>CM040182.1:24874799-24887299 GCA_022606455.1 Callitettix versicolor
TTTTATTGGATAAAATATGTTTCCGTCTGACCTTCTTAAAACGTAACATAGTCACTTTTAAATATAAGTAATGAAATATATTTTTCTCCATTTCTCAAAACTCATCCCCTAAAGAGATTGAAAGGCGTAGACAATGTGAAAAAGGGGTACACAATTTTGCATTAAAAAAATTGTTTTTGATTGTATATTCTAGAAATATGCTATGAAACACAAACAACCATTTTTCAACAACCCATATTTCAACATTTTTCCGAATTCATTCCCTAAATGATTAAAAATGTAAAAAGAGGTATAATTTGAGAAAAGGAGTGTTTTCATTGGAGAAAAATATTGTATATCGACTTTTCTTAAAAGTAAACAAATATAAAACACAAATTATGATAGGCCTACACGTAATTCAGCATCCCCCCGAATTCATCCCCTAAAAGGACAAAAATATAAGAGGTATAAATGTTTGTATTGAAGAAAAATATTTTTTATCAGATTTTATTAAATTCGAATGGTACACGTTGAAGACAATAAAGCAACATATTCAGGTTATAATATTTTTTTCATATTCACTGTAAAATAATCACGAGTTTCGATGATCACGCTTTTATTAATATGTTTTTTTTATGTTTCTAAATTATTACATTACTGAAACAGTTTAAGTTTCGTGGGCGAAGCCGCGACGGGTAATGCTAGTATTTTATAAAATATGATTATAATCAGTTATGTAATCCGCATAAAACATTCCTGTGTTTTTTAAGTCAAATAAAAAAAAATGCTACTTTACTTACAATTAAAAAACAAAACTTTTTTCGCTCTTGTTTTTTTTCATTAAACTAAACTTTTTTGCGTTATTCGCATAAAAAAAATTAAAATAGCCGCCATTTTGTAAACATTATTAGAAAAGTTTGTTTATATTTTTTTAACAATAGGTCTTCATCTTAACACGTACCATGCCAAATATTAAATTAATTAGTCAAACCATTCTGGAGGTAACAAATATTTATTGAAAAAAACAAAATGGCAGCTAACAGGAAAAGGTAGCGTTTCCGGACACATGTTTACACGAAATTTTTTCTTTGTTTTAATACAAGAAAATCACTGCAGAAGTTTGGCAGGTTATTTCAGGAACACCCTGTATATATATATATAACTCCATCATTACTTTCTGTTGTTTTTTAGTAGGAAAATCACAATAAAATCAAATTTTTACCATTTACTAACTACTGAAAACTGTGATACTTGGCAAACCTGCTTCATACCCGGCGACAAGCATTTTATTTTCGATAAATTATAATTATTAGTCTATTAGTTATTTTTACAAGAAATGTTTTTAAATTACAAAATTACCAATCATTTACAATAAAAACGTTATAGGCACAGGATTCGAACTTTCTCAGATAGAACCAGTTTGGATTTAAAGTTGAACTACTTTTTAGTTTATTAAACAAAAACTTCCAACACACACACACACACACACACACACACACACACACACACACACACACACACACACACACACACACACACACACACACACACACACACACACACACACATATATATATATATATATATATATATATATATATATATATATATATATATATATATATAGCCTATATATGTGTATATTTGTACAAAGTGCGATTTGTAAGATTTCTTACCGCGAAGCGATCTAAAGCCTATAAACATCAACGAGTGTCTACTTCTTGGCACTGCTTTAAAGTGCGATATTGTAAGATTTCTTACCGCGAAGCGATCTAAAGCCTATAAACATCAACGAGTGTCTACTTCTTGGCACTGCTTTAAAGTGCGATTTTGTAAGATTTCTTACCGCGAAGCTAAAATCATCAAAGCCTATAAACATCAACGAGTGTCTACTTCTTGCACTGCTTTAAAGTACGATTTTGTAAGATTTCTTACCGCGAAGCGATCTAAAGCCTATAAACATCAACGAGTGTCTACTTCTTGGCACTGCTTTAAAGTGCGATTTTGTAAGATTTCTTTCTTGCGATCTAAAGCCTAAATAAACATCAACGAGTGTCTACTTCTTGGCACTGCTTTAAAGTGCGATTTTGTAAGATTTCTTACCGCGAAGCGATCTAAAGCCTATAAACATCAACGAGTGTCTACTTCTTGGCACTGCTTTAAAGTGCGATTTTGTAAGATTTCTTACCGCGAAGATCTAAAGCCTATAAACATCAACGAGTGTCTACTTCTTGGCACTGCTTTAAAGCGATTTTGTAAGATCTAAAATCCTATAAACATCAACGAGTGTCTACTTCTTGGCACTGCTTTAAAGTGCGATTTTGTAAGATTTCTTACCGCGAAGCGATCTAAAGCCTATAAACATCAACGAGTGTCTACTTCTTGGCACTGCTTTAAAGTGCGATTTTGTAAGATTTCTTACCGCGAAGCGATCTAAAGCCTATAAACATCAACGAGTGTCTACTTCTTGGCACTGCTTTAAAGTGCGATTTTGTAAGATTTCTTACCGCGAAGCGATCTAAAGCCTATAAACATCAACGAGTGTCTACTTCTTGGCACTGCTTTAAAGTGCGATTTTGTAAGATTTCTTACCGCGAAGCGATCTGCTATAAACATCAACGAGTGTCTACTTTTGGCACTGCTTTAAAGTGCGATTTTGTAAGATTTCTTACCGCGAAGCGATCTAAAGCCTATAAACATCAACGAGTGTCTACTTCTTGGCACTGCTTTAAAGTGCGATTTTGTAAGATTTCTTACCGCGAAGCGATCTAAAGCCTATAAACATCAACGAGTGTCTACTTCTTGGCACTGCTTTAAAGTGCGATTTTGTAAGATTTCTTACCGCGAAGCGATCTAAAGCCTATAAACATCAACGAGTGTCTACTTCTTGGCACTGCTTTAAAGTGCGATTTTGTAAGATTTCTTACCGCGAAGCGATCTAAAGCCTATAAACATCAACGAGTGTCTACTTCTTGGCACTGCTTTAAAGTGCGATTTTGTAAGATTTCTTACCGCGAAGCGATCTAAAGCCTATAAACATCAACGAGTGTCTACTTCTTGGCACTGCTTTAAAGTGCGAAGATTTCTTACCGCGAAGCAATCTAAAGCCTATAAACATCAACGAGTGTCTACTTCTTGGCACTGCACTGCTTTAAAGTGCGATTTTGTAAGATTTCTTACCGCGAAGCGATCTAAAGCCTATAAACATCAACGAGTGTCTACTTCTTGGCACTGCTTTAAAGTGCGATTTTGTAAGATTTCTTACCGCGAAGCGATCTAAAGCCTATAAACATCAACGAGTGTCTACTTTCTTACCGCGAAGCGATCTAAAGCCTATTGGCACTGCTTTAAAGTGCGATTTTGTAAGATTTCTTACCGCGAAGCGATCTAAAGTCTATAAACATCAACGAGTGTCTACTTCTTGGCACTGCTTTAAAGTGCGATTTTGTAAGATTTCTTACCGCGAAGCGATCTAAAGACTATAAACATCAACGAGTGTCTACTATTGGCATCAAGTGCGATTTTGTAAGATTTCTTACCGCGAAGCGATCTAAAGTCTATAAACATCAACGAGTGTCTACTTCTTGGCACTGCTTTAAAGTGCGATTTTGTAAGATTTCTTACCGCGAAGCGATCTAAAGTCTATAAACATCAACGAGTGTCTACTTCTTGGCACTGCTTTAAAGTGCGATTATGTAAGATTTCTTACCACGAAGCGAACTAACCAAAACCTATAAACATCAACGAGTTTATAAAGCCTATAAACTTTTCCTTTTCACTCGTCTATAAACATCAACGAGTTTATACTTCTCGCCATGGCTTTAAAGTGCGATTTTGTTAAGATTTCTTACCGCGAAGCGAACTGTCCAAAGCCTATACACATCAACGAGTGTATACTTCTCTTAAATTTCCTAAAATAACACCCGAATTAGTTTTGTTACGTAAGTATTACCCTACCTACTGCAGTGCAAGCCTAACCGCCGCTAAAAAGACTTAAAGATTTAGGATCCGTTGAAGTAAAAGGGGTAAATAGAACCAGAAGAATACGGTTTATAAAAAAAAAAACGTTGTATGCCTAACCCGGCAAAGATCACAGGATCCAGCGGTACTAAGACGGACAATAGGTCTGCAAATTCCACTTTACATATTGTGGCCAAGCTGAAGTAGGTTTATTAGCACAAATAAGATCAGTAAAACTTACTGGGGCGACTGATTGAGTGAGGCTAGGAGGCTACACACTACCCAGGGGGTCTATCCTTTAGCGTCTTGCCGCCATTATTGTCTCACGTGACATGTACTTCCGGCGTGTAAACATTCGTCTATTAATTAGTCTCCGAGATCCTTTGCCAGACCGCGGCAGCAACGGTGTTCACCGTCGCTATCCTATTGTTCTTCGTAGAACAGGGGCGTCCGGTGAATAATTTTTGCAACAAACTTAAGCGTCTATAAGAGCCTAGTAGTTTTAATAGTCATTTCGGGTAGCCCAAGATATGGAGGCATGCAGCTGTCTCAATAACGCGATGCACCGAGTTTATAAAAAAGTAGGCCTACTGTCTACACTTTTTTTTTAAATCTAATTTTACAATATGGACTAGACCGCTGTTAGATTCAATGATATTTGAAATTTTGAAGTGATGTCACGGAACGGTCTAACACATCCATACGCGCACTCTGGTAAATTTTTTGTTTAGTGATTAACAAAATGTATTTTTAAAGTGAAAACTTTGTATGGTCGCGGTTGACAAAACACGGGTATAAACATCTGCTTTCGCGTCACGCTTGAATCCGTAATGCATATTTACGGATGCATATTAAATATAATGCTCACAGCATATATTGTTCTTGTATATATATATATATATATATATATATATATATATATATATATATATATATATATATATATCAATGGCTATCATCGCCCTATATAAATTCTTAACGATCTCAAAAACTGATCTAGAGGTCAGATCGGTGCTCTTTTCAAAAATTTGTCTTAGTTTTAACGGAAATTCGTTTAGAATCTTCGCTCCTTTCAAGGACGTGTTTTGATTCTAACGGAGATTTGCTTAAAATCTTCGCTCCTTTCAAGAATTAGTTTGGGTTCTAACGGAAATTCGTTTAGAATCAGCTCTCCTTTCAAGGACTTTTTTGGGTTCTAAAGGATATTCGTTTAGAATCTTCGCTCCTTTCAAGGACCTGCCTGGGTTCTAATGGAAATTCAATTAGAATCGGCGCCCCTTTCTAGGACCTGTCTGGGTTCTAATGGATAGTCACTTAAAATCGTCGCCCCTTTCAAGGACCTGTCTGGGTTCTAATGGAAATTCATTTAGAATCTTCGCTTCTTTCAAGGACCTGTCTGTGTTCTAATGGAAATTCGTTTAGGATCGGTGCTCCTTTCAAGGACCTATTTGGGTTCTAATGGATAGTCAATTAGAATCTTCGCTCCTTTCAAGGACCTTTTGGGTTCAAATGGAAATTCGTTTAGAATCGGTGCTACTTTCAAGGACCTGTCTGTGTTCTAATGGAAATTCAATTAGAATCGGCACCCCTTTCAAGGACCTGTCTGTGTTCTAATGGAAATTCGTTTAAAATCGGTGCTCCTTTCAAGGACCTATTTGGGTTCTAATAGGAATTCGTTTAGCAACTTCTTTTCTTTCAAGGATTTGCCTGTGTTCTAATGGAAATTCTTTTAGAATCGGTGTCACTTTCAAGGACCTGTCTGTGTTCTAATGGAAGTTCGTTTAGAATCGGTGCTACATTCAAGAACCTGTCTGTGTTCCAATGAAAATTCGTTTAGAATCTTTGTTACTTTCAAGGAACTGCCTGTGTTCTAATGGAAATTCATTTAGAATCGGTGCTACTTTCAAGGACCTGTCTGTGTTCTAATGGAAATTCGTTTAGAATCGGTGCTACTTTCAAGGACCTGTCTGTGTTCTAATGGAAATTCGTTTAGAATCGGTGCTTCTTTCAAGGACCTGTCTGTGTTCTAATGGAAATTCGTTTAGAATCGGTGCTACTTTCAAGGACCTGTCTGTGTTCTAATGGAAATTCGTTTAGAATCGGTGCTTCTTTCAAGGACCTTCCTGTGTTCTAACGGAGATTCGTTTAGAATCGGCGCTCCACTCAAGGAGTTGCCTGGAATCTAACGAAAGTTCGTTTGGTATTGGTTCTAACAATTTCGACAAAAATAACACAAACTTAATTCTTAATTTCCCTAACAGAAGTTAATAGCTGTCCGAATAAGAGTTTTGAAAACTATCAACAACGAATAACCGGGAAATCGATCCGTCAGTTTTTTCCAAATTTTCGTGGTACATGAACTTCCACTACTTCGAAGCCGCGACGTGGGAATGCACCACGTGTGTGCATTCCCACGTCGCGGCTTCGAAATAGTGGAAAATTGGAAAAGTTGTGTACATAAAAAGTTTATTACTTAATTGCTCAAGGTCTCCCTGGTAACATCAACATGGGTTATTTCGTGTATAGACCCTACACTTTTACCCCTACTTCAAGCTTAGTTAACATTTGTTTGCAATCGTTGAAAAAACAAGGGAATCGATCACACCAAATTTTAACACCCACAATTAAAAATGTACCCTATTTTTAACCTTAAAGGTAGAATTTAAAAAAAGTGTTGTTCTAATGTTGTTTATTCCCCTCCAAAGCCTAAAGTAAACCTGTTTACCAAATTTCAGCTCTCTGTCTTTTGGATTTGTATAAATGGATATTTTAAATTCGTTTTTATCCCTTTCAACCTTTCAGGGGTAGATTTTTTTTTTTAATACGGTCTTATCGAGCACCTACAGAGGAATATTTGTAGGCCCTATAGATTTGGAAATTTCATGATGAGTGACTTTATTTCAGTTCGCATATGTGTCGATTCCAAAATTTAAGCCTGAATTTAAAAGTAGGTCCTAAATATTTTTCCCTAACGTCGCATACTTTATGCCAGTTAGACTAATGCGGACGAGGGATCAGCGCTAACTGTAAAGGAATCAACGGGAGTAACTGCGGTTAGGACTAAGGAACTTAAGGTGCGCAGTTCAGAAGCGCAGCAGACTGACCGGTGCTTTAGTCACATCGATCACCGAATCCCCATAAAAATAAATGCATGAAATATATATTTCAACAGTGAATTAAAAATAATCTTACGCTATACATTTGAATGCGGATTGTTCTTATAAAACTACTTAAAATATGTGATAAACAATTTGACCGATTTTGATGAAATTTGGGCATATAAATCTGGTTTTATCTCTAGAAACTATTTTTATGAAATTTTTTTTGAAGCCTTATTTTTGTTAAAAATCACTTTTCCTCAAATTCGGCTCTTAAATATGGTCTGTAAGTATATAAACAAAATGTATTAGTCACTAAATATTTAAACTATCAGTTAGATTTTTGAAAAAGTGTTAATCAGGTTTTGCTAAAATTTCGATCACATTAGAAAATTAAAGACTCGTGTTAGTGTACGAGTAAATTTGAAATTTCCAGTCCAAGAATAAATTAGAAAACACCAACACAAATTCTGACCGACGTTGTTTTTCTCGATTAATTATCAGTCTCATTCATAATTTTTTTCATATTTTACAGTAACCAAATTGATATAACCAAATTTTGAGCCAAATCTGATAAACCGATTTTGAGAAATTCGACCGTATATTCGTTTTTTTCTCTCAGCAGCTTCCGTGGCTTCCGAACCACATACTTGTATTTTGTGTAACTACCAGATTGTGTCCAACATTTTTATCATATTTTACACCATTTGTTTTAGTTCGTTTAAGCATTCTATGAAGTTTGAAAATGTTGTAATGGTGATTGCTTTCTGTTGATTTTAACGCTTACAGAAAAGAGTTTTCTTTAAAACTTAATTAGATGGATTGAATAGCTCTTGTTGGCTTGTAGCCAACAAAACTCATTGATTTACCTTCCTCATTCATTTAAGCAGGCTATATACAATTTAACTATACCGTATTGTACATGTTCTCTCTCTCTCTCTCCCTCTCCCTTTCCATCTCTTTCTCCTTCTGTCTTTTTCTCACTCACTCTCTCTTTCTCTCCCTCAGTCTGTCTGTCTGTCTCTCTGTCTCTCTTTCTCTCTTTCCTTTTCTTTCACTCTTCTCGTTGACATAAAGGAAACAAAGGTACATACTTGCTTATAAAGGCCTCGTCAACTCGGATTCAGCTTAATTTTTCCGCAAGTCCGATCAAACATCAATACTTAACGTAAAAACCCCGGTTTTAGCAGTACTAACCTTCTTTCTACTCTGTTACAAAGTGAAAAATGTTTTACGTGTAGAGTATTTTACTCTACATTTTACAACACAGTGGATATTCTTTTATTCCAGTTAATACGGACCTAGGCCAAGTATTTTCTTTCATCTATGCGTCATATTTTTGCGAAACGAACGTAATTTTCGTTACTGATGACGCAGTTAGGTTAGGTCTTGTGTTCTTGCGTTTTTCTGTCTATCGCAAAGAATAACTTAGTCCATATACGAAGTGTGTTCAAAAATTAACGAGCATTTTTAAATTTCGCGGGCTTGGAGAGTTCGATTGACAAACATTTTTTTTATTATGTTGGTATAAATGCTCTTAAGTATGAAAAAACTTTCAGCTGTTTTCATTGTTGACTTTGTCTGTGACAGCCACTAAGGTTAGACGTGTTTTTATGAGCTCGGCGATTTTCGTTTGTTAAAAGAAATGGATCAAAGAATTTCTATCAAATTTTGCGTAAAAAATGGAATAAAGTGTAACAAAGTGTGTGAAATGTTAACAAAGGCCTATAGTGAGTCTGCTGCGAGTAAAGTAAGAGTTTACGAGTGGTATAGGCTAAGCGTTTCCAAGAAGGCCGTGAAGACGTTAAAGATGACGAACGCCCTGGACGCCCCAGCACATCAACAACCGATGAAAAAGTGAAAGAAATGGTTGTGAACAATCGCCGAATCACAATTAGAGAGGTCGCTGATGATATTGGCATATCGATTGGATCATGTCATGACATTGTTCCCAATGTTTTGTGTATGAAACGCGTGGCAGCAAAATTCGTTCCAAAATTGTTGAATTTTGAACAAAAACAGCGACGAATGGAAGTTGCTCAGAAGTCACTAAATGAAGTCAACGACGATGCAGAATTACTGAAACGTATTATAACAGGTGACGAAACATGGGTTTACGGATATGACGTCGAAACTATGGCTCAATCATCCCAGTGGAGGCATTCTGGCTCGCCAAGAACGAAAAAAAAAAAAATCGACAAGTGCGGTCGAACGTGAAGGTTATGCTCACTGTGTTCTTCGATATTAATGGCATAGTGCATCATGAATTCCTGCCACCAGGTGCAACGGCCACCAGGAGTACTACCTACAAGTTCAACGCCGTTTGCGTGAAGCAATCCGAAAAAAAACGCCCGGATCTGTGGAAAAACAATTCATGGCTTTTGTACCACGATAATGCACCAACTTGCACTTCATTGTTTGTTCGTAAATTTTTGGCCAAAAACAGTACTGTAACGATGCCCCAGCCTCCATATTCGCCAGACATGGCTCCGTGTGATTTTTTCCTATTTCCAAAAATAAAGAGAACCTTAAAGCCGTAGATGACATTAAAAGCGCATCGCTGACAGAACTATCTCAAAGATCGAGTTTGAGAAGTGTTTCGAGGATTAGAAGCGCTGGCACAAGTTCATGATCTCCAATGGGAACTATTTTGAAGGCGACAACATCAATGTAGAAGAATAAATAAATATTTTGTCCAAAAAATTAAAATTCTCGTTACTTTCTGAACACACCTCGTACATAACATAAGAAAATACGTTCTACTAATCAGGCATTGCTGAACAAAGTATCGAGATAATATAGTCTATTTAAAATTTTAAAAATGTACGACTCGGGAATTAATGTAATAAAAAACAAATCTCAATAAAACACGTTTAGGCGAGTTGACATTTTGCGGTCAGTGTTTACAGCCTCTCCTGATGGATGTCACCTCAAGTTCCTACACGTGTTCAATACGCAAGACTAATTAAATGTTTTTAAAATGTTTGATATGCGTATAACCTTGCTTGGTGTTGCTTGTTAATCCACCTAATGGTAGCAACCCGCCAACGATGGAGAGATCGCTAAAGCCGGCTCGAGTCCGATAAACTCAGATGCAGATCCAGCCATTAAGTCTGCCTTTTGATAAGCAATTGATAGCTTAGACTTTTATAATGTAGCAGAAAAGTAAATAAAGGTTTTATTATATACTTCACTTAATATATTTTGTATTTTCTTCACTAGGTTTGAGATAAAGTCCTAATTAGTTTCCTGTATAAAATTAGTCCGAGATAATTAACTAAGTCTGCCATATTTTTAGAGCCAATATGAAATATTTAAAGTATGAAATGTTTCAGTCAAAATAATGCTTCATATTTTATTGAAAAACGTTTTTTTGGATACGATTCGATAATATGTTAAGAAGCAAATTTTTCATTTGTATAGCAACCCATCACGTCACACCATGTCGAACGCTTTATAACTTTAGTATTTGTTCTGTAATATTTGAGAGATTTTCAAGTATTTGAATGTGTTCCATCAAGTGCTAAAATACCATAGTTAGCTAGATAAAGGGTATTTATGTTATATACCTATTTGATATTTATTTATACAATGTGACAATTGTGAAGTAATCTCTAAAGTAATTATTAACTAAAGTAATTACTTTACTTAAGTGTAATATTTCATAATTATAAATTATTTAAACTACTTATTATTTCTTTGTAATGTTTTCAATGCTACGCACTTACGCGTAATATCTTGTTTCTATAAACCATTTAGACAACATAATGTCCTTTGTTATGTTTTTGTTCAGTACCGTTCCGCGTACTTTAAGTGTAATATTTTAGATAATAAACCATTTACTTGCTAAGCTATGTTCTGTTTGTGCTATACACTGCGACAAACTTTAGTGTAATATCTCGTTTCTATAAACTATTTAGACAACCGATTGTAATTTTTTATGTTTTTATTCAATACAATTCTGCGTAATTTAAGTGTAAAATTTTAGATTATAAACCATTTACTTGCTAAGCTATGTTCAGTTTGTGTTATACAGTGTGACAAACTTTAGTGTAATATCTCGTTTCTATAAACCATTTAGACAACCAATTATCCTTTTTTACGTTTTTATTCAATACAATTCTGCGTAATTTAAGTGTAAAATTTTAGATTATAAACCATTTACTTGCTAAGCTATGTTATGTTTGTGCTATACAGTGCGACAAACTTTAGTGTAATATCTCGTTTCTATAAACCATTTAGACAACCGATTGTCCTTTGTTATGTTTTTTTCAATAGAATGCCATGTAATATAGGTGTAATGTTTGGGATTGTAAAACATATGCTAAGCTATGTTATGTTTTTCTATAAAATGTTACGTATTTAAGTGTAATGTTTAAGTTTATAAACCATTTAGACAACCGATTGTCCCTTGTTATGTTTTTGTTTACTTGCTAAGCTATGTTATGTTTGTGCTATACAGTGCGACAAACTTTAGTGTAATATAAAGTTTTTGGACAACTTTATAAACCATTTAGACAACCGATTGTCTATTGTTATGTTTTTTTTCAATAGACCACGTAATATAGGTGTAATATTTGGGATTGTAAACATACGCTAAGCTATGTTATGTTTTTCAATAAAATGTTACGTATTTAAGTGTAATGTTTAAATGGTTTAATGGTTTATAAACCATTTTATTTCATAAACTATGCTGTGTTTGTTGTGTACAATGCAACGTATTTCAGTGTAATATTTTGTGATTATAAACTATTTAAACAACCGATTTTCTTTGTTATGTTTTTCAGAAAAATTCTATGTAATTTAGTGTAATATTTCGTAATATAAACCATTTATATTGTAGCTATGTTATGTCTGTTCTACACAAATCGACATAATTCAGTGTTTAATATTTTGTTATTCCCTGTAACGTGCTACTGTGTGATGAATGGTATTAACGTGCGTTGCGGTAAAGCACAATAAACGAACGTACGACTAACAAGAATTAATTAATCAGGGATCAGGCTTTATACATTGTACGACAAGGCTGTAAATTTGTTTCCGGGACATTCATGTTAATGTTACAATGAACTCTCATCAGGACAACACTGTTCGCATTGTGCACAACATAAAATCCCTCCGGAGGGGGTTGGGGGGCTGGAGCCAGGGTGTGTTTAAATGAGATTTTACATTTATTTATTAGAAATTAACTTTACCCCTTTACAAAACTTTATTTACTTCGTAAAAGCATTACTTTAAATGGCTAGAAAAAATTATTACAGAATTTTTATTGAAAAAAATACGACTTCAGTAGCCATTATGATATGACACAGACCCGGGATTTACATACACACACACAAATATATATATATATATATATATATATATATATATATATTTGTGTGTGTGTATGTTTGTTTGTGTGTGTATGATATGAAATCCCGGGTCTGGGTCATATCATAATGGCTACTGAAGTCATAGTTT
>CM040182.1:24892299-24897299 GCA_022606455.1 Callitettix versicolor
TGTCGATTCCATTTTTGTTAATCATCACCATAAAAACCGGATATTTCGTGTAAATAATTTAACACGAGAAAGTTAATGCAACGTCTTTGCACCTTTTTCAGTTTCCTGTCTGACAGTGAGACGGCATTCAACTCCAAGTTTTTTAAAAAAATCATGCTGATTTATTTGAATTATAAATAGCGAGAAACTATTTAAAATATGATTACGACTAAAATATGAATATTTTATGATTACTGAAACTAACCTCTCCGTCGAAGCTTCATCCTGCATCAATCATTTGTCCTTCTCCTTCTCAGCAAGACCACTCGGGCTCTCGGCCTCTCGGCCTACACTCGAGGCCTAGCCTGCTTCTAGCTAGTCGAGGAATGCACAATAAAAACATTGTATTAGCCTATATGTTATACAGTCTATAAATGTTGATGCGTATACTTTACCGTATCCTATTGCATTTAATTTGGTGTAACCTATGTACTTGACGGAAAAATACATTTAATTTTTATACTCTGCCATATTGAATCACTTATAAAATTTATTGATTGTAATGCACGTCAAAAAATTGTAAAATATAAGTAAATAACTAAAAAAAATTATTTTAGGCGCTGTAGATTTAAACATTAAGTTATATATCAAATTTTGTTTTATTGATATTCACGTCATATGATCTGTTTTTTTTAACTATGAGAAGTTTTGATTTTGTTTTTAAGTTTTATTTTAGAGATTTCATTGTTTTATAAACAAGTAAACATATCTTTATGTATTAAAACGTTTTGGCAGTTTTTGAAAATGGACACATACATTTTCTAAATTTTGTTTTACGGACAAAAAAGCCATATTTATTTTTTGTTTTATGTATAAAAAACGGTTCGATGTACATTATTACACTTCTTATTATAGAACAAAATTTAGTTTTGTTTATAAAAAAAGTAATATTTTTGTTTGTTTTGTCTATATAAACGGTTTGCTTCAAATATCATTCAAGTATTGTACAATCGAATTTTGTTTTATGGATAAACAAGTTCATTTTTGCTACGCTTATCTATAAAAATGGTTCCTTTTAAACATCATTATTGATTTTATTATAGAATAAAACTTTGTTTTATAGACAATCAAGTTAATTATTGATTTATTTTTACAGTTTATTTTATACATTATTAAAAGTTTTATTATATAACTAAATTTTTTTTATGGATAAACAAGTTCATTTTTGCTATGCTTATCTATAAAAATGGTTTGTTTTATACATCATTAATGGTTTTATTACAGAATAAAACTTTGTTTAATATACAAACAAGTTAATTATTGATTTATTTTTACAGTTTATTTTATACATTATTAAACGTTTTATTATATCACTAAATTTTGTTTTCTTTAAGTACAAGTTGATTTCTGTTTTGTTTTATCTATACAGTTTGTTTTATACCTCATTAAAACCTTTATTATAAAATAACATTTTTTTATAGATAAACAGTGTATTTTTTTCAATTAAAATGGTTTGCTTTATACAATATTAAAATTTTTATTAAAGAATAAAATTTATTTTTATAAACAAATTATTTTTGCTTGTTTAATTTTTATTTATGATTTTTTTTATTAAAAAATTTTTTGTATGGTTTAAATCGTTCTTCATTTAGACGAGTAAACAAGTTTTTTAACCTAAAAACATTTTGCTTAACAGATGTATTTCTTTATTGATGAAAACTTTTCGTTCTGTTGAAATGTTTTCGTTTTTTATATAAATATTTTTTTTATAAAAGACTTTTTTTTATCAACAAACAAATTGCGCTTTACCTATAAGAGTTTTGTTTAGCAGATATAGGCCTACGTTTTGTTATATAAATAAACAAGTACTACGTTATTAACGAATATGAATGTGTTTTATTAATAAAAATCTCTGTTTTTTAAGCAAAGATTTCAAATTTTATTGAAACAGGTTTGTACTGTATATGAAAGTTTGCTTCTGCTTTGATAAAACTCTTCTTTGCGTTATAGATAGAAACGTTACTTTACGTATTAGACTTTTGTTTAGTAGATCAGTTCTGTTTTTACAGATAAACGTATCTCGCTTTATAGATTTAAAATTATTTATGCATAAAAACGTTTTCTTCCACATGCAAGTGTTTTTTAAATAATTGTTTTTTTTAGAATCAAACACAGTTTTTTCAATTTAAAAACAGTTTTATATAAAACAATTTGCTGTATAGATTGAAACTTTAAAAAAAACACGTTTTGTTTTACAATTTAAAAATAATGGATCATTTTGTTTTTAATGAATAAACACAAGTTGTTTTATTATAAATTATTTTTAATTTTAGGGCCTATGCGTATTACGTTAGGTTTGATCGGTAAAAGTTGATGTTTATTATGTAAATGTATTAATTTATGATTTTTTTTTTAACGTCCGACTATTGTGCACACTTAGGTTAATGCAGACGATGGGATGATTTATAGCGTATGAAAATGCCAAGCCCTGGCCGGGAATCGCCAGTACGCTATCAACTAGGCCACCGAGGCGGCTTTTTACATGTTATTCACGGTATCACCAGTTTCTATATTTTTCTTCATAGAAAAAGTGTTAGACCTGCCTAAAGAAGTTCTCACTTCAAAAAATTGTTTACAAAATAACTAAAAACAGATACGTATAAACAATAAAACAATTTCAACTAATTAAAATAATAAAAAGGTTCATTTTATTTCAGTTAAAAAAAAACTCAATTAAAATATTGTCAAAAAATCAGTTATTGCTGCTTTATTGTCGTCTTTTATAATTTATGATTTATGAAAACATTTTTCTTTGTTGTTAATTAGGGTGTAGGTTTAAATATTTTTGTTCTTGTGTAAGAAAGTTCTTATACATTCTTAAAGAGCTTAAGGTAATATTGTGAATAGCATAAAGTTTTTAAATTAGTCTTCAGTTTTTTTTAATAAATATATTTTTCTGTACTTATACAAATTTCATCGAAATCGCTTGTCCCAATCACGAAATAATAAAACAGCTCTAATAAATCAGTGAAACACTGACGTTTATTATTAATCTACGGCTGCGCAAAGTCGGAATCGAATCCGATGTAAACGAGTCATCGAGACTACACTGCACTCTATGTAGACATCTAAGCATTAAAAGCATCGTCTTGAAGAAAAGTGGTGTAATATTTAGACTGCAGGAAAATTGGCTTCACTTGAAAACTGAAGGATGCACTTACGCACACCCACTACACACACACACGCACACGCACACACGCACACACGCACTGGCAGGATCAATAGGACTCGGGTGGGAGCATCAAGCCCGGCAGTGGGTTTTACAAAGGACGTTCTACCACAAGGAAGGGAACGTTTTTATAACAATTACAAGTTAAGAGAGTAGGCGAATCCTAACCCAATCTTACGGTAAAACATCTCGTGCGAGGGTAAAGAATAAGTAGCTACTTAATTAGTATAATTTTATATTATAAAGTATTTTAAAATTCGTATTTATTGAAAGTTCAAAATTTATAATTTTGTTTATTTACTAAGTTATTTTCCCGCTATTTTTAAATCGATAGTAAAAAGGCGACAATTTTATAATGTAATTCACTCAGAAATAAATAAAACGCATTAGAACGGAAAGAAAATAATGATAGAATAACATAAGAAGTACCTGTAAGTGTTTAATTTCCCTTAAGAAATAAAAATTATAAACAACTTTAAACAAATATTAGGCATAATTATTAAAACATATAAACAAACTCTTAATAAACTCCGGGCTAAAGATGGGATGTTTTTCTAGAATTTTCTAATTCTCAAATATTGTAAATATAATTAATTTATTTTTGCTCAATTAGAGTCCTATAATACAACTTAGGCAAAGTAAATTGCAGAAAATAATTCATATTAATAGTACAATTTGCATAGGCCTAATGGTATTCGAGAAAAAAGTAAATAAATAAATTCAAATACATCTAGAGTATTACATTAAAAGCTGAAACAGAGCTTTGATACAGGCAAAATAATGTATACATTTCAGAGGCACATTACAATATTTTACTTGCCTATTTAACAAAACTTGAAATACCATATTAAATTTAGATATTTTGTTGAAGTATGTTTTGCGTTATTTATATTGTATGGTATGAAGTTGAATATTTTACTGAAGTATGTGTTGCATTATTGTAGGGTGTAAAGTTATTGTATAGCTTGTATAATTTAAATTAGAGCATAAGTTATTGTAGGGTATAAAGTTATATATTTTGCTGAAGTAACTGTTGCTTTATTTATATTGTAGGGTATAAAGTTAGATGTTCAGCTAAAGTTATTGTTGCGTTATTTATAGTGTAGGGTATACAGTTAAATATTTTGCTGCGTTATTTGTACTGTAGGGTATAAAGTTAGATATTCTGCTAAAGTTATTGTTGCGTTCTTTATAGTGTAGGGTATAAAGTTAGATATTCTGCTGAAGTATGAGTTTTGTTATTTATATTGTATGGTATAAAGTTAGATATTTTACTGAAGTTATTTTTGCGTTATTTATAGTGTAGGGTATAAAGTTAGATATTCTGCTGAAGTTATTGTTGCGTTATTTGTACTGTAGGGTATAAAGTTAGATATTCTGCTAAAGTTATTTTTGCGTTATTTATAGTGTAGGGTATAAAGTTAGATATTCTGCTGAAGTATGAGTTTTGTTATTTATATTGTATGGTATAAAGTTAGATATTTTACTGAAGTTATTTTTGCGTTATTTATAGTGTAGGGTATAAAGTTAGATATTCTGCTGAAGTTATTGTTGCGTTATTTTTACTGTTGGGTGTAAAGTTAAATATTCTGCTGAAGTATGTGTTGTGTCAGTTGTATTGTGGGATGTTTATAATTACGTTTCGAGAAAATTAGATCAATAAATATTTTTAAAATTTAAACTTGTGTATTCCGTTTTTAAGCTCTTAGGGGTCGAATTACAAAATGAAAGGTAAATTTTATTGTAATAGCTTCATCGTTTTCAGTCCGAAGGTGATGAATAAATCAGGATG
>CM040182.1:24902299-24924799 GCA_022606455.1 Callitettix versicolor
TGCTTACAAAGTTGGACTAAGAAGTGGCGAATCAAACCGAATGAAAGCAAATCTGTGCGCGGTTTCACCTATAAGTGCAGAGCTCAAACCTGTCTATCAGTCATCAAGTGGTTCCATAAGAGAACACAGCCAAATATTTTAGCATAACGTTAGACTAAACTTAGCTGTAAGTCGCATGTAAAGAAAAAAACAGCTAAAACTAAAATACAAAAAGATGAATTGGTTAATGGGTCTTCGTTCTTCCTTATCAATATGCAACCAGGAATGCTGTATCAGCAAATCCTTAAACCAGTATGGACTTACGGTATTCAATTGTGGAGTTGTGCCCGTCAAAGTAACAGAAATATACAACGTTTTCGAAATGAAGCACTTCGTGGTATCGTTGAAACACACCCGAAGTGACAACTGACGCACAGATCTTGAGGTTCCAACTATCGCTAATGAAGCCAGAATATTCGCTCAAAGTCACGAACAAAGATTACAACACATCAATGTCGAAGCCCTCCAGCTACTCAACAACGATGGCTTAGTCAGAAGACTGAAAAGACCATTTGAACCGGTGTAGTTATTAAGTCACATTACTAAAAGACTAAGTGATTATCAGCAGATGAAACTTAGTAATTACAATTAATTCATGTTAGAAATGGATAGCTTATTAGTGTCCTAACTAGTTTATTATGTAATATTAAAAACACCATTACATTCAAAACTGAAAATTTTGCGATTTGCAACATTAGTATCAAAATTCCATTAGGGCCTAAGTTACTTAAGTTTTTAAATTACTTAGGAAATACGAAAACGGGCCCTGACCGCTTACGTACTTTCAAAAATTTTTTAAAAAAAAAAAAGGTGGCAGTCGCATGACTGCCGATAGAAGTGACTACTTCTTATCACGGGTTATGGCTATATATTTTACACCATAAAATAAAATTTATAATCGATTTTCAAAACCATGAGTACGTTCATTTCAGTTTAATATATTTCTAAATACAATATTATATGATATTATGGTTTTTTGCCAAGACATAGATTTTTGCTACTCGACACTACAATAGGCTATAACTAACCATAGGAGAAGCACGGAGTCCCAAATGTATTCCTGCTACTCTTAATATCTGACCCTGTGACTTATTAATTGTCACTATAAATGCCAACTTCAATGGAAACTGCAATATTTTAATTTGGAAAAGCAGGCTGTTTGGAATTATAAGATTGTTTCAATTAAAATAATTGCAAATGTAAGCTTATAAACAATAATTTTATAATAAATAATAACAGGGATTCAGATTTTTAAAACGGGAATACATCTATGTCCATCTCAGGTACCTAAACCATGTTCATTTTAAATTTCATCTCAATCGGTCCAGTAGTTAAAGTGTGATTGAATAACAAACAAAAACACACACATAAACTTTCAAATTTAAAATATTATATTAAGAGGTATAAAATATTATTAAAACGTCACTGTTGTAGCCTACAGTTAACACATATCACAAAACTGAATACTAAATAATTCAGTTGCACTAAGTAAGTAGTATAATGGCATTTAAATATTTATTATTCACACCTACCAATATATAATAACGTATAAAACGTCACTGTTACACAGTTAACACTTGTCATAAAACTAAATACTAAATAAAGTTGGACTGGGTAAGTAGTATAATAGCATTTAAATATTTATTATTCACACCTACCAATATATATAAAAATCGTATAAAACGTCACTGTTACACAGTTAACACTTGACAACAAAACTAAATAATTAAGTTGGACTGGGAAAGTAATATAATGGCGCGAACATACAAGTTTTCACTTCAAAAATACATTTTAAAACAATAATATATATATAAGAGCGTGATGCGTGACGGCAAACTGAATTTTTTCCCGTGCAAAACATACATCCATACCCCGCCGTAAGAAGTAGTATATAAGTACTCGTATATGCTATATATACATATAAGAGCGTGATGCGTGACGACAAACTGAATTTTTTCCCGTGCAAAACATACGTCCATACCCCTCCATAAGAAGTAGTATATAAGTACTCGTATATGCTATATATACATATAAGAGCGTGATGCATGACGACAAACTGAATTTTTTCCCGTGCAAAACATACGTCCATACCCCGCCATAAGAAGTAGTATATAAGTACTCGTATATGCTATATATACATATAAGAGCGTGATGCATGACGACAAACTGAATTTTTCCGTGCAAAACATACGTCCATACCCCGCCATAAGAAGTAGTATATAAGTACTCGTATATGCTATATATACATATAAGAGCGTGATGCATGACGACAAACTGAATTTTTTCCCGTGCAAAACATACGTCCATACCCCTCCATAAGAAGTAGTATATAGTATATGCTATATATACATATAAGAACGTGATGCATGACGACAAACTGAATTTTTTCCCGTGCAAAACATACGTCCATACCCCTCCATAAGAAGTAGTATATAAGTACTGTATATACTATATATACATATAAGAGCGTGATGCGTAACGACAAACTGAATTTTTTTCCCATGCAGAACATACATCCATACCCCGCCATAAGAAGTAGTATATAAGTACTCGTATATACTATATATACATATAAGAGCGTGATGCGTGACGACAAACTGAATTTTTTCCCGTGCAAAACATACGTCCATACCTCCATAAGAAGTAGTATATAAGTACTGTATATGCTATATATACATATAAGAGCGTGATGCGTGACGACAAACTGAATTTTTTCCCGTGCAAAACATACGTCCATACCCCTCCATAAGAAGTAGTATATAAGTACTCGTATATGCTATATATACATATAAGAGCGTGATGCGTGACGACAAACTGAATTTTTTTCCCGTGCAAAACATACGTCCATACCCTCCATAAGAAGTAGTATATAAGTACTCGTATATGCTATATATACATATAAGAGCGTGATGCGTGACGACAAACTGAATTTTTCCCGTGCAAAACATACATCCATACCCCTCCATAAGAAGTAGTATATAAGTACTCGTATATGCTATATATACATATAAGAGCGTGATGCGTGACGACAAACTGAATTTTTTCCCGTGCAAAACATACGTCCATACCCCGCCATAAGAAGTAGTATATAAGTACTCGTATATGCTATATATACATATAAGAGCGTGATGCGTGACGACAAACTGAATTTTTTCCCGTGCAAAACATACGTCCATACCCCGCCATAAGTAGTATATATAAGTACTCGTATATGCTATATATACATATAAGAGCGTGATGCGTGACGACAAACTGAATTTTTTCCCGTGCAAAACATACATCCATACCCCTCCATAAGAAGTAGTATATAAGTACTCGTATATGCTATATATACATATAAGAGCGTGATGCGTGACGACAAACTGAATTTTTTCCCGTGCAAAACATACGTCCATACCCCCCATAAGAAGTAGTATATAAGTACTCGTATATGCTATATATATACATATAAGAGCGTGATGCGTGACGACAAACTGAATTTTTTTCCCGTGCAGAACATACATCCATATCCCTCCATAAGAACTATTCACTTCAAAAAGTTTAATTTTACTTTGAGATTTAGAATGGCTACCATTTTGAAACAGCAGAATGGATTTTTCTGGATGACTAACATGTCCAAGTTATTACCATAATCGTGTTTCAATTCAAGTTCGGAATCAGAGAAATATTGTGAACGCCAGATTAGGCCTACTACAACGTGCACGCGCGCAACACACATACACCTTATAGGATTTCCCGTCTCAGCTGTGCCTGCGAAACATTTTTTTTACTTAACGTCCATACTTTATCCAGTTGGGTTAATAAGGACGAGGGATCAGTGTTAACGGTAAGGGAGCAACTGCGGTTCGAACTTCGAACTAAGAACCTTTAGGTGCGCAGTTGAGTGACGCAGTAGACTGACCGATGCTTTACCCACTTCAACACCAAACCCCGCAAAATTTTAAACCGTTTCATTACTATAATAATATATAACGTAAAAATATATATTAGTACATCTAAATCACCAAACTGGTAATTTTTATTTAGAGAATGTGAAGAAATTTTCAAATATCGATTCGTGCTATCGAATTCGGATTTGTTTCGTTCGAATTAGATCTGAAAATCCATCTATAGGCTATCTGATGGTAGTTAAACAGGTAATTTGTTTATTGAAAGCGAAGGAAATAGTTCTAAAGCAATCCACGTCGATCTGGTTTGAAATCATTTTCTTAATGATCACTTACTATTTGACCCGAAATTTGATTTACAATTTCAACATTTCGTTCATTTAATTTTTAACTTACGAGTAAATTTTTGAAAATTGTTACATTATGTGTGTTTTAAAGTATTTTATATTAGTTTTAAGAAAACACAATTAAAGCAAATATCTTGCAAATAAATACATCACTTTTTAATTCTTTTAGCAGCGTTGAAAATATCTTCTAAGTTCACGCTTACACAATAATAAAGAAGACACCTCAAAATTTCTAGTCTCTAGCTACAGTTTTGACTGTACATTGAATATGAACCACTCAGTTAAGATTGTTTTTCTTAGGCTATAGGTACAGAAGCATACTTTTTTTTTAGGTGTTCAACTTTGGAAAAATTTAAATACCTGTTTTATTATTTGTCATTGTAAAAATGCCAAATTATGAAAAACATTATTCAATTTTCTTAGCGTGCACTAAGAAATGTTTTTCCAAAATCAAACCTCTAAAGAGATAAGAAGGGGGCAAAATATTTGTTTTGAGAAAATCCGTTTTTTCCTAATATAAACTTTTATACCTCCTCCTAACCCCTTTAGTGGTTAGACTTTGGAAAACCTTTCTTAGTGCACGCTTAAATATGAATTTATTCTCGGAATTTCTAGTCTTTAGTTATACAGCCTAATAGTTTTGGTTGGACATTGTTTATGAATCAGTCATTCAGGACTCCATTTTATAGATGTTGACTGAATATAGACAGACAGATTACCCCTTTAGAGGTTGAATTTTGGAAAATCTCTTCTTAGTGCACGTAGCTTATCTACGAATTTCTATTCTTCAGCTGTACTTTGATTATGAATCAGTCATTAATGACTCCTTTTTATAGATGTTGACTGAATATAGACAGACAGATTACCCCTTTAGAGGTTGAATTTTGGAAAATCTCTTCTTAGTGCACGTAGCTTATCTACGAATTTCTATTCTTCAGCTGTACTTTGATTATGAATCAGTCATTCAGGACTCCTTTTTATAGATGTTAACTGAATATAGACAGACAGATTACCCCTTTAGAGGTTGAATTTTGGAAAATCTCTTCTTAGTGCACGTAGCTTATCTACGAATTTCTATTCTTCAGCTGTACTTTGATTATGAATCAGTCATTCAGGACTCCTTTTATAGATGTTAACTGAATATAGACAGACAGATTACCCCTTTAGAGGTTGAATTTTGGAAAATCTCTTCTTAGTGCACGTAGCTTATCTACGAATTTCTATTCTTCAGCTGTACTTTGATTATGAATCAGTCATTCAGGACTCCTTTTTTATAGATGTTAACTGAATATAGACAGACAGATTACCCTTTAGAGGTTGAATTTTGGAAAATCTCTTCTTAGTGCACGTAGCTTATCTACGAATTTCTATTCTTCAGCTGTACTTTGATTATGAATCAGTCATTAATGACTCCTTTTTATAGATGTTAACTGAATATAGACAGACAGATTACCCCTTTAGAGGTTGAATTTTGGAAAATCTCTTCTTAGTGCACGTAGCTTATCTACGAATTTCTATTCTTCAGCTGTACTTTGATTATGAATCAGTCATTCAGGACTCCTTTTATAGATGTTAACTGAATATAGACAGACAGATTACCCCTTTAGAGGTTGAATTTTGGAAAATCTCTTCTTAGTGCACGTAGATTATCTACGAATTTCTATTCTTCAGCTGTACGTTGATTATGAATCAGTCATTCATGACTTTCTTTTTATAGACTTGAACAGAAAATAGACAGATATATTACCCCAGAGAGGTAGAGGTACCTTTTACTTTTTAAATTAAATTTAAATTCTTAAAAATTTTTAAAATTGCCTTTTACTAACCTAAAATATTAGAGAATATATACACACGTATTTCATTATTTTTGTATTTTGGAGTATTATTTTGGAAGTTTTGAAAATCCTAAAAAACCTTTTTCCCAATGCAAACTTGATAACTATGCAGTGTAGGTTGTTTTCGATTTTTCACAAAAGAAGCAAATCGTGAATTTCACAAATAACGGAAACCATTTTAACAAAGTTTTCATTACGAGAACGAACCAACGAAAAAAGAAATAAAACTTAACATTTAGTAATGGCTGGCAGAATGTGTAACGCGCATGAGCCGTAAGTACATGTAGTTAATAATAACGTACACAACCGGTACGTTGAAATTTATTATGTTTAATCCAATTTAAACAGCAATGATGTCACAATTCCATAAAAAAAATGGCCTAAAATCGTAAGTAATCTTTTAACAAAAATATTTTCCGAGGGTGAATGTGTGTTAATTAGATAATAAGGTACAGAATAAAACAAAAAAATATTCAAAAATCAATGAAAAGAACAACCTACTCTGCATAAATAAGTAAACATTTTAACCCATTTTTTATCTCTTGTTGGGTTGATACATGTTTTAGAATATTTATTTTAAGTTTCAAGAAAATCGGATCAAAATCATATGTTTTTAGAAATCATTACACCAACTGTGTGCGTCTTATAGGATTGAATTTTGAACAATTCCTTTCTTTGTCCACGCTTACATAATAATACGAAGATATTATTAAATATTAAAACTAAGGCTATAATAGTTTTGTTCGTACGTTGATTCTAAACAAAGCGGCTCATATATAGACAAAGATAGAGAAGACAAATTATCTTTTTAGGGGTTTCATTTAAAATGCTGAAACCGTGTTACGTTATTTGTGTTTTTGGGTATTTATGTAAGTCTGAAGAAAATTTAGTTGAAAATTAGTTCTGCAATACAAAATTAATACCCCTTTTTACCCTTTAGATGTTTTCGAAAAATCAATTTTTTGTGTGCACCTTTACGACATCAAAGAAACA
The DNA here is from genome assembly GCA_022606455.1 of Callitettix versicolor. Lineage (NCBI taxonomy): Eukaryota > Metazoa > Arthropoda > Insecta > Hemiptera > Cercopidae > Callitettix > Callitettix versicolor. The sequence goes on from CM040182.1 coordinate 24,909,401, forward strand.
TATTTTTCAAACTTCACGTTTCGATCTTCAATTGCTTAGGCTGTGCGTGTTTGGCAATCAGTCGAGAAACCGAATAATAATAACAATATTAATACATTTTAATTAATTATTATTTTAATGACCCCTCCCTTTTCAAAAAGTGATCGAAAAATTAAATCGGCGCTTAGTTCAAGGTCCCAGGAGTGAGTTTTAATATGACATCCGTTATAATAGTTAATTTTCTAATAGGGCGTACATAAGGGCTCTTGTCTACGCGCACACTCGGTGGTAGATGTGACTAAAGCACAGGTCAGTCTGTTACGTCTGAACTGCGCACCTTCTTCTTAGTTCTAGCCGCAGTTCCCCTCAGGGGGTGCAGACTAGCTACACCTATTGAGAGGATTTAGACGTTCCTCACGGTACCCGAGTCTAACACACACTTACACTTACAACACTACACTTACGACTTTAACACATTACACTAACACTTAGGATACATTTAGGGAGGCGATAATAGCCTTAATGTGCTTTTCGCCTTAAAAAAATCTAGCCGCAGTTACTTTGCTTTTCCCTTCCCGTTAACGCTGATCCCTCGTCCTCATTATTCTATCTGGCATAAAGTATGGACGTTAAGAAAAATCTATTCGTCTTTTCTAGTAGATACTAAAGTAGATAAAATAAAACTTTAGGCAAATTGTAGCTGGAACTTACTGACGTAATTCAATAAATAACAGTACAATTTAACATTCAGTGCGTGTAGACCCGATCTTGTCTTGGGGTAATTAGTGTTTTTATTGCTTAGTGGATTTAATTACTGCCTTCATGGAGTGTTAGTGTTTAGTGAGTGGCTGAGATCTCGGCGACTGATCATGGTCTCTGATAACAACCAGCAATGATTTCCTCTACACCGGATTGTAAAAACGGATTCTTCTGAAATTGCTTAATTTTCTCAATCTTTTCCTTTAAAGGTTTCCTAAATATACGACAAAAATCGAAGGTAATGCCATTGTTGCTACGCGATCGTTGAAACATACTTTTATACTAAGCTGTTTCGGATGTTTATTTTTAAATGTTTAGCGGAGGAAATAATTTTTACATTTTAAATAAGGTTTATTGTTGTTACCAGTTACTTAATATATTATAACTGTTATTAGAAATCACTTTAAATAACTTGAAAACTGTTACTTTTGGCACAATTCAAATTAATTCTTTAAGGGTTTATATTAAATGTTTTTTTATGATGATGTACACAACAGAAAAACTCAGCTTTAGGTATTCATATATATATATATATATATATATATATATATATATATATATATATATATATATATATATATATAGAGAGAGAGAGAGAGAGAGAGAGAGAGAGACTATATGTATGTATATGAATCACATTGAAAACATGTACAGCCGTTTTATACAATTGCTTCTAGAAGAAATATTGTTCCGACATTTCGCCACAATCATATCTGGCATCTCCGAGGTTAGCTCACTCCAAGTCTGAAGTCGAACTGAAGGAAACTTTCACCTGCCAGCTCCTTATATAATCACCGAATGGCGCAAAATATGTACGCGTAAGCTTATGTCAAAGGTTAAAATGTGCTTGGAAAAGGAACCTCGTAATTTAAGGTTTTTGTGTACGTAGAATTTAATTTATATGAATCACTAAGGGCCTGGTAGACCTTCACGGTGGTAAGTGGCCTCCTTAAATGATGTGTTTTCGGTTTCGGAATGAGTAAGTGGCCTCCTTAAACGACGTGTTTTTGGTTTTTCGGAATGAGTAAGAGGCTTCCTTAAATGGTGTGTTTTTGGTTTCGGAATGAGTAAGCGGCTTACTTAAGTGATGTGTTTTTGGTTTTGGAATGAATAAGTGGCTCCCTTAAATGATGTGTTTTTGGTTTCGGAATGAGTAAATGGCTTCCTTAAATGATGTGTTTTTGGTTTTGGAATGAATAAGTGGCCTCCTTAAATGGTGTGTTTTTGGATTCGGAATGAGTAAGTGGCCACCTTAAATGGTGTGTTTTTGGTTTCGGAATGAGTAAGTGGCTTCCTTAAATGATGTGTTTTTGGTTTCGGAATGAGTAAGTGGCTTCCTTAAATGATGTGTTTTCGGTTTCGGAATGAGTAAGTGGCTCCCTCAAATGATGTGTTTTTGGTTTCGGAATGAGTAAGTGGCTTCCTTAAATGATGTGTTTTGGTTTTGGAATGAATAAGTGGCCTCCTTAAATGGTATGTTTTTGTTTCGGAATGAGTAAGTGGCTTCCTTAAATGATGTGTTTTTGGTTTCGGAATGAGTAAGTGGCTTCCTTAAATGATGTGTTTTGGTTTTGGAATGAATAAGTGGCCTCCTTAAATGGTGTGTTTTTGGTTTCGGAATGAGTAAGTGGCTTCCTTAAATGATGTGTTTTTGGTTTCGGAATGAGTAAGTGGCTTCCTTAAATGGTGTGTTTTTGGTTTCGGAATGAGTAAATGGCCTCCTTAAATGATGTGTTTTTGGTTTCGGAATGAGTAAGCGGCTTCCTTAAGTGATGTGTTTTTGGTTTTGGAATGAATAAGTGGCCTCCTTAAATGGTGTGTTTTTGGTTTCGGAATGAGTAAGTGGCCTCCTTAAATGGTGTGTTTTTGGTTTCGGAATGAGTAAGTTGCTTCCTTAAATGATGTGTTTATGGTTTTGGAATGAATAAGTGGCCTCCTTAAATGGTGTGTTTTTGGTTTCGGAATGAGTAAGTGGCCTCCTTAAATGGTGTGTTTTTGGTTTCGGAATGAGTAAGTGGCTTCCTTAAATGATGTGTTTTTGGTTTCGGAATGAGTAAGTGGCTTCTTTAAATGATGTGTTTTTGGTTTCGGAATGAGTAAGTGGCTTCCTTAAATGATGTGTTTTTGGTTTCGGAATGAGTAAGTGGCTTCCTTAAATGATGTGTTTTTGGTTTTGGAATGAATAAGTGGCTCCCTTAAATGATGTGTTTTTGGTTTCGGAATGAGTAAGTGGCTTCCTTAAATGATGTGTTTTTGGTTTTGGAATGAATAAGTGGCCTCCTTAAATGGTGTGTTTTTGGATTCGGAATGAGTAAGTGGCCTCCTTAAATGGTGTGGTTTTGGTTTCGGAATGAGTAAGTGGCTTCCTTAAATGATGTGTTTTTGGTTTCGGAATGAGTAAGTGGCTTCCTTAAATGACGTGTTTTCGGTTTCGGAATGAGTAAGTGGCTCCCTCAAATGATGTGTTTTTGGTTTCGGAATGAGTAAGTGGCTTCCTTAAATGATGTGTTTTTGGTTTTGGAATGAATAAGTGGCCTCCTTAAATGGTATGTTTTTTTTTTCGGAATGAGTAAGTGGCTTCCTTAAATGATGTGTTTTTGGTTTCGGAATGAGTAAGTGGCTTCCTTAAATGATGTGTTTTTGGTTTTGGAATGAATAAGTGGCCTCCTTAAATGGTGTGTTTTTGGTTTCGGAATGAGTAAGTGGCTTCCTTAAATGATGTGTTTTTGGTTTCGGAATGAGTAAGTGGCTTCCTTAAATGGTGTGTTTTTGGTTTCGGAATGAGTAAATGGCCTCCTTAAATGATGTGTTTTTGGTTTCGGAATGAGTAAGCGGCTTCCTTAAGTGATGTGTTTTTGGTTTTGGAATGAATAAGTGGCCTCCTTAAATGGTGTGTTTTTGGTTTCGGAATGAGTAAGTGGCCTCCTTAAATGGTGTGTTTTTGGTTTCGGAATGAGTAAGTTGCTTCCTTAAATGATGTGTTTATGGTTTTGGAATGAATAAGTGGCCTCCTTAAATGGTGTGTTTTTGGTTTCGGAATGAGTAAGTGGCCTCCTTAAATGGTGTGTTTTTGGTTTCGGAATGAGTAAGTGGCTTCCTTAAATGATGTGTTTTTGGTTTCGGAATGAGTAAGTGGCTTCCTTAAATGATGTGTTTTCGGTTTCAGAATGAGTAAATGGCTTCCTTAAATGATGTGTTTTTGGTTTTGGAATGAATAAGTGGCCTCCTTAAATGGTGTGTTTTTGGTTTCGGAATGAGTAAGTGGCTTCCTTAAATAATGTGTTTTTGGTTTCGGAATGAGTAAGTGGCTTCCTTAAATGATGTGTTTTTGGTTTCGGAATGAGTAAGTGGCTTCCTTAAATGATGTGTTTTTGGTTTCGGAATGAGTAAGTGGCTTTCTTAAATGATGTGTTTTTGGTTTCGGCATGAGTAAGTGGCTTCCTTAATTGGTGTGTTTTTGGTTTCGGAATGAGTAAATGGCCTCCTTAAATTATGTGTTTTTGGTTTCGGAATGAGTAAGTGGCCTCCTTAAATGGTGTGTTTTTGGTTTCGGAATGAGTAAGTGGCTTTCTTAAATGATGTGTTTTTGGTTTCGGCATGAGTAAGTGGCTTCCTTAATTGGTGTGTTTTTGGTTTCGGAATGAGTAAATGGCCTCCTTAAATGATGTGTTTTTGGTTTCGGAATGAGTAAGTGGCCTCCTTAAATGGTGTGTTTTTGGTTTCGGAATGAGTAAGTGGCTTCCTTAAATGATGTGTTTTTGGTTTCGGAATGAGTAAGTGGCTTCCTTAAATGATGTGTTTTTGGTTTCGGAATGAGTAAGTGGCTTCCTTAAATGATGTGTTTTTGGTTTTGGAATGAGTAAGTGGCGGCTTCCTTAAATGGTGTGTTTTTGGTTTCGGAATGAGTAAATGGCCTCCTTAAATGGTGTGTTTTTGGTTTCGGAATGAGTAAGTGGCCTCCTTAAATGGTGTGTTTTTGGTTTCGGAATGAGTAAGTGGCTTCCTTAAATGATGTGTTTTTTAAGCTGGAGCTGTTTTAAGCTGTTTAAGCTGTTTTTAAACTGGAGAGAAGAACCAGTAAACAGCTATTGAATTAAAACAGCACTACACTAATAGCGAAAACCTACTTTTATACAATAACTTATATAAACTAATGATTAATTAAATAAAATAATGAAAAAGTAATTTTGTAATTTTACCCAATATCTTAAACACAGTTATACTATTTTAAAAAAATTGGCAGACGCGGGACTGACCGACAGAAGTGAAAACTGAAATAAATGAAACCAAATTAAGGTACGCAAAATGGAAAGAGCATAGGCCTATGGTATCACTAAAAATTATTATAACAAAAATTGCTTATCTAAAAATCTTAAAATAAGGCACTACACTACAGTGGCTTCCTTCAATGGTGTGTTTTTGGTTTCGGAATGAGTAAGTGGCTTCCTTAAATGATGTGTTTTTGGTTTCGGAATGAGTAAGTGGCTTCCTTAAATGGTGTGTTTTTGGTTTCGGAATGAGTAAGTGGCTTCCTTAAATGGTGTTTTTGGTTTCGGAATGAGTAAGTGGCTTCCTTAAATGATGTGTTTTTGGTTTCGGAATGAGTAAGTGGCTTCCTTAAATGGTGTGTTTTTGGTTTCGGAATGAGTAAGTGGCTTCCTTAAATGGTGTGTTTTTGGTTTCGGAATGAGTAAATGGCCTCCTTAAATGGTCTGTTTTTAGTTTCAGAATGAGTTGTATTGTTTGTACTCCGATTGTCTGGTTCAAAATTAATAATTTAATTATTTGTATCTGATTGTTATCTTTGCTGATAGGCTGAGCGTAAGGAACAACATGGAAGAACACCATTATCATTAGAGTAACAAAGGATAGCAAGGAAGGCACGCCGCCACCAAGTGCAAAGATTCATGTTGTTCAGTAAACTGTGGCAAAAAAGTTCTTGGAGGAATTCAAAATTGATTTAGCGTGTTCTTGAACTTTAGACTTGGTGGTTTTTGTTTAGATTGGGATCATTTTTTTAGGAGGAACCAAATACTGTGAACGGTGACACGGTAAATTAAATTATCTAATCATTTCTAAGGAAATGTAAAATGTTTACGCAAAGATATTATTTTAGTACTTCCATTCGATTATAAGAGCCGAAGTCTGTAATGAGTGATTTTAAGGTTGCAGAGAATTAAAAAAAAATGAATAGTTTATAACTTACGGTAACAAATCTTTACTCATAGATCAGCTGTTCAGTAATGTTACAAAATGGCGAAATCTATATATGTTTTGGCAGTTTGTTGCAATGTTATAATACATGCACTAATTTTTTATAATTTTTATACAAAAAAAGCGTCAACCAAACCTTCTGCAACCAAAAACGACAATTTTTCCAATCTTTCTTTTTTGACATTTTTTGCAATTCAGTAATTTTTAACACACGTTTTTTAAAATTTTTATGCAAAAAGCATTATTACCATAAGCTGTAGGTAATTATTATTATAGCGCAAAAAGCACTATTATACGTAATAGCTGTAGGCGCATAAATGTTTAAATCTTTTGCGGTTTGTTTTGCAATTTTACAAGCGTAAATTTACTTATTTTTGAATTTTTTAAAATGTATCATGTTTTAGGGCTGGTTTTGATATTGAATTTTGAGGGGCGCGTGATGCGAGGAACAGTTATGCTGATATATAACAGTATATTTTGCGCGTCGCAAGTCTCATATTAAATTAATTATAATTAAAAATTACTGTGTTTCCGCCCGGTATCATACCGGGGACTTCGCGCAAGTGAAGCGAACGTGATAACCACTACACTACGGAACTACGAAAAACTTTAAGTATTAAGTATACGAAACTAATCGTTAATTTAATGTTGGTTAATAAGCTTAATTAACCAAGCTGCCGTCGCCTGTGGTGTAAATACATCGTTTCCAGTTTCAGTTTTCTTTTGTCTATAAGGTTACTTTTATTATTTCTTATAAATTACGAACTATGGAAGACTTTAAAATTGTAAGGTAACGGAATTAACCTGACGGTTAACAGAAACTGACGGTTGAAATGTTGACGGTTAATCGAATCTTTTCAAAATTCGACGGTTACAAGTCTTTTCGAAATTTTGAATTTTTTTGTAATCTTGGTTATAAAACAGCAATCGTTGAATTGTGCGTAGTACGTTCTAAAGAACGATATAAATTTTTCTTTGTCATCTTTTCTTCTGATTAAACTCTCCTCACTGATCCCTCGCTCTGAATATAGCCTATTGTGGGCGAATATATTTCTTTTACTTTTATGTTTTTCTTTATTCCGCTTTCTTCTTCTGAAAGCAAATACATCCCACAAGCAATAACAACATCTTCCAATCGATTCATTTCAACTGGAGAGAAGAACCAGTAAACAGCTATTGAATTAAAACAGCACTACACTAATAGCGAAAACCTACTTTTATACAATAACTTATATAAACTAATGATTAATTAAATAAAATAATGAAAAAGTAATTTTGTAATTTTACCCAATATCTTAAACACAGTTATACTATTTTAAAAAATTGGCAGACGCGGGACTGACCGACAGAAGTGAAAACTGAAATAAATGAAACCAAATTAAGGTACGCAAAATGGAAAGAGCATAGGCCTATGGTATCACTAAAAATTATTATAACAAAAATTGCTTATCTAAAAATCTTAAAATAAGGCACTACACTACAGTAGTGAAACCGGAATGCCTGTACGCAAGTGAATGCTTGGTACTAAATTATAGTTTAGATAAACTGAAAATACTAGAAAGGAGAATCATGAGAAAAATTTTAGGCCCAGTGAAAACTAAAGAAACATGGAAACTAAGATCTAATGATGAAATATACAGGAACATAGAGGACATGACAGAGACGATAAGGAAGAGAAGACTACAATTTTTTGAACATATGTACAGGATGAATGATTCAAGACTAGCGAAAAGGATACTCAAATACCTATGGGATAAAAAGTCAACAACTAGTTGGATTCAAGAGGTAAGGAAAGATTTAGAAAGAAATAATATTAAAGAAGAAGAAACGTTGAACAGAGAGATTTTTAGAAAGAGGATATTGAGCATGGAGGGATTCCAGGAAAGATTGCAGAAGAAACCTGGTGCAAAGTGGTCCGAAGGCAGAAAGAAGCTGCATAGTGAAAGGATGAGGGAATATTGGAGGGAACAGAAGAGAAAACAGCTAAGTGTGAAGAACTGAAATTGTCACGTGGTCCCTAGCAGGCCTCATCGAAAGAAGAAGAAGAAACCAAATTAATATATATTGATTTATATTTTAATTCAAACTTTTCATAATACATAAGATTTATCTTAAAACATTGCTAAAACTAGAAAGAGACAGATGCCAGTAGCCAGTATACGATTCGTATTATGTGCGCGCGCGCGCGCGCGCGTGTGTGTGTATATACACTATGTATACACCAACTGCATTTAGAAGAGAAATTTTTAGGTCTAATTAATTAAACTAATAATTAATTAAGTAAACAAATTAAAAAAATAGATTTCTAATTTTACTCAACACTGCAAACAGTTATACTACACTATGCATTACAGGGGAACTTTGTACGTTACTGAAACAGCACTTGGTGTATACACAGATCACTGTATACCCACCGCACACCACGTCTTCTCTTTTCGTCACTCTGTAACAGTAGCAAAGGAAGTTTGTGCGATCGTTTTGAAGCACAATTCTGGCAACGAGAAGTAAACATTTCATGAAGATCGGTACGGTATTTCCTGAGAAAAAGGTAAATAAAGTTAAGAAATTTAACATGGGCGAGCATGGGATGTACATATCCACTTAACTATGCATTTAGTAGGCTTAATTAATTAAACTATTAATTAATTAAGCAAATCAATTTAAAAAAATAATTTTTAATTTTACTCAATACTGCAAACATTTATTCTACACTATGCATTACAGGGGAACTTTGTACGTTACTGAAACAGCACTTGGTCACATAGATCACTGCATCCCCACCGCACACTCCGTCTTCTCTCTTCGTCACTCGGTAACAGTAGCAAAGGAAGTTTGTGCGGTCGTTTTGCAGCTCAATGCTGGCAACGAGAAGTACGGACAGCCAACGTCCACATTCTGATAATCGGCCAAATATATGAACATTTTTGTTTGTATTTAAATGACAAAATTGTTGAATACACGAATCCTACAAACAATAAAGCTTACAAACAATCTAAAACATTGTTTTAATTGTTTTTAAAACATTTGTTTTAAAAATCTAAAACAAAAAGTAATAGCTTACTGTAGGGTGTGGGGTGTACACATAGCACGTATTGAATATAAGCCTACACCACTGGCGATTTGCAAACTAAATATTTTATATTTCTTTCTTTTTGATGAAGCAAATGAAGCAAAAGTGCTGTACGCCTGAAAAGTTCTATTTAACACTCAATTTGAAGACACGATCTCTCTGATAACAGTGCTGAGCAGTAAGACCCCGCCCTAACCGACTGAGCCACCGAGACTCAGTACACACTCGTAGCCGGCAAATACGCGATCGAAGCAGCGATTTAAATGTGTAAATGGGAACATCGGAGAATTTGGTTACGTGCGTGTCTATTGTTTTCTAATGAAAAGGATACACCAGCCCCGCTACGGGCATGCTAAGTGCTTTGTCACGCAATGGCAGTTCAAAATGGCGGCGTTAAGCGACCGGTCGATAGTAGTGATGATATCTTGCGACACCTCGCAACACGCTAACTCCAAACTCATGGTATTTAATGCGAGATTCTAACCTAACCTTACCCGGCTACTGTAATGATTTTTTTAAATTATTCATTAATTATGGATTTTCTGTTAGCAACGTAAAATGAGTTAAGTTACTGACAAATATTTTATAATCGTGTAAAAGTCATATGTTTCACTCACAAAAATTAAAATATATTTTCACAATTATCAATGTTGTGCAAAAAAATTAAACAATACTGGAACCTTATTAAACGATGAGCAAAAAAAAAACATCTAATGAGCAGTTACATAAGTAAGCGGCTCAGCAGTGAGCAGGTCAACATAAAGATTAGCTTTGGAAAAAGAATTCACCATACTTATCTAGAGATAACCTACAAAACTAAATTATTCTACTTTTACACGATTTGACATTTAATAATGCAAATGCTTCCTAAATAAATATGTCTTACATACATCTTAAACAATATGTCTTACATACATCTTAAACAATAACAAAATATTTCTAGTATTGATCCAAAAATAAAAATCATGGTTTCTATCCCTTTTTTATTTTAATTTAATTTGTTCGGAAACACGACAAATTAACATAGCTAGTTTTTAGATGCGCAGTTCGCTGTTGCGTCACTGAACTGCGCTCACATAAGGTTCTTAGTTCAAGCCGCATTTGCTCCCGTTGCTTTTCCTTTACGTTAACACTGGTCCTCATTAGTCTAACTGACATAAATCATGGACGTTAAACAACATAAAAACGTTAAACATAACCTGATACTTATTATAGCCTAACAACTGTATAATGAAATCAGCTGATCGTTACGAATTAATATAAAAGACAAATTAACAGCTAATTTTTAAAAACATAGGCCTAACCTAAAACGTATTACAGCCAATCAGCTGTTCACTCAAATCAGCTGATCTTTACGAATTAATATAAAACAACTGATCTTTTAATATAACTACCAAATTGAATTAACGATTCATATCATATACTTAAACCGGTCGAAGTTCTTCGTAATTTTAGTAGTGTAGTGGTTATCACGGCGAAAGGTCTCTAGTTTGATCCCAGGCAGAAACACAGTAATTTTTAATTTTAATTAATTTAATTTGAGACTTGCTACGCGCAAAATATACTGTTATACAATATGAACATGTTCTTCGCATCACGCGTCCAGCAAAATATAACATCATAGCCAGCCCTAGAACATGACACATGTTAAATTTTAACTTGCGCACTTTTAGAAATTTGTATCTGAAATATTTTGCATATTTAGACTACGGTCGTTAAGCAACATAAAGTAATTAACATCATAACCTGAAACTTATACCATATCAGCTGTACAATGAAATCAGCTGATCGTTACGAATTAATATAAACGACAAATTAACATAGCTAGTTTTTAATAACATAACCTAAAAATTATTATAGCCAATCAGCTGTTCAATGAAATCTGCTGATCTTTACGAATTTATATAAAACAACTGATCTTTTAACTACCATTATCACTGAAAGATTTTGACCATTAATTTTGTTCCCAAATAACTAATATGAATATAAAACAATCGTCCATGAGATAAATGGTTATTAGTTCATCAAAAATATTATTCAGTCTTCTGCGTTTCTGAACTGCGCACTTTAAGGTGCTTAGTTTCAGCAGCAGTTACTATCGTTGGAAAATAATAAAATATTGGTAGGCTATAGTTTCTTTTTGGAAAATCTCTCCATGATCATAGCGAAGGTTATATTGTACTTTTAATTTAATGTTGCGGACTACGCCCCTGATTCTACCTGAAGGTCTAGACCAGGGGTTCTCAACTTTTTTTCTGCTTCGGCCCCTTAAATATTTTTTTTTATTCCGTAGATCCCCATATGTTTATAATATGTTGCACAAATACAGTATCACCGCAAATGAAGCTTTTATTAGGAGCAATTCAGTAATACAGTTTTTTTAATAATTTGTATTTTATATTATTAGGTCAACGTTAAAGATATAAATATGTTTATAGAAGCAGAAATTTAAATAAAATATAAATCACATAGATCATAAATCATGAGGTGGTTGCGGTTGATGTCCTTCGATTACTTAGGCTATATGTGGGCAAATACGTATTTGTTAATATTAATCGTAAATCACCACGTTCTGATATCTTGAATCGATTTTTCGTCTTTCGTAATATATTATGTACCTAAATCCTGCCTCAACCAAGAACTAAGAAATGCTGAAAATAATGGTTCGCTGATACTTGTTAATCAGATGTATTTTGTGCGAATGTCTTTGCAATTCCAAAATTCGGCATACCCACTTGTTTAATCCCCCTGCATAATTTGCAGACGTAGAGAGCTTAAGAAATGATTTAATTTCCGTTTTGGAACGATTCTCAAATTTTTCTTTAAGCTTTATTAAGAAATAATCCAAATTGTTATTTTGCTTAGTAGGATGCATTCTTATCATATGGTCTCTCTTTTTCGATGGTTTCTTATAGCCTAATCGTTAGTGAATGTTATCTCGCAGATTAAACATACTGGGAAGGAATAATTCTTTGAAGGCGCAATAAAACCAAATTCTAAATATTCTTGTGAATTCTGCCGACGAACTGTAATTTTTCAGTTATTCTCGTTAAATAATCTGCACGTCACGAACAAAAATGGAATTTATTTCATCGATCCCCCAATATACCCCCAAAGGTCCATCTGGACCCCGTTGAGAACCCCTGGTTTAAACCCTATAGAGTTAATACATTCGATGTAATGTAGGCATACAGTAAATAGTAGTCTGTAAACATTATTCCCATGACTTGGGTTAGTCAAGTTATTAATTGAAGAGTTGATTGTTTTCTTGAGATGATCAGATAATCAGCCAATGACAACGATGATACAAATTGACGATAGGACATGCATGTGGGTGCTGCACCAGCTACTTCGGTGGTCTGTGACTCCACGATGCACAATTTATACGTTACCTCTCACTGGAAGGTCAATTCACCGAACAATGGCGGGGCTAAAAGAGGCTTCCGTTCCTTTATGAGAGAAAGTATTCTAATTAGGGTAACGAGTTTGAACTGATGGTCTCGCACACAAACGTTGTCCAAGCATTCGAGTAGCAAATTGAACAACTTCGGGATGCAGCTGTCTCACTGACGTGATAGAAGCGTATTTCCAAAAAAGTAACAAAGATATTTTTATTTCTCGCACTTCTTTGAAAATCAAATTTCACTCTCATAAACAGCGTTAAGATCTGAATAAATTAGCATTTTAAATTTTATATTGTATTTAGAATAAGAAAGAATTCAAGTATGAACATTTTAAACACTAATTACGGTGGTCAATATGATAAAAAAACCGTAATATCAAAAACTGACTTTGCCCAAGCAATTATCAAAATCGATTTTCATGCCAAAATTTGGATCGCATCCGACAAAAATTAATGACGAGAGTAAGCGTAGGTCGAGCTAATCACAGCGTGAGGTCGGAATAGTCACGGAATTGTTACTTTATGGAATAGTCAAGGAATTGTTACTTTACGGAGTAATCAAGGAATTGTTACTTTATGGAATATTCAAGGAATTGTTACTTTATGGAATAGTCAAGGAATTGTTACCTTTCGGAATAATTATGGAATAGTATTTTACGGAATAGTCAAGGAATTGTTACTTTACGGAATATTCAAGGAATTGTTACTTTATGGAATATTCAAGGAATTGTTACTTTATGGAATATTCAAGGAATTGTTACTTTATGGAATAGTCAAGGAATTGTTACTTTACGGAATAGCCAAGGAATTGTTACCTTTCGGAATAATTGTGGAATAGTACTTTACGGAATAGTCAAGGAATTGTTACTTTACGGAATAGTCAAGGCATTCTTACTTTATGGAATAATCAAGGTATTGTTACTTTGCGGATTAGTCAAGGAATTGCTACCTTTCGGAATAATCGTGGAATAGTGCTTTACGTAATATTCAAGGAATTGTTACTTTACGGAATAGTCAAGGAATTGTTACTTTACGGAATAGCCAAGGAATTCTTACTTTACGGAATAGTCAAGGAATTGTTACCTTTCGGAATAATCGTGGAATTGTACTTTTGTACTTTACGGAATATTCACAGAATTGTTACTTTACGAAACAGTCATGGAATTGTTATTTTACAGACTAGTTGCGGAATTGTTACTTTACAGAATAGTCCCGGAATTGTCAATTCTCGATTATTACACGAATAAAACGAGAAATTTGACCACAGTCAGGAGTTGGTTTTGTTTTATGGATTTATTTCAGAAACGAAAATTTTCTAGTTTCAAATTTGGTACGTTAGGTGTGCTATTTATTTTCCATATGATCAAATCCAAGAAACGTATTGTAAGTTAGGCTGATTATTTTATTTTTAAAATAAAACAATCTGCTGCTGCGTTTCTAAACTGCGCACCTCAAGGTTCTTGGTTCGAATCCGTTGATTCTGTTGCAAAAAATAATAAATTAGTAGTTTTCTTTTGGGGAAATCTCTGCATGACCATAGCAAAAGTTTATAGATATAAATAATACATACTTTTTATAAATAAATATAAAGTATATATATATATATATATATATATATATATATATATATATATACATGTGTGTGTGTGTGTGTGTGTGTGTGTGTGTGTGTGTGTGTGTGTGTGTGTGTGTGTGTGTGTGTGTGTGTGTGTGTGTGTGTGTGTGTGTGTGTGTAAATTGTACGAGTACATTACTTTAATGAATAGTCACGGAATTGTTATTTTAAGTATAGTCACAGAATATTTGCTTTATTGAATGCCTGTTCAGTTATAAAGATTATCATAACTGATCATGATGACGGAATATCATCGTTAAAATTTACTTAAATAACCATTATGAAGTCTTAAAATCGATTGAGTTTTAGAAAACGGATTTTGCAGTAGTTAGTGAGGTTTATTTTTTTGTATTTTCTTTGCAATTTGGAAATTCGAAATACTAACCGATTCTGATTGTGAAGACAGATTTTCGAAAGAAGCGCGTAAAAAAATACTTTGTGAAATTCGCTTCCATCACGTCAGCGAGTCAGTTTCGTGCCGCGATTATTTCATTTACAAATTACTTGTGGGCAAGTGGAAGCGATTGCCAACCAATAAATTAGGGTTTCTTGTAAGAACGCAGATTTTTTTTTATATATGTATTGTGAACACAGAATAATGACAAGAATGTCAGAATGCCATCAAGCGTATTCTTGGAAGCTCATTAATTTGCCATGAGCCAGTCGTTAATTGTAGCGTCGCGTCGACCAGGCTGGTGGCTGGTGGCTGGTGGCTCCTGCTGGTGTCGTGGCATGAGCAAACACAATCAGTTCAATTGCAGCGGTACCGTGAGGTGATAAAACAACCGAATATTACAGAACGTTCCAGTCCAACCGTGCAATGCTTGCACTTGTATTTACTTATTAAACATATTTACAAAAAGGAGAGTCTATGCAATAAGATAGAAAATAGTTTCGTCAAGCAGTATTTTCTCTGACACGACGGAAGCAAATTTTCAATAAGGAACAATATCACAAGAATTTTGTTAACACCCTTTTTGGGAAATCTGATTTTACCATTATGATTAGCGTTAAAATCTACTTAAATTAGCATTTATTTATACAATTTTTAAAATTCTTATTGTACAGAATAGTGACAGAATTTTTACTTTACGGAAAGTCACGGAATTGTTACTTTACGGAATTGTCACGGAAATATCACTTTACGGAATAGTCCCGGAATTGTTACTTTACGGAATAGTCACGAAATATTTACTTTACTGAATAGTCACGGATTTTTTACTTTACGGAATAATCACGTAATATTTACTTTACGGAATAATCACGGAATATTTACTTTACGGAATAGTCACGGAATATTTATTTTACTGAATAGTCACGGATTTTTTACTTTACGGAATAATCACGTACTGTTTACTT
>CM040182.1:24929799-24934799 GCA_022606455.1 Callitettix versicolor
ACACTTTACACTCACACTTACATTTAGGGAGCGATAATAGCCTCAATGTGCTTTTCGCCATAAAATAAATAAATAAAAAAAAACTTTTCTAATATAGGCCTACTTTTTAAGTGAAATTTTGCAATCGATTCTATTGGGCTCTTCTAATGAATCTTACACTAAGTCTATAGGCTGTATCAGTGCTTCCCAACGTGAGGCCCACATCACACAGGGGGGGCAATGAGATTTTTAATGAGGTAATTCAAAAATGGGCTCGCACAGAGTTTAAGTTAACCGTACAGTGAAACTTAACAGCTAACCGAGCTGGGTAAACATTTATTATAACCTGACCCGCAATATTGGTAGCCCAGATCTCATTTTCTGCAGTGTTTCAAAAGCGAAGATACTTGGTTTCATTACCTTCAGTGATTCATGACAGGCATATATTTACAACAAACATTTTGAAAATGGGCTAAACAAATGTGACTGATACCGCTATACTTGTTATTGCCAATCATAAGAACGTTTTATTGGCTGATTTAAAAAAAAGATGATATGAAAAAACTTATTTTCCAACTTGGACGATGCCAATGCTAGTGGATTTGTCTAATATTTCAGATATGCTACCAAGTAGAACTCGCAGAAATGAAAAATGATGAGTCAATTATAACTTTATTATAAAAGTGAGATGTCATGGTTTTGTGAGGAAATCGTAATCAAATATCCAAATGCAGCCAACTGTGAAAGAGGACCACTGTTACATTTTCCATGATTATATTTATCTGAATGCGGATTTAGTGCCATGAATGATTTGCTGTTAAAAAAACCAAATCGACTAGATATAACTAAACGAACTTGAGTTAACTAAATTGGAACCTGACATAAAATCTCTTTGCAACAAACAGGCTCAAAGGTCACACTAAATTTATATATTTATGATTTGTTTTTGTTATTTTAAGGAGAAAAGCACATTAAGGCTATTATCGCCTCCCTAAATGTAAGTGTGAGTGTAAAGTGTTAAAGTAGTAAGTGTAGTGTTGTAAGTGTAAGTGTGTGTTAGATTCGGGTACCACGAGGGACGTCTAAATCCTCTCAATAGGTGCAGCTAGTCTGCAACCCCCTGCGGGGAGACTGAATTTATATAATAAGTAATTACTAATAATTAAAATACAATAGAAAATATTTCATTAAAATTATTTTGTACTTGAATTTCACTTCTCAATTATATGTTTCGAAAAAATTTACTGTGTTTTCTCAATAATTTTCTAGCGACTTCTTCCTAAAACATATCATTCAAATTTCTTTAGCGGACATGTCATTTTTTTAAAAATTAAACATAGTGTATACTTTATGCGGGGGGGCAAGAATTTTAGGCCTTAAAATGAATTTAAGCTATAAGTGACTATTCTTTCTGATACATTCGTGGTTCAGTGGTATGATTTCTATTTAAGAAAATAAGAAACGTGAGTTCAAATCCCGCTACAGACTTCTAACTTTTTTACATTTAATATTTGCTTTTAAATTACGAATATAAATAAGTTGAATAATTAATTAAAGTACATACTCCACGGGTCTTGGTGGTCGATGTGGCTAAAGCACCGGTCAGTCTGCTGCGTCTTTGAACTGCGCACCTTAGGGTTCTTACTTCTAGCCGCAGTTGCTCCCGTTGCTTTTGCCTTACCGTTAACGCTGATCCCTCGTCCTGATTAGTTTAACTGGCATCGTTAAGTATAGAAATGCTTAGGTGGGGCATAGCACAAAAAAGGTTGGGGAAACACTGGGCTATACAATATAGACCGGTGTGTTCAATGTATCAGATGTATGCACGAATGTTTTATAAACTCAACTGAAAAAATGTGGCAGTCGGGGACGTGAACAGAAGTGAAAACTTACATTATATTACTAATCTTAATGTTAAACTTAAATTTTACACAACTTATTATAAAGAAAACACTTATCTACATCATATGCAAATATAAAACGTCAATCTGGTACAATATATCTAACTGTTAATGCTATAACAATTGATATAGGCTGGTCGTGTAGTATGACGGCGTTCATTAATAAATTTAATATTTATTTATGATTTTTTTTATACAGAATGAGCAAAATATATTTAACTGTAAACAATTTTTTTTTTTTTGCTTGACGTTCATACTTTATGCCAGTTAGACTAATGAGGATGAGGGATCAGCCTTAACGCTAAGGGAAAAGCAAAGCGAGTAACTGCGGCTACAACGAAGAACCCTAAAGTGCAGTTCAGAGACGCAGCAGACTGACCGGTGCTTTAGCCACACCGCCACCGAGTCCACTGAGGTGTAGTATAATTTATTATTGAACTTGTTTATAATTTAAAAGAAAATATTAAACGTAAAAAAGTTAGATGTTTGTAGCGGGATTTGAACTCACGTTTCTTATTTTCTTAAACATAAATCATACCACTGAACCACGAATGTATCAAAGACATTAGTCACTTATACCTTAACTTCATTCGGCTACTTTGTAATGGTGAGTCATAGTGTTAAAGTTTTTTCATACGCTGACGCTAAATATAAATTAATGCTCATCTGAAAGTGTCACCTAAAGATGTTTCACTTCAATAATACATATTTTTTATATGTAGGTATACAGCAATACGTGAAAAAATTTAATTTTAGTTTTTTTAATTAAAGAATTATCTACTTTTTTTACTTCGTGATGTGAGTATTGAGTTTGTGTGCACTGAAGAGTCTCGGCTATTCTTAAGCGACTCCATCCGTTGTCTAGCGTTTAGATCATTCAACACATTTAAAAATTGTAATAAATTATAATTAACCAATTAACTGATCAATTAAAAATTGTATTAAATAATATTTCGTAAAAGCCGAACCTCTTCATAACTTTCCGAATTAGGCCCTACTGTTTATGCAATAGAGGTGAATTATCTAAAGAAGGTACTTAGTTTCAGCTATGCAGGCTTAAACGGAAAGGAAATGATTTTTTTGTTTTATAAATTTCGAATTTTAAAAATTCACGTACTCGCCTAACTTTACATTAAAATTACCTGGACAAGGCCGAGTAAGTCTGTTGTCAAACGAAGAATAAAGTATTTTATAAATATATTTGTCACAATGAAACGCTGATTTACTTTCTTGAATATTGCGAATATTGAATAAGTGTTTTTCAGGCCTAATATTGCCTATTTGTTCAAAATTTAAGAGAATTACTAGGGAAACGTTGGAAATTCACTTAGTTTAACTTATTGAAGTGAATACTTCTTATGGCGGGGTATGGATGTATGTTTTGCACGGGAAAAATTCAGTTTGCCGTCACGCATCACGCTCTTATATATATTTTTGTTTTAAAATGTATTTTTGAAGTGAAATCTTGTATGTTTGCGCTGTTATATTACTTACCCAGTCCAAATTAATTATTTAATTTTGTGTCGTGTTAACTGTGTAACAGTGACGTTTTATACGTTTATTATATATTGGTAGGTGTGAATAATAAATATTTAAATTATTTTAAACACCATTATACTACTTACCCAGTCCAACTTTATTTAGTATTTAGTTTTATGACAAGTATTAACTGTGTAACAATTTTTAATTCCAAACATTCTTATAATTCCAAACAACCTGCCTTTCCGAATTAAAATATTGCAGTTTCCATTGAAGTTGGCGTTTACAATGACAATTAATAAGTCACAGGGTCAGATATTAAGAGTAGCAGGAATACATTTGGGACTCCGTGCTTCTCCTATGGTTAGTTATAGCCTATTCTAGTGTCGAGTAGCAAAAATCTATGTCTTGGCAAAAAACCATAAAATCATATAATATTGTATTTAGAAATATATTAAACTGAAAAAACGTACTCATGATTTTGAAAATCGACTATATATTTTATTTTGTGGTGTAAAATATATAGCCATAACCCGTGATAAGAAGTAGTCACTACTGTCGGCAGTCATGCCACTGCTACCTTTTTTTAATTGAATTAAACATTTATAGGCCTAAAATTCATTATAAACTACATGAAAGTTACTTTCAACATACTCCAGGAGAGCTAACGCAAATATACTTACAAAAAAGAAAAATAAAGTAGACATATTCCATAAAAATATTTGTCACAATAAACGTTGGTTTACGTTTTTTTAGGCTTAATATTGCCTACTTTTTGTTCAACGTAAGCGGGAAATTACTGCCTACATTTGAATTACTCAGGCAACTTCGGTTAATTCAGGCAGTGTGAGGTAAAGCAATTACCTTACTACAATTTTTAAAGAGGAAATTTACTTCTTATAATAGGCCTAAAATAGAGTACAAGAATACACATATATTAATCTATACGATATTACAAAACAGTAAATAAAGTACTTTATAAAATATTCGTCACAAGAAACGTTGGTTTACGTTTTTTTAGGCTTAATATTGCCTACTTTTTGTTCAACATAAGAGGGAAATTACTGCCTACATTTGAATTACTCAGGCAACTTCGGTTAATTCAGGCAGTGTGAGGTAAAGCAATTACCTTACTACAATTTTGAAACAGGAAATTTACTTCTTATAATAGGCCTAAACTATAGTACTAGAATACACATATATTAATATATACGATATTCAAAACAGTAGATATTTTATAAAAATATTCGTCACAATGAAACGTTGATTTACGTTTTTAGGCCTAATATTGCCTACTCGTTCAAAATAAGAGGAAAATTTTGAATTGCTACTGTTTTCATTTGAATTGCTCGGGCAACTTTGAATAATTCAGACAGTATGAAAGAAAACACTTATATTAGGCTATACTAAAGTTTAGAATTATGAAATTTACTTGTTATGTTGTTATGTAGGCATAAACTAAATGTACTAGAACGTGCATATAATATATTAAAAAATAAGATATTAGAAGATAAAGTATTTTATAAAAATATTTATCACAAAGAAATGTTCATTTACGTTTTTTTAGGTATAATATTGCCTACTTGTTCAAAATAAGAGGAATATTATTGTCTATATTTGAATTGCTCGGACAACTTTGGA
>CM040182.1:24937299-24944799 GCA_022606455.1 Callitettix versicolor
ATATTCAAACATTGCTTAAAAATGTCTCACTTGTTGCTAATCAATTTCAATGGTGACATTTAATTAGAGACTTTCATAGCTATCTGTGACGCCATATTGGATCTTTACTTCCCAATCAGTGATGTGTCACTTAAAAATTAAAACACCTTTAAAGTCCTTTCTTAATTTCCTCCCGTAAAATTTAAACATTGTTTCAAAATTTCTGACGAAGTTTTATTAAATTTGAATGGTGAAATTTAATATGAAACTTTCATCGCTATCTGTGAAGCCATATTAGTTCTTTACTTTCGCAATCAGCGATGCGTCTTTTACAGGTATTGAAACACCCTTAGAAGACTTTCGTAATCATTTCTGCTTTAAGTAAAAACGTTATTTCAAAGTTTCTGATTACTTAACAAAATTAGACATTAATTAACATAATTTTCCAATTCACGTAGTACCTCACTTCACCATCCCCCCCACACTCTGTTCCCACCATAATACTTTTTTCTAAAAATATTAAGGAGTGATATGACTAATTTGCAAGCATAGCAAACTTTATAAAATATTTTTTACACCTTCGTCTTCAAAATAAACACACACACACACACACACACACACACACACACACACACACACACACACACACACACACACACACACACACACACACACACACACACACACACACACACACACACACACACACACACACACACACACACACACACACACACACACACACACACATACACAATACACGACACATTGTATATAAGCTCCAAGTATGAAGTCTAATTGAAGCAAGCTTTCACTTGTTTGCTTATTTTGTAGTCACTGTATGACTAAAATAAAAAGTGGGCTGGCTTGAACTGACGTAGATTGGCTCACCATTAACATTCATTAGCCGGCTGATTAGGTCTAGTGATAATGACAATGACGTGAACACGATTGCACTCAGTTTGAATAAAATTGAGGGCATTCCTCCAAACAGCAAGTAGGAATGCCTACATTATGTACGTCATTTATCCTATTTATTAAGTTTACCTTATTTCTCTATTTCGATGGCCTCTATCAACTCTGTTCTTATAATTTTCCACACTACCTATAATTTTGCAGGTATTAAAATCTACGATGTGACCGTTTTCTTTACGATGAATAGGAAATATCCGATCAGGCCTATATTGCTTTGTATCGTAGATTTTTATTTGTATGTTTGAGGGTCGTTAAAAAGTGTTCTAGAGTTCAGGATCGATACTCATTTTAAGATCCCGGGTCTGGATCTTATCATAGTGGCCGCACAAATAGCTCGTTTCAAAGTTTGTAATGGAAAATACGCTAAAAATTATGGTCCTGGAAGACCAACAAGACTTAATCACGAAGCCACAAAGGTTAAAAATTATTTAGTTTGTCAAAACAAAAGTATCAATTAGGTCTTAACCAGTTACTGGAGACGTTACTTTAATGTGTTACTTCTCTCTCTCTCTCTCTCTCTCTCTCTCTCTCTCTCTCTCTCTCGCTCACTCTTTCGCCTTCCTTATTAGCTGTTTCCAATTTAGAAAGCCTGGTAAAATCAAGTCTTATATAAACAACGGTCCACTAATGTTAACTCGCAACTCGCAGCGTATTTTCCTGAATGGAAGTTCAATTTCACAATTGGCTTAGGCCAAAACAAAATTACAGTGATGGGCATCATCTTACGGTCGAGTGTATACTGTAATTTGCCTTCACCAATTATTGGTGAACTGTGGAACGTTTCGACAGTTAGGATGTTTTGGTGAACGATGTTTAACTCCGTGTTCCAACTCATTAAGGATAAATACAAAGGGAAACAATACAATATGCTAAAGCACGTATCAAGGCGTGTTTTTAGAACAAATAGCTTGGTAATGTCCATCTATATTTTACTAGTTATTTTTTCAGAGAATTAACGGTGATGTTAGTCAAGAGGCTAAGAAGCGATATTTGAGTTTCACAAATGCGCACCTCTAGTTTGTAAGCTCGAGACCGCAGTTATCGCACTTTACCCTTAGCGTTAACACTGATCCCTCGTCTTCATTATAACGTGATTCAGATAGACAGACTAAAATCGATGAAATTATGGTCTAGGCGGACACTAGTTGAAATCATGTATTAAATGGATTTATCCATCTTTCTTTGGAAAAAACGCAATTGTTTTTACACAACCGTCATCCAAGATTATTTGACAAACATTATCTTTTTCAATAAATCCTAATTTTTGAAGTAATACGCGCAATAGAAGTAAATCCTAATTAAGTTTTACGCGCAATTGTCACTTAATATTATCATGTATTTTTTATTTTAATAAGTCTTCATTATTATAAATCAGCCTCTCAGAAAACGGCCTACTTAAAAATACCGGTGGGAGAGAGAGAGAGAAATGTGTGAGTGTGAAGTCGAATCCCCACTCTCTTACCCTAGCTCTTCCTTTTTCTTCATATCGCTGGGTAGTAACAGTTTAAGGTTTCAGATTGGCTGAGACTGTTTCACTGGAATGTTGGAGGGAGTTGGAGGGGAATTCTCCTACATGCGCGAGAAAACCTAGCGAAGGCCGTTTACTAATTGGATGCACTATAGTCAGTTTTCTTGAACCAGAACAAAACTAAACTGATAACAGATCATTGTAACACTTTCCAAACTGAAAACACAACAACGGTTTTGAGACTAAAGCAGTTTAAAAAATTTTAACTCACATATTCACTATTACAGAAATTGCAGGTCATTAAATAAAACTAAGTTTTTTTTAACAATAAATTCATTTCAACAAATACTACTAAAATATTACAAACACACACAAAGTCTCTCTCACACACACACACACACACACACACACACACACACACACACACACACACACACACACACACACACAGTATCTATGCACGCACGTATGTTTGTTGGTGTGTGTGTGTGTGTGTGTGTATGTTGTGTGTGTGTGTGTGTGTGTGTGTGTGTGTGTGTGTGTGTGTGTGTGTGTGTGTGTACTGGGGTTTAAAAGAATCGCCAAAAACATGACTGAACATGCAAAAATAAATACAAAATTTCCTATGACGTTATGTCCTAAAATGTTTATGGAACATAATATCAGGTGTTTCAGAGACATAATCAGCTGTTTTAAAACTTAAAAATTTTTTCTTTCTATTGAACCTGCATTAATGTTTTAGTGTAATAATAAAACATAACATCATGTATGATAATTCTGTTCAGTTGTTTACATACAATTAAATCGAAAGAAACATTGTTACGATCGTAACATAAAAACACACACAAGTTGTTTTCAGTATTTACATGTGTTATGTATGTATGTATTTAAGTATTTACATAAACGTGTTTACAAGTACTTTGTAAACCTTTTTGATTTTATTTGATTTTAATCTAAAATTTTAGACGGCCGCCATTTTGAAAATAGATGTAATATTTTGTAACGATTTTTCCTATTATTTTCTTGACAACGTTAACATAAGTATGACATTTTATTTGTGTAATGTAAATGGTTATTTAGTAACACATTGTTTTTTTTTAAAAAAAAAAGTACACGTGTGGAACTCGGGAAGTTACCGACAGAAGTGAAGCTTTTTTTAATATTATTTATTGAATATAAAATTACTTTGAAGATATGTTTACAAACATTTTTGTTTTATTTTTAATATAAATAAATACGTGAGTCCAGTTTAGATACTATTTACTGTAGCTATAGTAAATACCAGTTGTTTTATATTTACGTAACGATCAGCTGATTTCATCGAACAACTGAAAGGCTATAATACGTTTCAGGATATGTTCTAAAAAACTAGCAATATTAACAACAATTATTAAAACGTTTATATTAATTTCGAATGTATTATAAACGGTTAAAACACGCACGTGTTCTTCAACTAAGGAAAAATATTGAAACCGAAGCAACACAACGTTTTCATGTAATATGCGTGTATTGTTATCGAAAAGGAGGAAGAAAATAGATCCTGAAATAGACAAAAATTGTTTGCTCCTTCGTTCCACGATATTCTTAAATTCTTCCGTTCGCTATACTTCTTTCTGTTCACTCCTCTCGCCAAAGCTATCATTTAACAACAATTATTATAAATGTTTATATTAATTTCGAATATATTATAAACGGTTACAACGTGCACGTGTTCTTCAACTAAGGAAAAATGCCTAATCCAATGCAACACAACATTTTCATATAGTAAGTGTGTACTGTTACAGAAAGAAAGGAAGAAAAAGAAAGAGATTGAAATAGAGACCAAATTCGTTTGTTCGTTCTTTCCAATATTTCCGTTACCGTCTTCCGTTCGGCAGACTTTTCTCTATTCACTTCTCTCGCCAAAGCTAATATTAAATGTATTGCTTCAAAAACCCATACAGTTAGTCAAACGGAAAACTAAGAATTTTGGATAATTTCCCCAAAATCCTTTTGAAAGTTTCTTTCTTGTACAATAATATCCCGAATTTGACAATTTTTCTGAACTACTTATATATATAGTCATTATATACAGTTAGGCCTACAAGGTACCAAACTTTCCTCAAGCCTGGATGACAAATTCACAATCATTACTAAAACACAGTTTTTCAGTCACTAAAATTAAATTTATTTATATTTTACATTAAACTTTTAACGCGTGAGGGAATTTTTGAAGGACAAGGTTCCCTATGGGGAAATATTTGGTCTCGTGAAGACCAAGTATCTATTTTCGTTTTGATGATATCACTGAAATGAGAAATATAGCGATTGGAGTTCTGGTGTGGGTGAAGGGTCCACTTATCCACGGTAATTGTACGTGTAACATAAAAATGTGTACTGGGTTTTAATGGAATCGCCAAAAACTTGACTGAACATGCATAAATAAATATAAAATTTCCTATGACGTAATTGTTTTTATACAACCGTCATTCAAGATTATTTAGGCCTAACACACATTATCTTTTTCAATAAATCCTAATTTTTGAAGTACAATAGTTTTACGCGCAATTGTCACATTATCATGTATTATTTATTTCAATAAGTCTTCATTATTATAAATCAGCCGCTCAGAAAACGGCCTACTTAGATAGAACACCAGTGGGACATAGAGATAAAATGTGTGAGTGTGAAGTCGAGTCCCCACTCTCTCACTCTAACTCTTCCTTTTCCTTCCTATCACTGGATAGTAACAGTTTAAGGTCTCAGATTGGCTTTTCTTATTAAAATATAAAAATTTTACACGGAACTCTCTCTCTCTCTCTCTCTCTCTCTCTCTCTCTCTCTCTCTCCCTCTCTCTCTCATATATATAGAAAGGTTCACAAACAACGCGTACACACACACACACACAATTTGGTTATTGTGTGTGTGTGTGTGTGTGTGTGTGTGTGTGTGTGTGTGTGTGTGTGTGTACAAAATTATAATTTTTATATTTTTTATTTTCAATTTTGCATACAATAACAACAATTAAGAATATCCAAATCATATAACACAAGTTTTAAAGAAATCAGTTGAAACTTTTATGTAAAATTACGTCTTAAATTTTCGTAATTTTTCATTTTTTCCGTTAGAGTTAAGAATATCCAGATCAGATAACTCAAATTAAAAAAAAATCAATGAAAATTTTACAAAACATTAGGTATTTTTTGCAATTTTCCGATTTTTGTTAAATCCTCTGTGACCCTTTGTTCTCGATTAGAAAGTCATTCGACTTGTTTACGTGTCTATGGAATATATCTTAAAGAATGTAAACAACAAAAAATCAATTACGGAGAATTTAGTGAAATAAATTTTCCTATTTTCGCACGGAACTTGGTAGTTTCATAAACACAGACGCTAAATCCTATTTGCGGTAATTATATAAAGAACCGCAACGAATGCGCCCCTGGACATGGGTGAGCTGGGGGACGGAGGGTCGCATGTTTTATTCATATTTTGTGACAACCCCAACTATGCCTTGCTAAGAGATAAAGAAATGTCAGGAAATATTTGTCCACAAATCTGACAAAAAAAGATACAATCACCGTTGAACAATTTATTTTCCCCAAATTGTAAAAGTAAAAACCGAAAAGTGCCTAGTACTATAACGAACACAATCGCGTCACTCTGACGTGATGGAAGCAAATTTCCAAAAACAAAATTACAATATTGTTTTTACTTAAAAAAAGACACAATTGCTAAAACACAAAATACAAAAATAAATTATACACAAAAATGTTATATTTCATAACTAAACGAAATGAAAATCTAAAATATAATTTATTTAAAAAGATGAAAACAAAGTCAGTGAAATGAAAAGAAATTATTTCGGGAGCTGTAAGAAAAAACGAATACTTATTCTCAAAGACTAATAATCAGGACATCACCGTGGTGATAAGAATAAGAATAACAGTAACCCTGACATCCCGTATGTAATTAATCCCGAGGGATAGACTAAAACAAGCCTAATTACTAATTACCACTTTTAAATAGTCTAGAAACAACACACTGTCCGGAAGTTAGACTTACAAATTGGGCACATCTTGTAAGCTTAAGCTGCAAGGATATTTCACAGCAATTAACCAGTACTGGTGGGCCATCATCTGGCGCCTCAGTCCTCACCGATGAAGGGGGTTTAATATCGCACAGTTCCTGTTTCTCAAAACAATGACAGGCTCGCCCTACAGGCGCCAAAATTCCGGAGTGGATGCGTGATAAAAATTAAACGTTTCTTCAGCGATGGGATCCTGTGTGGGTGTGTCGATGGGTCATTGAGAGGACTGAGGGTACGTTTTACTCACATCTACTACAAGTATTGTATTATTAGAAGTATACGTATAATAGGTAAAACGTGAGTGATTAATCTAAACTAATTATTAAATTATTATAATACGTATTACGCATTAAATTTTTACGTATAAGTTATTATAAACACAATAAGACTATAATAATCTCGGAACACAACTGTCTCGCTGATGTGATGGAAGCGAATTTAGATAATACATTTTCTTATATTACTTTTTTAAAATTATAATTTCACCAATACAATCGGTATTAAAATACATTAGCATTTGAAACTTTTAAAATTACTTTTAAAATAAGAAAATGAACCCTGCAAGCCGTCAAATTTAATAACTTAATTTCAACAAGTTTTGAAAATTCAAAACGATATGTGCAGTTTTTGACGTTTATTGCGATGGTGGAATGAGATTTTCAAAATAATTAAACACAAAAAAATCAATTTTTAAGAAATGGAAATAACCGTCATTTCGAAACTGTTAAAGGGGTTTATCTGGGAAACAAACTTGTAGACGTTATTAGTAAAATCGATTTTTGAGACAACTTGAGTAAAATCGGAATACAAAAGTGAACGTGAGATAGTTCACACACACACACACACCTACACCCCCTACACACACGAAACACACACACACGCCCACCCACCCACCCACGACCCAGCTACACACACACACACACACACACACACACACACACACACCTACACCCCTACACACACACGAAACACACACCCACGCCCACCCACCCACCCACCGACCCAGCT
>CM040182.1:24947299-24959799 GCA_022606455.1 Callitettix versicolor
CGGAACGAATCACGTATCCAAAACCGATTGCGTTAACGGAAGTGCTGCTACTGAAATCGGAACGGAGCAGAGCGGAGTTGGGCTGAGCGGAACGAATCACGTATCCAAAACCGATTGCGTTAACGGAAGTGCTGCTACTGAAATCGGAACGGAGCAGAGCGGAGTTGGGCTGAGCGGAACGAATCACGTATCCAAAACCGATTGCGTTAACGGAAGTGCTGCTACTGAAATCGGAACGGAGCAGAGCGGAGTTGGGCTGAGCGGAACGAATCACGTATCCAAAACCGATTGCGTTAACGGAAGTGCTGCTACTGAAATCGGAACGGAGCAGAGCGGAGTTGGGCTGAGCGGAACGAATCACGTATCCAAAACCGATTGCGTTAACGGAAGTGCTGCTACTGAAATCGGAACGGAGCAGAGCGGAGTTGGGCTGAGCGGAACGAATCACGTATCCAAAACCGATTGCGTTAACGGAAGTGCTGCTACTGAAATCGGAACGGAGCAGAGCGGAGTTGGGCTGAGCGGAACGAATCACGTATCCAAAACCGATTGCGTTAACGGAAGTGCTGCTACTGAAATCGGAACGGAGCAGAGCGGAGTTGGGCTGAGCGGAACGAATCACGTATCCAAAACCGATTGCGTTAACGGAAGTGCTGCTACTGAAATCGGAACAGAGCAGAGCGGAGTTGGGCTGAGCGGAACGAATCACGTATCCAAAACCGATTGCGTTAACGGAAGTGCTGCTACTGAAATCGGAACAGAGCAGAGCGGAGTTGGGCTGAGCGGAACGAATCACGTACCCAAAACCGATTGCGTTAACGGAAGTGCTGCTACTGAAATCGGAACGGAGCAGAGCGGAGTTGGGCTGAGCGGAACGAATCACGTATCCAAAACCGATTGCGTTAATGGAAGTGCTGCTACTGAAATCGGAAACGGAGCAGAGTGGAGTTGGGCTGAGCGGAACGAATCACGTACCCAAAACCGATTGCGTTAATGGAAGTGCTGCTACTGAAATCGGAACGGAGCAGAGCGGAGTTGGGCTGAGCGGAATGAATGACGTACCCAAAACCGATTGCGTTAATGGAAGTGCTGCTACTGAAATCGAAACGGAGCTGAGCGGAGTCAAGCGGTGTCTCTGGGCTGGGCAACGCTTTCAGTGATCGCACTTGCAGTTTTGGATTCGTTATTCGCTCCGCTCCGTATTTGGTGGCCATCCAACCTTGCTCAGAGAGTGCAATGATAGTTGAAATGTCGAATTTTTTATTGATCCATACGTATTCAGTACTCTCTAGTCCAAAAAAGTATGTTTTACTGTAATGTCTATCCGTGTGTACAATCGCCTGTGTGTGTGTGCGTGCGCGCGCGCGAGTGCTACCATACGTATGTGTGCGCATGCTCGCGAGCCTGTCATCGTTCGTATGCGAGTGCATACATGTTTGTGAGCGTGTGAGCGTGTGAACGCGCGCGCGTGTGTGTGTGTGTGTGTGTACGTGTGCGTGCACGTGTGTGCGTGCGCACTCGCATTTGTGCGTGAGTGCGTGTGCTAAAATATGTATGTGTGCGCATGCTCGCACGCTTGTCATCGTTCGTATGCGAATGTCTGCATGTTTGTGAGCGCGCGCGCGCGCGTGTGTGTGTGTGTGTGCGCGCGCGTTTTGGAACGAAAATGCATTTTCATAATATACCTATAATTGACAAGTTAGTTACCTAGCAGAATAAGATCAACAGTTTCAAAATGGCGCAATTTTTTATTTATTTTAGTCACAAATTAAAGGAAGGTTTTCGTCTCAAATCTTTTAAGTTTTATTTCAGTTTTCCTTAACAACTGAAGATACTTTTCTGGGTTCTGTTTTTAATAAATTTCCCTTCGTAATTAGCTATTGAAGTGACCTTCTTGGTAAGACCCCCAGATCAAAAATCTTTAAATTAGCAAAAGTAACTATTTGTATGTAGCTATTTGTATTGTAAGTTCGGTGCCTAGCAAAAAAAGATCAACAGTTTCAAAAAAGCAGCCAACTTTCAATTATTTTAGTCGCAAGTTAAAGGAAGGTTTTTGCCCCAAATCGTTTACGTTTTACTACCGTTTTCCCGTTAACAACTGAAGATGCTATTCTGGGTTATGTTTTTAATAAATTCCAGCTCGTAAATTGGCTATTGAAGTGACCATCTTGGTAAGTCCCAGACCTAAAATCAGAGCTCATATATATATATATAAAACTAACAGCCCTCATTCCCAAATTTTATCCGATTTGATTGAAACCTGACAAAGGAATAGATTTTGATGCTAGACTTATAATATTAAAGTAACCAACGTTTGTGTTACTCTTAATAAAAAAAGGTTTTTTGTCCTAATTATTTTACGTCTTATTGAAATTTCCCCTTTAACAAGTGTATATGAGTTTCTGGTTCGGTTTTTAACGAATTCCCTTTGGTAAATTAGTTATTGAAGTGGCTATCATGGTATTACCTAGACACAACCCTTCAAATACGATCCACGATATCTCCACCGAGACAGCTGCGTGCTGCGACACAACACTTCAAATAAGCTCCACGATATCTCCACCGAGACAGCTGCGTGCTGCGACACAATACTTCAAATAAGCTCCACGATATCTCCAACGAGACAGCTGCGTGCTGCGACACAACACTTCAAATAAGCTCCACGATATCTCCAACGAGACAGCTGCGTGCTGCGACACAACACTTCAAATAAGCTCCACGATATCTCCAACGAGACAGCTGCGTGCTGCGACACAACACTTCAAATAAGCTCCACGATATCTCCACCGAGACAGCTGCGTGCTGCGACACAACACTTCAAATAAGCTCCACGATATCTCCACCGAGACAGCTGCGTGCTGCGACACAACACTTCAAATAAGCTCCACGATATCTCCACCGAGACAGCTGCGTGCTGTGACACAACACTTCAAATAAGCTCCACGATATCTCCACCGAGACAGCTGCGTGCTGCGACACAACACTTCAAATAAGCTCCACGATATCTCCAACGAGACAGCTGCGTGCTGCGACACAACACTTCAAATAAGCTCCACGATATCTCCACCGAGACAGCTGCGTGCTGCGACACAACACTTCAAATAAGCTCCACGATATCTCCACCGAGACAGCTGCGTGCTGCGACACAATACTTCAAATAAGCTCCACGATATCTCCACCGAGACAGCTGCGTGCTGCGACACAATACTTCAAATAAGCTCCACGATATCTCCAACGAGACAGCTGCGTGCTGCGACACAACACTTCAAATAAGCTCCACGATATCTCCAACGAGACAGCTGCGTGCTGCGACACAACACTTCAAATAAGCTCCACGATATCTCCACCGAGACAGCTGCGTGCTGCGACACAACACTTCAAATAAGCTCCACGATATCTCCACCGAGACAGCTGCGTGCTGCGACACAACACTTCAAATAAGCTCCACGATATCTCCACCGAGACAGCTGCGTGCTGTGACACAACACTTCAAATAAGCTCCACGATATCTCCAACGAGACAGCTGCGTGCTGCGACACAACACTTCAAATAAGCTCCACGATATCTCCACCGAGACAGCTGCGTGCTGCGACACAACACTTCAAATAAGCTCCACGATATCTCCACCGAGACAGCTGCGTGCTGCGACACAATACTTCAAATAAGCTCCACGATATCTCCAACGAGACAGCTGCGTGCTGCGACACAACACTTCAAATAAGCTCCACGATATCTCCAACGAGACAGCTGCGTGCTGCGACACAACACTTCAAATAAGCTCCACGATATCTCCAACGAGACAGCTGCGTGCTGCGACACAACACTTCAAATAAGCTCCACGATATCTCCACCGAGACAGCTGCGTGCTGCGACACAACACTTCAAATAAGCTCCACGATATCTCCACCGAGACAGCTGCGTGCTGTGACACAACACTTCAAATAAGCTCCACGATATCTCCACCGAGACAGCTGCGTGCTGCGACACAACACTTCAAATAAGCTCCACGATATCTCCAACGAGACAGCTGCGTGCTGCGACACAACACTTCAAATAAGCTCCACGATATCTCCACCGAGACAGCTGCGTGCTGCGACACAACACTTCAAATAAGCTCCACGATATCTCCAACGAGACAGCTGCGTGCTGCGACACAACACTTCAAATAAGCTCCACGATATCTCCACCGAGGCAGCTGCGTGCTGCGACACAACACTTCAAATAAGCTCCACGATATCTCCACCGAGACAGCTGCGTGCTGCGACACAACACTTCAAATAAGCTCCACGATATCTCCACCGAGACAGCTGCGTGCTGCGACACAACACTTCAAATAAGCTCCACTATATCTCCACCGAGACAGCTACGTGATGCGATTATTTTTTTCTGAAAATATTCTTTAATTGCTTTGTAAAGTCTAAAACTTTGACATTACAATCTCGATTGGTAAAGCAGCAGATCGGGACAGTTCTAATAAAATCCGGAAGGTTGGCAACCCTGTTCAGTAGGCCCTTCTTAGGTAGATTAATCTGCTTGCCTGCAGTGGAGGCTAAGCGGCCGATCTCAGGTACTTTACAAATACAGTAATTGTATTATTTAAAGTCCATTGAGCATTTCTAATCTGTGCGTCTGTGCGTCTGTGTTTAAGTCTGGGGCTGCTTGCTGCTACCGCTTTGTCGGTAACCCCAGATGACCCATTGTGCGCAGTTTCGGGCAAAAGGAACCGCTTGTCGCCACACAAAGGACGGGTTCATACAAGAACAAATAAAAAAAAGTCCTCATGAAATCGTACACGGAAGCATTTACCGCAACACACAGGGCAGGACGCAATTCCGTGATGCTAAATGATTTTGTTTTGCTAAGCAGATATTTTTTATTTATTCTTACTTTTTATTCTATCAGGTTGTAATACTTAAAAAGGCCTTAATGCTGCAAGTAATGGATGTACGCAGATAATTTGCTGGCGTGATTGAAAGCATTTCAAAAAAAGTAACAACAATTACTGAATGATTTCATCATTGTTCTCAGCGTTGAAATCTTCATACATTAGCATTTTGAGTTACACTTAATACTTGAATGAACATTGAAAGCCGACAAGTAGAACTAAAACATCTTTGATGTTTTTAATGATGTTCAAATACTTTGCTGTGCAACGAGTCAACAAACCACATAACCTCTAAAAACTATCCCATTTATTCTAATAAGCTTTTTAATAATCTCAACGTTTAAATTATTAATATATTTGCTGCTTTTAATGTTGAAGATCTACACTTAAAATTTTCAATAACAGAGAAAAAATATGAAAATTGTTTATGTGCAAGATTTTCTCACAATTTGTTTATTTATATTACATAACCTGCCGTTATTAAAGGACGTGTTTTACTCCGTAATAAATCCAGATTATAATTGCCAGTAATTAATTTTTTAATTAATTAATATTTATATACAGAATTCCTTAAAAAAATATACAAATTTAATTCAAAATATGAAGGACCTACAGGAGGCATAAATGCCCGTACATAGGTTGGTCCTTAAAATGAATTCCTTACTTATATGTAAATACTTTTACAAATTGTATCTCTCAGTACTATTATTGTAAAATTTAAATTTGACGGATATTAAACACAAAAAACATTTTTAATAACATTTTTATATAATGAATTAATTAACAAAAAATCACATAAAAGATTTGTATTTAGATCACATTAATTTTTTTAAAATTGTTCTTTTAACTTTTTGTTTAGAGTTTTAGATCCACATTCTAAAGTTTTTAAAGCATTTAGAAGAACATTACAATATTTCTTGGCATAATATGTATAACATTTTTGAAAAATTGTTAAGGATTGTTTCGGTAATGTGACACTTTTGCGAGGATTCTGCACAAATTCTTCTTTTAAGCCACTGTATTGATACACTACAGATTTTAAGGCAAATACTTGTCTAATGATCTATCATGATCCTGTTCTCGAATGCCAATAATTTTTAAACTTTGCTTTTGAAGTCTATCTAATGCATCCAGTGATGCATCATAGATACCACCCCATACAGTTAAGCCACGCACAGCAATGCTATGAAAAAGGCCGTAGCAAATCTGCAATAACTGATTTTTTGACAATATGTGTTTGAGTCTATAAAGAACATACACTAAGTATTTAGTTTTACTGACGATCTTGTTTACATGAACATTCCACTTAATATTTGAATCATAGACTATTCCAAGATACTTGCAACTCTTCGGGGACGTTGACCATTTATAGAAATACTAATATCATCTTCTGGGATTAAATCTCTATAATTTCCAAAGGTTATATATACTGTTTTGTTGACATTAAGTATTAATTTGTTGAAATATAGCCATTAATTAGATATAATTAAATTATTACTATTAATTTATTATATATTTAATTACTTTATAATTAATTGTTAAAATCAGTTTATTCATTACACAAACGAGTATGCATGACGTTTTTATAAAACCTCTATACCAATTTCGTGATACACAAAACGTTAACTTACTTTTGAACTGTTAATGTGCGAAATCACAGAGATTTAAACCGTTATTTTCTGTGATTTTAAATTGAGTACACTGATTTATCTTGTGAATAACGACCAAAACAGAACTTCCGAATGCTTCTTTCGATGTTTAAGATCTTCATGGTTCTGTAGACTCTGTCAGCTACAGAGCCGACTGGATCTGTTCCCCATAAGACTGAAGTTAATTAACTTTACAGATTACTGCGCTTTTGTTAGTATACATTCTTTCATCTCGTTTTGAATGTTTATTGGAATGTCGACACGTTTTTAAATTTTGTCTTCATTTTTTTCGCTTTAAAATCTTTGTTGTGCTTTTGTTTTGTCTTTAAAAGCAGAAAAAATAAACAATACGTAACAAAACTGGCAACATTTCCACATACGAGACATTTAATATAAGAAATAATATTTTTTTTTAATTTATAAGAAATACAGTTCCGCCAATGAAACGGATTGATTGTAGGTGGCCTTGAGACAAAGTTGGCAGGTAGTGGAGGGATGGTTACGGGCGCGTCACCACCTGCACAATATACCATTTAGTTGCAATGGATCGTTGAACGGGTGAACAACGCGGTTACGCGGATCGTTATCAAAATGACGAAATTTTTTGCAAACGACGTGCTTTCCAACGTTATTTTAACATACCGCGTAACCAGAATGTTCCGTCAGATAATGCAACTCGGACATAGATAAACAACTTCGAGCAAACGGGATAAACGTCTTAAAAAAAAGAGGCAAGCGTGTAAAAACTGTTCGAACACCTGAAAACATCGCAGCTGTTCAACAGGCTGTGGTTAGAAGTCCTCGCCGATCAGCCAAACAAATGCCCTTCGCATTGGAATAAGTGACACATCTGGGGGGAGGATACCTAAAAACAAAAATGTTTCAAGCAGATACACCCACAACAATTCAAGCCTTCAAACAACAAATTGTAGACGAGTTTGCTGCAATACCTGTAAACCTGCTGCGAGAGGTCATGCAAAACTTCCAAACCAGGCTCCAAGAATGCCTTAACTGCAACGGAGGACATTTGGTAGACGTAGTGTTAAGAAAATAATATTTTTCGTTGTGTTCCCATAATGGTTATTCTTGTACTTTCAAATATTTACTAAAAAAAGATTTAAAAAGTTTTTTTTCAACAATCAATTACTTTATTTAATCATCCCGTTTCTCTGGCGGACCCTATATCAAATATAATTTCACAATAATAAGTAAAAGAGTAATGTCCATCGTATCTAACGTCAGTTTATAGGGAATGGGTTCCCTATAAAAGGCCGACAGGGTACCGACAGGGTACAAAGATCCTGAAGATAATCAATAGTAGAAATAACACGAGACAATCCGCGAAAGATTTCTGCGTTATTAAAGCGCTTCCTTTTGTTAGTAACACATGTTATTAGACGATGGCGGCAATATACACATCACCAAAAGGATGGCCCTAAACAAAGATCCATTCCGTTACACTGTCAGCATTGTCCACATTTCTTGTAAGCGCAGACTATGTTATAAAGAAAAGCAATTAGTAGAGTCAGAATAAGGGTCGTATCTGGGCAGTAAGATCTGGGACTACAGATATCTATTCTACCTGTTTAAAACAATAGCTAAGGTCTGGTGACTGCAGACTGCTCCTGGAATGCCTTGATCAAGCAAGGTGTCAAAGTGTGGGTCTTTAAAAAAAACGTATTCTAAAACCCATGTCTCAGCGACGATCTGAGATCTTGTTCAGGTTTCTGTTATTGCTGTTTCAACTTCTTTTGAGATGTAAATCTCTTTAACGCTGTTTGTATCGATTACTTCAGGCTCAGATGAAGTTTTAGTAAACAGGAGAACGTATTCTGAGAACATTAACATTTTAACAGTGACATAATCAAAATATCGTATTTCAATTATTACTTAATAGGATTTTGCGCAAAATCTTATTATTCATGCAATGAAAAATGCAAGATGGTACCAGAGGAATGGTAACCTTCATGCAGATCTAGACTTGAAGTGTGTAAAGGAGAAAATACGCCTCTCGGCACGAGAAGAGACTACATCAACATTCGAACGTCGAAGCCAACTTTTAGATGTGGAATTGGAAAAGAAGACGACTTAAGCAGAAGCTGCATCATTTAGTTCACTAAGTCTTATACATGTTATAGATCAATTATATGTATTACTCATTTAATCTGTAAGATTAAGATTGTAATAAATTACTTATTAAGAAAAAAATACTTAATTCAACAAATACTTGTCAGTTAAGAAATTCACCAATTTTTTTATCACAACTAGTGTAAAGCGGTCGTTCTACCCAATCCGTCAAGCGACGGGTGGGTCAAGTACGTTGCAGTTTGTAGAATACGTCGAGCTGCCGTGCCATAGACAGTCCGCTCCTTGCGTCTGACGTGTTTGTTTCTCGAAGGGATCGTACGATGTTAGCAAGAAAAGCTATTGCAGTTTAACTTTTTGTTACAGAAAATAAATATGTCTAGAATCAAGCGAAAGCATCATTGGTGGATTCATCCGATAATAGATGGATGACTTTTAAGTGGAAAACTAGCCCGATCGTTACTTTCGGTATTTATGAATGAGTAAAGTACATTTGGATATGGTGCACTCTATGATCGAAAACAAAATTCGGAAAACGGTACGACTTTACGATAGTAATTGTTGCAGCTATCTCTTTTCAACATTCTTTTTTGTCATACAACGTTGTTTGCACCTACAATAAAAACACATTTTTGTAAGCTTTTTATTTATATTTGACTTTCTTTACTGTAAGTAAACAATATGTATCCAATATTAAGTAATATTTAACTAAATTATGATAATTAATATTCGAGTAAGAATCCAACCTCGGCAATGAGAATTTCTATCTATGTTTTCAATACGTCGGCCGTACTCCAACTGATCAGTCGAATCCGGCGCATTAACCGACGGATGGCGACGCATTGACGTGACGTATCGAGTGGAAAGGCGCGTAGTATGAACAATATGAGCCAGTTGTTTCGCGTTTCAATACATTGACGTGACGTACTCTGACGGATTCAAACGTATGACTGCTGAAGGCTTCACGTGTTTTACTTAGCAGCAAGCTACCATGAAGCAGAACATTTGCGTAAGGAGGAAACAGGGTTTCCTAGCACTGAATTCAGCTGATGTTCGATCTTACAACTGGCATGACATCTATACGTGAGAAAATGAGTCAGCAACCAATAGCTATCAAGTAGCAAGTATTAGATAAAATTTCAACGTACGAGACACTTAAAATGACATATTAAATATAATTTTACCTTAATAAGTAAGCGATCTCTATCATTAGTTAACTTTCGTTTATGTGTATATCCTTCAGTTAATCTTGTATAAGGAAGAATTGTCAGGTCTGCTAGTACTGCATTCAGCTGATAAAGATCAACTACGCTGTATTACAGTTGTCATGGCGACATTTATGAGTGAATCAGCGAGACGGTCAGTAACAACGATGACAGTAGCTACCGAGTAGCAAGTAACAGAATGTTTTGTCTTGGGAGGAAACGTCGGGGCTGCTAGTATTGTATTCAGCTGATAAAGATCAACCACGTTGTATTACAGCTGACATGACGACATATATGAGTGAATCAGCGAGTCAGCCAGTAACCACGTTGACAGTACCTACCGAGTAGCAAGTATCAGAATGTTTTGTGTCGGGAGGAAACTTTGGGGCTGCTAATACTGCATTCAGCTGATAAAGATCAACCACGTTGTATTACAGCTGACATGGCGACATCTATGAGTAAATCAGCGAATCAGCCAGTAACGACAATGACAGTAGCTACCGAGTAGCAAGTAACTGAATGTTTCGTGTAGGAAGGAAACGTCGGGGCTGCTAGTACTGCATTCAGCTGATAAAGATCAACCACGTTG
The DNA here is from genome assembly GCA_022606455.1 of Callitettix versicolor. Lineage (NCBI taxonomy): Eukaryota > Metazoa > Arthropoda > Insecta > Hemiptera > Cercopidae > Callitettix > Callitettix versicolor. The sequence goes on from CM040182.1 coordinate 24,957,713, forward strand.
TATTACAGCTGACATGACGACATCTATGAGTGAATCAGCGAGTCAGCAAGTAACCACGATGACAGTAGCTACCGAGTAACAAGTATCAGAATGTTTTGTCTTGGGAGGAAACGTCGGGGCTGCTAGTACTGCATTCAGCTGATAAAGATCAACCACGTTGTATTACAGCTGACATGACGACATATATGAGTGAATCAGCGAGTCAGCCAGTAACCACGTTGACAGTACCTACCGAGTAGCAAGTATCAGAATGTTTTGTGTCGGGAGGAAACTTCGGGGCTGCTAGTACTGCATTCAGCTGATAAAGATCAATCACGTTGTATTACAGCTGACATGGCGACATCTATGAGTAAATCAGCGAATCAGCCAGTAACGACAATGACAGTAGCTACCGAGTAGCAAGTAACTGAATGTTTCGTGTAGGGAGGAAACTAGTACTGCATTCAGCTGATAAAGATCAACCACGTTGTATTAAGCTGAATGACGACATTTGAGTGAATCAGCGAGTCAGCAAGAAACGTCGAGTAACAAGTATCAGAATGTTTTGTCTTGCTAGTACTGCATTCAGCTGATAAAGATCAACCACGTTGTATTACAGCTGACATGACGACATATATGAGTGAATCAGCGAGTCAGCCAGTAACCACGTTGACAGTAGCTACCGAGTAGCAAGTAACAGAATGTTTTGTGTCGGGAGGAAACTTCGGGGCTGCTAGTACTCCATTCAGCTGATAAAGATCAAACGTTGTACAGCTGACATGGCGACATCGTTGCCATAACGACAATGACAGTAGCTACCGAGTAGCAAGTAACTGAATGTTTTGTGTAGGGAGGAAACGTCGGGGCTGCTAGTACTGCATTCAGCTGATAAAGATCAACCACGTTGTATTACAGCTGACATGACGACATATATGAGTGAATCAGCGAGTCAGCCAGTAACCACGATGACAGTTGCTACCGAGTAGCAAGTAACTGAATGTTTCGTGTAGGGAGGAAACTTCGGGGCTGCTAGTACTGCATTCAGCTGATAAAGATCAACCACGTTGTATTACAGCTGACATGACGACATCTATGAGTGAATCAGCGAGTCAGCCAGTAACCACGATGACAATTGCTACCGAGTAGCAAGTAACAAAATGTTTTGTGTAGGTAGGAAACGTCGGGGCTGCTAGTATTCAGAAGATAAAGATCGACCCTTTTTGTCTTACAGCTGGAGTGGCGACATCTCTTGATTTACGATAAAATACGTTCCCAAGTTCTGCACCATTAGATGGGTACACATCCCTTGCTCTTTGTGTTTCATATTTAATATTATCTTTAATAATGTCGTGTAATAATCTCTTTTACCTCCTCTTTTTACTAAATATCCGTTGCAAGAGGAGTGATCGATACTTTAATATCCTGCATTATCAAATGAGTACGAATTGTGTCATCTTAAACAGATTTAAGGTAACTGATGTCTATCCACCTGATATATATATATATATATATATATATATATATATATATATATATATATATTAAAAAGTGTAAAAAGACAAAAACAATCTGGCCGACAGAAGTGACTTCTTTTGGCATGAATGACTATACTTTTTAACTGTTATGATTTAATTATTTTTATAAAAATGTATATGAATGCAGGAAAGGACAGCTCTTGAAAATTATTTTCGTATTAAATTTCGCTTGTGTGTAGGTACACAACTTAAAAATTAACTGAAACTGTCACAGGCTATGAATTTGTGTATCTTAGGCTATATAAGGGACTTTAATAATTAATCAGTTTATAACCCTACTTCTGACAGTTATACTAAGTATAATAATAAATACAATTTTTGTGATTTTGACATTCAAATATTGGTATAGGTCATATATATTAAATAATTTAACTGCACAGATTTAGAAAATACACATTTTTAAAATTAACAAGAACAATAAACATAACCTGAATTGAAATTATATTGAAGCTATTGTGCAAAATCAGCTGTTTAGAAGTAGTCACTTCCAGTCTCGATATATACAAGAACAATATATGCTGTTCAACCGCCACCTTACAAGTTTTCACTTCAAAAATACATTTTATTAATCAC
>CM040182.1:24967299-25007299 GCA_022606455.1 Callitettix versicolor
GTTGACATTGATTTAATGAATAATTTTTCAAAACATTTAAAGAACAGACTCAAAAACTGATGGGGTAAGGGTTCATTTTCATATTTACAGTGTAATTTGAAGATTAAAAATTTTAATACGTACATATTTTAAACGCCGGCTAGCCTATAAAGATGAAATCAATGATTTGTAAGGTTAAAATATCCAAGACTTTTGAAGTTAAGTGGTCTTAACTTCGCCTAAAAAAAGAGTGGTCAATGGTTGATGTGGCTAAGGCATCGGTCAGTCTGCTGCATCTCTGAACTGCGCACCTCAAGGCTGTGGATTCGAGAATTAGTTACTCCAATTGCTTTACCTTTACCGTTAACCCTCGACTTCATTAGTCTAAGTGGAAGTTAAGAAAAAAAACTAAAAATAAGATGAATAGCAGTGCGATTAATGAGAAAAATTATTAATAAAGTAATTCTTTTCGAACTAAAGCCTCAATAATAATTATTCGATTTATGATATCGTTTAAACTATACGACAGGCCTACTTTATCCAATGTGAGTACGAATGTCATTGTGGGGACACGTTATGCTGTAAACGAGTTTAATAGCAGTCTTAGGGTGCCTAATTGCAACTCAACTAAAACAAACCAGGATTATGATAGCCCGTGAGGGGCTGGGGGGGATTGGCAATAATTACAGCTCGCCATAACAATTCATCCATCTAGGCTAACAAGACAATGTTATAGCTTATAGAAGACCTCCCAGTCGATGCTACTAACAGTCTTGAAAACATTACCTGGCCTTCACTTTTGGTCAGAAGATTTTCTTTAAACAATAAAACACAGTACAATATAGCCGATATACAGTTAAACATGTATAGTTTATAAATATTCATATTTACGTATTTTAATGAAATTTTTGTCAATTTATATTGGTTAATGAGTTACTGTCTCTTAAATAATTCAAAATCTGAATACCCTAAAATCTAAAAGGATGTTTTCGTAAAAAATAGGGTACTGCAAAACATTAAAAAATGCCCAGTTTTTTAGTAAAATTTCATTTTTAACAATAAGTTGATTGACAGTTTAATCAAATGTTTTAAAAATTTATAGTAATTTGGGAGATTTAAGAGTAAGTAATATTGTTAATAATATTTAGTTGGCTTGTCTAATATTTTAAGCCTATTTTACTTTTTTTAATGAAAGGAAAGTGATACCAGTCCTATACTTCAGCATTAAGAAAATCTTTGAAAATGTCTAAGAGTCAAATGTAAGGCGATTTTCATATGATCCCATAGAACTATTATTTTGTAATATAATTTGTTTACTGGATTAAAATATAAACAACTGACTGTATGCGCTATGGTATTTTTACGGGAATAAACATTACAGTCGATTAATTTGAAAATTGACATTAAAAAATTGTTTAAATATAAACTATAGTAATTTTGTATCTTTATAATTTTGTAAAGTTATTGTTACTGATAGAATATAGTAATTTTTTGGCAGGTAAGTCAGATTGTTGAACCAAAACTCTAAATACCCTTCACCACCGCTCCTATTAAGGTTTTGTAAACACGCAACTATCATTTTAGAAGAAGAAAATTCATAGTAAGATTGTGAGTTGGTAGGCCTGTTTTTGCTGTTAGAGATTTTAGAAGTATTCGTTTTTTTAATTAAACCTGATTTAATAAAACCAGGCATTTTGTGTGCCCGCCATTTTGTTTCAAAACAGGCGACAAAAAGTTTGAGGCAGATAAAAACTTCAAACGTTTCCATTAAATATATCAAATCTTTTCGTTATAGACAGCGGTGAAATTGGCATTTCAACGTGTTAAAAAGACATTGAGTTAGACGGTTATTTCTTTTTATATTCTTCTTCTTTTCTGCTAGGATTATTGTCACTATGTTCAGTATAATGATCTGCCTTCCCTAGCTTCGTCAATTCTACTTTCGCTGACGCGTTTCGGAGAACCTCAATCTTCAAAAACTATATCTAGACTCCTTTTGTATAGATATAGTTTTTGAAGATGGAGGTTCTCCGAAACGCGTAAACGAAAGTAGAATTGACGAAGCTAGAGAAGGCAGATCATTATACTGAACATAGGCAGATATTTGTTTATCGTCAAATTTGACTGTTCTAATAAATAAAATAATAATTAAAACAATTATAAATTGTACACACAACCTGTTTGACTTTTAAAGCTCTTGGAAAATACCCCGTTTTAAAATAAATCAGGCATTTTGTGTGCCCTCCAATTTGTTTTAGACAGGCGAAAACAAGTTTGAGGTATCCTAAGTTGAGTACGATCCTAAGAGTTTACCTTACTCTTATGTGTCTTTATCCAGGAAGGATAAACAATGAAGGAAGGTTTGTGAAAGGAGACAATGATTGTTAAATCATTGTATTTAACGAATATAAAAGTTTCTATTGAAATCTATCAAACCTTCTTGTAGTAGACAACGACGAAATTGGCATTTCAACGTATTAAAAAGACGCTGATTTAGGCAGAAATTTGTTTAACGTCACATTTGACTGTTTCATTAAATGAAATAATAATAAAAAAAAACTATAAAGTGTACACACAACCTGTTTTACTTATAAAGCTCGCGAAAAATACACCGTTTTAAAATAAATCAGGTATTTTCTGTGTCCACCATTTTGTTTCGAATAAGTATGTGGCAGTTTAAAGTAGCCTGAAACCTACTAAATTAGTATTTAATAAACATAAGTTTTTTCTGTGAAATCAGTTATGCCTGGTCTCAGTGGAAAGCGGATCATATAACGGTACAAACATACACATCAGCGTTTTGAGTTACAGCAATTTTGTTTCAAATAGGCGTAGGCCTATGAGTTGGCATTGCTTAAAACCTGGTCACAGCAGTCAATAACAAAGAAAAAGTTTCATTGAAGGAGTAGCCTACTAACTCCCGCTAAATCACGCGAAGTACAAAACAACCGTTTTCATATTCTAGAAACAAGCCATTTTAAAACACTTAAAGATGATTTTTAATAACCAGTCTTAGCCTATTGCATATCAAATAAGTGAGGGGCACTAAGCAAACTTTCAGATTTTTAGGTCTTATCATTCTTGAGATAAACAATCAGTGAGTGAGTTACTTTGCCTTTATATAGATTTGTAATTTTTTTATAAAATTCGCTTTCAATTCTTTACTCGTTATAACCTAGAACATCCATGGTTAAGTTTTTGCTCTACAAAACAAATCATGGGGTTTTGAATGGATGCTTAATTGTAGAATAAAATTTTGATTTCACTATGCTCATCTTTGGAAAACTCATTTCACAACTACAGCTTGAAACTGGAATCGAAAAAAGTTTGTTAAAGCTATAAAAAAATTTTTTTAAATTTATTTTGTTAAATAAAAAACATTGTTAAACAGTTAAAATTTAACTGTTTAAAACAGTTGAACGCTGAAAATCGTTGGTTTTTTATTAAACCGCTCAGCAATTTCAGTATTTTCGTTGGTGGGTGGTTCCAAGTATTATTGGCCGACTTTCAAAAGCAATTTGCTTGAATTTTTGAGTCTTAATCCTAACTGTTTTAAAAGTTTATTAAAGTTTTTCAAACACTTTTCATTTGCCTTTACTTAGATTTAGCTTCATTGTTTCCTAACAATACTGACTGATTATTTTTTTAGTTTCTTGTAACAATCTAAAAAAGTGAAAATTTCCTGTCTTTTTAATCTAAAGAATAGGACTTCCCTTATTTTCCTCCTAAATAGTAAGATTTCCCGTATTTTCTTCTAAAGAGTGTGATTTCCAGTATTTTTCGTCTAAAGAGTAGATTTCCAGCATTTTTCGTTTAAAAGTAGATGTAACTTTTCTTTTAAAGAGTGTAATTTTCTTCTAAATAATGGGACTTTCTCGTCTTTTTCTGTCTAAAGGGTGGGACTTCCCCGTCTTTTTCCGTCTAAAGAGTGTGACTTCCCGTATTTTCTTCTAAAGAGTAGGATTTCCAGTATTTTTCGTCTAAAGAGTAGATTTCCCCGCATTTTTCTTTTAAAGAGTGTAACTGCTCGTATTTTCTTCTAAAGAATGGGACTTTCCCGTCTTTTTCTGTCTAAAGAGTGGGACTTTGCCGTCTTTTTCGTCTAAAGAGTAGGATGAGAAAGGACAGCGAGAGTGCGAGGGAGAGTTACTACGGCCTATCTTTTACTTAAAAGTGAGCCTACAAACAACACCAAAACCTTTCTCGTTATGAATTGTAGTTTGTTTTACAATAGACGATATAAAATTAACTACTAGTGGATTTTCCAAAATGTGTACAGACAATTTTATTATTTATTTTTTAAAAAAACTTATAAAAGGGAAAAATCCCCATTAGGTTACCCCGCACCTATGGCACTGGTGGCACGCCTGTAGCGCGCGCCTATGCGTTACGCGATTTTTTAAAGATTTGTCTGTGTTTGGGTTCTACTTTCTCTAGATAATTTCCTTTATTATAGTCATATTACAGTTATCAAGCAACGTTTCCAAACCAATTCACTTTTGCCAGTAAACATCCACTGAAGGCTACCGAACACACTATCCACTAGCTCATCAGGTTACAAATAACACTTTTTTCCTTGCAAAACCAGATCACTTTTCTTGACTCTTCTTACCCGTCTCACCAGATGGCTGGTGTTAAATAATTGACCAGGTTCTAAGTTCACACGCTAATGTAAGCGTTTCCTGTCGTTCACGGTAAATCTGTTAATTTCGTTGGCAACCGTCTCAAGTTTTAAGTCGCGATGTACGTTATCATTTCTGGTGTACCATGGAGCCTTCACAACGTTCCAAAGTTATTCTAAAAGAACTGGATAATCCAATGTTACTGTTACTGGTACAGCCCCAAAGCTGGATACCACACCAACTAAGCTTTAGAATTTGCTTATATAATAGCAGTTTATGACAACTCTGCCTTCCAAGTAGCCAGTACAATTTTCTTCCTTCTTATTTCTGACATTATCTTTCCAACGAAGTTTAGCATCAAAAGTCATTCCCAGATACTTTGCAGTGTTCCCGTTGGGAATTATTTAATATTTTACCAATACCGCTATTGAGGCAGTTTTTCTGTAAGTAAAATTGACGTGTGTTGATTTCATCTCATTTAATTTAATTCTCCATTTCTTGGTCCAGTTACTGACTCCATCCAAGGATGCTCATGCCTTGTTATTAACTCAGTGCTGTCGCCATTATTGTTGTATCATCGGCAAAAGTCGCTATAACAGATCCCTTATTCCTTGATATGAGTGTACAAAAGATACAGAATTGGCCCCAATACACTTCCTTGAGGCACTCCCGCAGATATCCTTAGCTTAAAGTAGGCCTACTCACTTTCTATAATTAATGAAGTACTTAACAAGTAGGTATTATTGTTAATGTGAGAATTTTTTAAATCGGAAAAAATTTATTAGTTAAACGGTAAAGCATTACAAAAACTGTATTAAGTTCAGTTGTTTCTTCTAAAAGTCCAGTTTTGTAGTTCTTTAAAAAAAATCTTAAATCGGACTAACTTGTAAAATATTTATCGCAATTTAAATAAAATTTTTACCGTAACATTCTGTTTAATTCGTGGAATGACGAATGTTTTAATGTGGAACTGAATTATCCTAATACCCGTACAATGCTTAATGACTACATAAAATTACATGTACTGATTACTGTAGGCCTAACTTTAGAACTTTATTTGAATATATTAACACTAACATTGCAACTCTATGCAACGGCGTCAGCCAATACAACATTGCTTGTATTTCGTTGCATATACTAGTGGTTACTAGTATGCCAACCGTACCCCAACCTCCCTTCAGCTCTTTCATTGCATTTGATTAACACATAACTGTTATATCACCAATATATAACAGCTTGAGCTTCCCTTGAGCTTCTTCACTGCCTTTAATTAACCTTCACTAAAATGTGTTCTTTGCCGTCTTTGTGGTACTGCCTTTGGCAATGTCAGGATAGTCTGCAGACGTCTAGAGCATCGAATAGATATTGGAGAAGTAAAGGATAAGTTGTAATTTAAATGTAGCTTTATTATACGTTGACTTTAACGTACCTACAAGCAAGGCTGACAAAAGCACATCGTTGCCTCAATACACATCTGACATGAACAGATCGAATTTCCTTACGCCATTTACAACTATCTTCAGATTCTGTTACACTAATTAAAATCGAATTATTAATTATTATTATAATTATTTTAATAGCCAATAATACTTATATATGCACACGCGCGTGCGTGTTCGTGCAAGCATTCTAGATTTTGCAATTTTTATCCGTTTTGATTCAAACTTGGCGCGAAACTCGATTTCGATTGTAGCTTTGACAAGTTCGTTTTCCACAAAAATTGCTCAACAGTTTCAAAATTGCATCTACTTCAAATCTTTAAAAAATTATCGTTTTTATACTAGGCTTTGAAGTCTAATTTCCCTTCGTAATCAGTGTTGAAATATGCATAAATTAGCGTTATAAATTTTCCAATTACATTTAAAATACGAAAATGTACCTTAAGGTGGTTTACTATGCTAATTTATACCAGATTATCTCAAACGTGGCACCAAAGTAGCGATAATAGCTCAGGCAAGTTTGTTTTTTCAGCAATAACAGTTCAACCGTTTCAAAATGGCAAATCATTAAAAAAATCAATACGAAATCAAAACTGCAAAAATCCAGTTTGGTAGCTACCTACAAAGAAAAATTCAATAAATAAAACAGGAAAACGTACTAACTTGTAAAATATTCATCAGTTTGTGTTCAAAAGTTGGTCATACAAAGATTAATAACTCAAGTGTACGTACTAAGTTTCAAAAAAAAAAAATACTATTTTAATGAAACTTTTACTGTAACATTCAATTCTTTGACCGTAACTTTTGCTTCCATTTCAGTATTTTGTTCCATTCTTTGACCGTAACTATTGTTGCCATTTCAGTATTTTGTTCCATTCTTTGACCGTAACTTTTGCTTCCATTTCAGTATTTTGTTCCATTCTTTGACCGTAACTATTGTTGCCATTTCAGTATTTTGTTCCATTCTTTGACCGTAACTTTTGCTGCCATTTCAGTATTTTGTTCCATTCTTTGACCGTAACTATTGTTGCCATTTCAGCATTTTGTTCCATTCTTTGACCGTAACTTTTGCTGCCATTTCAGTATTTTGAAAACTTAAAAATATAATTAATTGTAGATTTTAATGTTGGCTATGATGGTGCGCTTCAATCACGTCAGCTGCCTTCCTCAGTTATCGGGGGCTCGGTGGTCGAAGTGGTAAAGCATCGGTCTGTCTACTGCGTCACTTAACTGTGCACCTAAAGGTTCTTAGTTCTAGCCGCAGTTGCTCCCGTTGCTTTTCCCTGACACTGATGATCCCTCATCCTCATTAGTCTAACTGGCATAAAGTATGGACGTTAAAAAAAAGGCAGTTATTAGTTAATGTATTACTTGGTGTATTATATTATGTATGTTACTGTATTATTGTCCAGCTCCCCTCCAAAACACACACCTCACACCGTTCTTCTCATAACAACAGTAATTATATTTGGGTTTTTTAGTCAACAAACTAGGCTGTCACTTTCTACCTGACCCTTATAATTCCGCGCCAGTTTGAGTCCGCAGATCCAGTAACGCCCCCCTAGTTTTTAAACGGTAGGTCCAACGATTACGGATCTTGTCAGTGTCTTTTAGTGTTGCATAGTTTAGTGGGCATAAAAACATCTTCGAAGAGAAAAATTAATGAACCCGTCAAAAGGTGCGGAAACCGTAAAAAGGCTTTAGGCATACACTTCTTAACAGCGCCCGAAACAACGAAGTTTCATCGATTACATAATATAGGCCCTATTGTTACGGCACTATTTTCGAATTTTTTTCGTAGATATGGAAAAGCCTTAAGATATAAGAATGAATGAATTTAAACGTAAACATTTTGATTCATTAATGTATTTTTTTCTAAGTCTTAGCGGTAGACTTTCGTGGACTTATCTTGGAATAATTCAGGTTGCATTCTTGGTCATAAGTTTTAATGCAAAAAGAACTTCTATAAATCTATAAAACTCTACGTAGATAGTGTTCTATCCATTGTTATGACTTATTAAATTAGATTTAGAAGGTTGGCTGCAATGCTTGAGATTAGAGAGGCAATTTCTCTATTAATACTTATTAAAATAAACTAAACGTTTCAACCCCTCTGTAATAGGCCTAAATCAAGACAAATATGTAACTGAATATGCAGAGTGGCCGAATATGAATGCTTTCATAAAAACTATCAAGCATGAAGTGTAATTTTGTGTCAATTTAAATTTTATAAACTAAGAAGAATTACTTAAGTAAATAATTTATTGTACTATATATACACACACATAAGTCTTACAGAATGTATGTTAATTTCTGCTTATAATAAAGGAGACGTTATGATTTGTTAAATTAGATTTAGAAGGTTGGCTTCAATGCTTGAGATTAGAGAGGCAGTGGCAAGTAACATGTGACTCACGTATTAAGTTTTAACTTTTATAATAAAATTCATTATTATAATATTACAAGAAATAATTATAAATAACATCACTGATAAATAATAATCACTAATCAATAATAAATACACCATCTTGGTTTAGGTTTTCCAACCATTGGTTCATGATTGAAGTTCCTTATTTATCAGTTTTACGTATTTATTTGACCAAGCAGTTTTATCTGCAACTAGTTTTATTACAGTTTTGTTTGCGATATCGTTAAATGTATCGAAAACTAGAAACTTTTCACGAGACAGTTGAATACCACAGGTATTCAAAGATGATTTAACAATTTTTTAAAATTATAATGTCAGGAAACTTTTTACCACTTGATTTTTGTTTTAGATTGTGATCATTCTTGGAGGCGTGTTACTGGTACCAAATATTGCGGAAGACGATCATGGTAAATTTAAATTATCCATTAATTGCCTAAGAAACTTGTGTAAGCAATTAGTTCAGTGCTTACATTCGATTATAATATCCGAAGTCTGCGAGAGATGAATTTTTTGTAAGATTGCAGAGAACACAAAATTTTCTTTTTTTAATTTATCCTAACGAGTAATAACAAGTCATCTTTCATATCATCTGTTCAGATAATTATGGCACAAAATAGCCAAACGAGTTTATTGCAATATTATAATTTTTTGTTTGTTTTGTATTTTAAGACGAAAAGCACATTAAGGCTATTATCGCCTCCCTAAATGTAAGTGAGAGTGTAAAGTGTTGTCGTAAGTGTAGTGTTGTAAGTGTAAGTGTGTGTTAGACTCGGGTACCGCGAGGGACGTCTAAATCCTCTCAATAGGTGCAGCTAGTCTGCATCCCCTTTCTGATCAATATTATAAATAATTGTAAACGTACATATTTTAGTAATTTCTATACAAAATTCAAACACAGAAATGACGAAGAATAAAAAGAATAATCATTGGTGAAAGTTGCTTAAGTAGCCTCAATGTTTTAACACTAACCTTTTTTTGAAGCGTTAGCTTCTTATACCGCGTTGCGCACTTTGTATTTGTCACCATGTTGTGATTCGGTTTCATCGAGTAGACTTACGAAGCGTAAGTAACGCGAGTAGGGGAAGTATTACACGACCCCCTCAAGTTCTCAGCTCTTCTCCTTTCTTTCGTCTGCCGGTTCCGACTGAGTTGATCGCGCGCGTATGTATGTTTTGAGCCTGTATGTACATACAACGTGCATGCATTTCTCTATCTCTTTCTCTCTCTTTTTCTCCGCTTATATTTTAAGAAGCTAACGCTTCTGCCGACAGTACCAATGAATATTTTTTTATTTTATAGCAGTTTTTGGAATTTAATAATTTTAACATATATGTATACTTATGCAAGAAGAACACACTATAACTATTGCGAGCAATATGAGTGATCGTTAATCAAAATTGTTTCAGTACTTTAGATTCTAGGAAAGTATGTTTAAATTTTCAAATTTCTTTGCTCCTTTTGTAATTTCACAAACGTAAACATGATTACTTTTTGACATTTCATGCTAAAGTCACATCCTGCAAACAGAACGGATTAAACGGAGCATCGTTGATTGAAATCGGCGCAGTAACGCGTCATTGTCGAAGAAGTGGAAAATGACGATTTTTAATAATGAGTGTATTTTAAATCTCAATTTATAAGCATTAGTGTGAATATTCCAAGAACAGTCTTCTTTTTCATATTGAAGATTGATGTTTTTACTGCTTCAAAAGTCCATGACGATTTCGCCGTCGTTTTAAATTATACGCAACGAAAGGAACTTGTGACACAAACAAGAAATAACAAAATTTTGAGGTTATACTTACGTATTTTAAAAATATTTGTCAAAGCTTAAAACAAGTCAAAGAACGTCAAATTTATTTCATCAAATATCTTTGATTAAAGAAACTTGACGTTTCTATGACAGTGTAATATGCCCCTTATTGAAGCGCTCTGTAAATAAACATTATTTAAATAAATTCTTCAGATTCCGACCAATTTATCACTGACAATAGCCTAACAAAAGAAGAGGAATGGGTCAATGGTGGCAATTGTGGCGCTGGTGGACTTCGTAACCACTAAGTGCTTAATGCAAACTATCCCCATCCTGCAGCCTACAGGAAGCGCTAGACGAAACAAGTCGCAAAGCCACGTGGCGACCGATATTCGAAACGGAAACTGCAGTTCGGCGGCACACTCCCGTCCTTCGTTCTCCGCTCCTCCCCTCGAAGCATTAGCGTCGCTGCTGAGAAAACATTCAAATAAATAGTGGAATTATACGATATATCCTGCCCGGGTATAATCGAAACCGAATAAAAACTCAATAAGGATAAAAGTATTCGCAGGATTTGGCGCGATTTTTGTCAGATCTATAAATAGATCTGATTAGTTGTTAATCTATAAATAGTTATTAGTGACTATCCTTTGTAAAATTAACTGTTAGATTCTTCACCTCTGAATCTCTCCATCTTCAAGCTCTTCATTCGTTTACTCTTCTCCCACTTTTATTCTCTTAATGTATTTCTTACTAAAAAAACATTTTTCTAGTCTCTTGATACTTTAAAGTATTTTTTTACAAATCTATTTAGTTTCATCTCCTTAGCTGGAAGTGAGAAATGACAAACTGCTAATAACAGGAAACTCTAGTTCCTGATATTTTCATCTCCCAAAATTACTTTTTTCTAGTCTCTTGATACTTGAAGTATTGATACTTTAAAGTATTAAAGCATTTTTTTACAAATCTATTTAGTTTCTTCTCCTTTCACGTTGCTATTCGGGAAGTTAGTTGGAGCTGAGAAAAGGCAACTCCGGTTCTTGATGTTTTTTCACCCAAAATTACTTTTGTCTAATCTCTTGATACATTAATGTTTTTTTACAAATCTATTTAGTTTCATCTCTATTCACGTTAATATTAAAGAAGTTAGCTGGAGCTGAGGAAGAGCAAACTGCTAATAAAAGGAAACTCCAGTTCTCGATGTATTTCTTTCCAAAAATTACTTTTTTCTAGTCTCTTGATATATTATTTTTTTACAGATCTATTTAGTTTCATCTCCCTTCACAGATGTTAGCTCTGAAGCTGAGAAAGGGCAAAGTGCTAATAAAAGGAATTGCTAAGAAATAAAAATAATAATAGGAAACTTCTGATAAATAAAACTGCAACTTCATAGTCCAAGTAGAGTTACAAGAATATGCTAGTAATAATTATTATAATTATTTTTCTTGTTAAATTGATACGTTAGCTACATTTTCGCAGCTCTATTTCAACATTGTTGTAATTATTTTTTTCCCGTTTATTGTTTATTTTTCCGAACATTATTAAGGCCTATTTCTGTCCTTTTTTCCCATTAGAGCCATAACTTCCGAAACGTTGTAATGACGAATCTCTGTCATCTTTTCTTTCTTTCTCTTTTATTCTCCTTTGTTCATGGATGGATTCTTTCCAAAATATTACGTTTCTCTAGTCTGTTAATAGTTTATTGTCTTTTTTTCTGACCTTGATGGGCTTGTTGAAGGTAATTTTCTTTTCTTCATAGTTAATAACTTTTTTTTAACTATTTAAAAATTTATTTCAGTTATTTGTTTTTCTTGTTTGATATGTGTATCTCTTGTCCTTGACACTTAAAGGACTAAAAACTTTCGTAAAATAGTCATTCAATACAGCAAATTTCCATTGTAAAATGAGCAATAATGGTAAGACTGGTACGATGATGTGATCGTCAATGTGACTTCTAAGTCATATTTAGACACGGCGGTCGGAGTTTTTCTGATTTGAATCAAATTTAAGACAATTTATTTCAGTGATAGGTCGATTAAGTTGTTGCTGCTAAATCTTTTCAACAGTTTCAAAATGGCTACCACCTCAAATCTTTAAAAAAATTATAAGTTTTTTATCGTACACCCGATTTTTTGCAAATGTATTTTTACCAGCGCAGTCATCTTGAAAATCTGCATAATTTAGTATTTTTTTTTTTTTTGTAAAGTTAATAGAAAATACGGAAATGAGTCTGACAGTTGACAGTTTTCATTTTTATATTTTCAATAAAATTTGAATGTCTTAAATTTTAATTTGAGGAGATTTTAAGAATGATTATAGTAGTGATACAAATTATTACGTACACTACTACTGATCTGATAAAAAAAATAGCGTGAATTGAAGTTTATCTGCCCTTTACTCCCTTACATTGCGCTCTCGGTAAATACGCTATTAGGTTAAAACACAATGTGCTTGGTTTTATACACAGGGCTATTTGATATAAAAGATAGCGTGATTTAAGCTTATTTGTCGTTTACTCGTTTACATTGCGTTCTCGGTAAATACGCTATTACGCTAAAACACAAAGGGCTTGGTTTTACTCAAAGGGCTATTTCATATAAATGATAGCGTGAATTTTATTTTATTTGTCGTTTACTCGCTTACATTGCGTTCACGGTAAATACGCTATTAGGCTAAAACAAAACGTGCTTGGTTTTACTCAAAAGGCTATTTGATATAAAATATAGCGTGATTTAAGCTTATTTGTCGTTTACATTGCGTTCTCGGTAAATACGCTATTACGCTAAAACACAACGTGCTTTGTTTTACTCAAAGGCTATTTGATATAAAATATAGCGTGATTTAAGCTTATTTGTCGTTTACTCGTTTACATTGCGTTCTCGGTAAATACGCTATTAGTCTAAAACAAAACGTGCTAGGTTTTATTCAATGGGCTTTTTGATATAAAAGATAGCGTGATTTAAGGTTATTTGCGTTTATTCGCTAAAATTGCGTTCACGGTAAAGGCACTATTAGCAAAAATCCACCGTCACATTTCTAAATAAAATGCAGCATTCTTGGGTTTATAAAAAAGAATATTTAAATTAGAAGGATTTTTTAGCTTAACGTCCATACTTTACGTTAGTTATACTAATAAGGACGAGAGATCAGACTTAACGGTAAGGGAAAAGCAACTGGAGTACCTGTGGCTAGAACTAAGAACCTTAAGGTGCCCAGTTCAGAGACGCAGCAGACTGACCGTGCTTTAGCACATTGACCACCGAATTCCGAGGCAATATGGATTCCTCACAGAGTGATAAAGTTGTTATAAAAGATATAAACGCAAATTCAAAAATTCAACGTTCTTGGTTTTGTAAAACAGAGGATGTTTGGCTAGAAAGCAGTATTTATTCCATAAGAAATACCGTTACACTCTAGAATAGTGTTAAAGGTCAGATGATTACGTTTTCGGTTATACACATTAAATAAAAGGATAACTTAAAACTGGTTAGCTCGTGTGCCAACGAAAATAATAATAAAAGATTATCAGAAGAAATATTAAATATAATTTGCCGAGCCAGGCGAGTTCTGTTTCAACTCAACCGTTTGGCATTTAGTTAGTTTGTCTTTTGTTTGTTACGCATTTGGCCAAATGCATAAACCGATTGTTTAAAAAATTTGGTATGAAGATACCTTCCATAAAGCCTGAACGATGTAGACTATAAAGATTTTTTCCCGTTCACTTCCATCTCAAGTTGGTGGTCGCTGATTTTAACATGAAGATTTTAGCCAAACGCATCGACCGATTGTTTTGAAATTCGGTACGAAGATACCTTGAATTAAGCTCGAATAGCGTAAATGTAAGATTTTTCTCCATTCGCTTCCGTTTCAAGATGGCAGCTTCTGGTTTATCAATGGCCAGTGTGGTTGTTAGCTATTTCCTGTAATACTGGCTGAACCTCTCGTGATTTTGACAGTTTCATTAATAAAGGACATCCAATAAAGTTGGTCGGCTAACATTTTCCCTAAACATTACGGTTAAGGTTAAAATGCTACGAGTTCTGTCGCTGAATGGTTAGTTACTTAAGAGTACGAGGTGTGGCTATTAAATAACGAGACTGACGTTGTAAACAATTTTATTTTCATTTTATACATAATTACTTATTATCACCTTCAATATACACCCCTTCTCTATCCCTACAACGCTCCATGCGAATTTTCCATTGTTGGAAACAGTGCTGGAAGTCATCTTCTGTCAACTCCTTCAGGACTCTTGCCGCTTTCACTTTTACAGCTTACGCGTACCCAAATCTCGTCCCTTTTAATGCACATTTCACCTTAGGGAATAGATAAAAGTCACATGGTGCAAGGTCTGGTGAGTAAGGTGGATGTTCAAACACTGAGATGCTGTACTTGGCCAGGAACCTCTTGCCAGATAACGCGGAATGAGCTGGCGCATGGCATTGGTGGAAAACCCATGAGTTGTCCTTCCATATTTCGGGTCGTTTTTTCTTACTCTTTCACGTAGTTTACCAAGTACCTCAAGGCAAACATATTAATTAATTGTTTGACCGTCAAGAACCCAATGAAGGTACACAATCCCATGAATATCGAAAAAAATCATCATTGCTTTAAATTTTGACTTGCTGATTCTTGCTTTTTTGGCTCTCGGTGAAGTTGGGATCTTCCAGTGCATGGATTGGCGCTTTGTTTCCGGATCAGACGTAAAAAACCACAATTCATCACATGTTATTATCCTTTCCAATAAATTTGAGTCATTTTCAATGGCATCCAAAGTGTCAGTACAAAAATTTTTGCGAGCTGCTTGTTGTTCAAACGTGACAATTTTTGGCACATTTACACACTTTTCGCATGTTCAAATTGTCACTTAAAATTTGCCGTTCACAATCTTTATCAATGCCTACAGTTTCACCAATACTTTATTGACGGTCAGACCGAATCAAATTAGCAACATTTTCGACATTGTCATCCGTTTTTGAAGTTGAAGGGCGACCTGGCCGCGAATCATCTTCAACGTCTTGTCGGCCATCTTGAAAACGCTTAAACCATTCAAAAACATGTGTCCGCGATAAAAATTCACTACCATACACTTCTTTCAGTAAATTATAGTAGCAGTTTTTCCAAGTTTGAAGTGAAATTTAACAACAATTCGTTGCTCTATTATTACACTAACCACTTTTTCCGGCAAAACAAAATAACAACACTAACGGAAATTAAGGTTATGACTAAACGGTGTTGGTTACACAAACGAGACTAACTGCATTCTGAAGAGAAAGCTTCACACTAAACAGCTGTCAGTCAATGACGGTTGGCGCATGTGCACTTGTTCCGCCGCAGCGTCAGTCTCGTTATTTAATAGCCACATCTCGTATACTGAAGAAATTTACTGTTCTTTGAACACTAGTGATACAGCTGTGTGACCTGGAAGTTGAAACAGCAGGAAGAAACGAGCAAGGAAGCCACAATGCAGGCAGGAACACACTGTTTAAGACAGTGTGGGTTTTTATCACGTTTTTATTAAGTCACTTCGGGTTTTGTCCGGGTGGAATTTCGCAATCGATTTTAAACTAACTTCACGATTAGCTAGAGGTTTGAAATTTTGTATACAGCTCTAAACTCGATGACAATACACTAATATTGAGTTATTTTCGAGTTGAAAAATATTTAAAGTGTATTAATAAATAATAAGTATTTGACTAAAAATAATTTAAGGTTAAGTATGATTTTCCCCCTAAACAGTATGTATCGTTCCTATATAAGATATATTGCCACCTTGCAATAGTAGAAGTAACCATTTTTTTTAAGGTTATATCAAAATTAATTATGTAAATAAAGATACACTAAAGGAGATAGAAAAATGCGTCTACAAAAATCACCCCCCACATTCTAAGGGTGTTTATATATTTAATAATTAACAAGACTAAAAAGTTAAAAATTATTAAATAAATAAAAATTTTATTTTTTAAAAATCACGTTTAAAAAATTAAACTTATTTTCGGTTCTTTAAATATGATATACAATTTGTAATTTCGATTTAGGAGAGACACAAAATGAAGAATTCATGCGGTTAATGTACCTGCTAAGCATATACCTACAGTGGGGTAAATACAAAATACATTTGTTGAAAAACTTTAGGCTACTTTTTCAATGCAGTTTTAGATAATTACAAAATTGTCACATTTTTACAAATACGAACGTCAAATTATTTCTACTTTACTTTAATGTTTCTTAAGGGTTACACTGATCTGAATTTTCCTTGTCATATCAAATTTTATTTACGTTTTATCAAATTTTACGTTACCAAAAACTGTTTTACTTTTTAAGGAAAGTATTGTGGGATAGTGGAAAGGGTGGTTATGAGAAGAGATGGCAGAAACTACCAGCTATATGTGACTACAATTTACGAAATAAATTCTCATAAATCTATAAATCCATCGAGATTTATAAACCAAGACAGATTCATAATCACACACAGATTGTCTTAAACATTTGTAACAATGAAGTTATGTAGATATGAATATACTTGTACAAAATTAGATAACTAATGAATGAAGTCAGGAAGAATAGAACTGTGAATGATATGAACCATTTTGTAATTTCTTTATTGACAGCTACTCCATACAATTCTTACTATTATCTGTTATAAGCGCCCCACGGTTTTTGTTTTGAACTGTACAAGTATTTTTATATCTATAAAAATTTACTTTCACAAATTTCTAAGACAATCTGTGTGTGATTATGAATCTGTATAAGTTTATAAATCACGATGGATTGATGAGAATTTATTTTATACTTTTTAGTCCACTTTAAAAACGTGTTTTTTTAAACAATTTTTTTATTTATCTAATTTTTTGATAAGTTGTATACGCACTTGCGTGGTGTTAGCTTTAGACATTTTTACGAAAATCCAACATCAAAAGATGCACGTAGGTCCTTAACATTCCACAACTAAATATACTGTTTAGACACTAGCGTTGCGTTCATTGTCACGATTCATAGAGTTCAAATTAACTATAAACCGCCCGTGTAAAGTCTAAATTATAAGAAACACATGTGCCTAACTGGTTAGCGGGAACACGATGTTTTCAGATCGGGTTGTAGATCTGCGAGTGAATCAGCAATGGAGGACCTACGTCGATGTTTTCGTGATCATTTAGAAGCTAATTAGGACCGACCATAGACCAGTGCTCCGATACCATTCTTGCAGTGGAGAGCCGGTGAGGCGGTGAGCTGGAGCTGGCGCTCGTTTCAGACAAATACCGCGTCGAGGCTCGATCTCACTAACATTAAACTCATGGTATTAGTTAATTGTTCCGAGACAATTTACATCGATCAATTCGTTTCTTTGTTGGTACAACATAAAAAATTACGTTTCTTTTACGACGTGTTTTCCGTTTCGAATTAAACTTGGGATAATTTTAAGTGTAAACAAGTATTTATAATTAATTAAATAAATACGACAAATTAGTGAATAGATGAACAATAAGAAATGTATTTTTATGAATGACAATAATTCGTTTATAAAAAGTAACAACTATGTATAAATTTACTACAAGAAAACTTGAATTAACTCAACAGTATTTGCGAAATAAATTAGATACGCAAGAAAGTTATGTCTGTTGAGAGGTCGCCGTCATTTTAAAAGGACATAAATTGTGCGAAAAATTTGAAAAACTTTCTCACATACAAATATTTCACCAATACGAAAATAACAAGGAAAAACCTGATTTTTCAAAATCGCTTTACATTTTGCCAAAAATCCGGTCACATATGAAGATTCAGAGCTCAAATTAATGTACCAATTTTGACTGATTGATCATTTAAGTAAATTTGTTTAAATAATTTTTTTATCATAAATGAATAGTTCAAAAACTATTTAAAATTAAAAAAAATATCCTAATACCGAGTGTGCTAATTTTCATCAAAAAAATTAGAGATGCAGATACACACATACACACACCCATACACACACCCATACACACACACACACACACGCGCGCGCGGCAAAGATTGCTTGTATTTCCAGAACACCCTTACGATGAGTGGATCGTTGCACTCATAAATCATAAAAATGACAAGAATGATATGCAGCCTAAGTGACGTAGGGCAAATTTGTTTTAAACGAAATAAAACTGATGATGGCGCAAGTCGGAAACGCCGGATAGAGGACATATAAAGTGTGAATATCCGGACAAAACAATAACCTTTTAGTGGCGAATGAACAAAAAAAGGGGAAGGCCGAACGACAATGGAAGTGATTTTTGGCACGCGCACACGCGCACACGCGCACGCCGACATACTCGTATTTGTCACTTACGGATATGCAGAGGATATCCTCTTACTAATGGTTGCTGCTAGCTATGCTTTTTGTGCTTTATTGCTGTCCTATTGTCGGTTAAATTTGTACCATTTTATGAGTGTTCCCCTCCAACACCCTACGCTGGTTCCCTCGGGCTGTTTTTTCCCGTCCCAGTCCAGCTGCGTAACTTAAGGAAAATGTATTGAAATATTCTGTATCAAATTCCTCTTCAAAGTCGTGCTTTATTTTTCGTCAGTTTGTGATAACCCGACGGATACATTAAACATGTAAAAACTTACCTTTTGAGTATATTAAGTATATTAAAAAAATACACAACAGCAGTTGGAATATATTTTTAGTGCTATTCAATTAACAAATTAACCGTAATTTTTTAAAATTTCAAATTCGCTTCTATAATTAATAAAGTCAAAATCAATTAATTAAAATAATTAATGTAGCCAAAAATATGAGCCTGTTTTGTTAAAAAAACAGTTTAAAATAACATTTCCTTAAAATCATTAAAACATAATTGTGATCAAATTTTGCTAAAATGAAGTACCTTACCTTCTCAATCAGTCTTGAAGCTATCGAAAAAACCAAAAAAAATCGATCTTGTTTCTCAAAATTAGATCTCAAAGTTTAATCACATATAAGGACCCGTACCTTCTCAATCAAAACGTACGGGTCGCTGAAGACCTCGAAAATCGAGTCTTGAAGCTATCGAAAAAACCAAAAAAATCGATCTTGTTTCTCAAAATTAGATCTCAAAGTTTAATCACATATAAGGATTTTTAAATCAAGCTATTGAACGGAATTTCAAATAATATACGGTCCCCGTATATGTACAGTTCGGTAATAAATTGGGGGTGGGATGGGGTGAGGTGGGGCCTAAAGCAAACCCTGAACCCCGTCAGGTTTTTTGATTTACTTACGTGTGAATTTCTTATGTTTCAGATTTGCTAAACTGACTCGAGTTACACGCACGCGCGCGCGCACACAAACGTATGTTTTTATAAACATTCAAGTAGCCTATCAGCTGTCTGAAACTTGGCGAATGTTGGCGGAATCAAAAATCAATGGGAAGCTTAGAAAGTCACATAAAAAAGGTTTACAAATAAAAATAAAAGCATTACACAAAGCTTTCCGCAGTCAATTTATTCCTCATAAAAATTCGTTTCCAAATCATAAAAAACACAGAAAAATTAATGATTTCGCAAAACATGGTCATCATAATTTTATCTATTTGTAGTCACATATAGCTGGTAGTTTCTTCCATCCCTTCTCATGACCACCCTTTCCACTTTCCAACAATACTTTCCTTAAAAAGTAAAACAGTTTTTGGTAACGTAAAATTTGATAAAACGTAAATAAAATTTGATATGACAAGGAAAATTCAGATCAGTGTAACCCTTAAGAAACATTAAAGTAAAGTAGAAATAATTTGACGTTCGTATTTGTAAAAATGTGACAATTTTGTAATTATCTAAAACTGCATTGAAAAAGTAGCCTAAAGTTTTTCAACAAATGTATTTTGTATTTACCCCACTGTAGGTATATGCTTAGCAGGTACATTAACCGCATGAATTCTTCATTTTGTGTCTCTCCTAAATCGAAATTACAAATTTTATATCATATTTAAAGAACCGAAAATAAGTTTAATTTTTTTAAACGTGATTTTTAAAAATAAAATTTTATTTATTTAATAATTTTAACTTTTTAGTCTTGTTAATTATTAAATATATAAACACCCTTAGAATGTGGGGGGTGATTTTTGTAGACGCATTTTTCTATCTCCTTTAGTGTATCTTTATTTACATAATTAATTTTGATATAACCTTAAAAAAAATGGTTACTTCTACTATTGCAAGGTGGCAATATATCTTATATAGGAACGATACATACTGTTTAGGGGGAAAATCATACTTAACCTTAAATTATTTTTAGTCAAATACTTATTATTTATTAATACACTTTAAATATTTTTCAACTCGAAAATAACTCAATATTAGTGTATTGTCATCGAGTTTAGAGCTGTACACAAAATTTCAAACCTCTAGCTCATCGGGAAGTTAGTTTAAAATCGATTGCGAAATTCCACCCGGACAAAACCCGAAGTGACTTAATAAAAACGTGATAAAAACCCACACTGTCTTAAACAGTGTGTTCCTGCCTGCATTGTGGCTTCCTTGCTCGTTTCTTCCTGCGGTTTCGACTTCCAGGCCACACAGCTGTATCACAACAAATGTATTTTATATTTACCCCACTCTAGGTATATGCTTAGCAGGTACATTAATCGCATGAATTCTTCATTTGTGTCTCTCCTAAAACGAAATTACAAAGTTTATATCATATTTAAAAAACCGAAAATAAGTTTAATTTTTTTTATATACAAATTAAATGTTCTTTGTTTTTAACTACTTTTACCTAAAGAAATAGGCCTGTATATCTTTAACAAGATATTGAATTTCAAAAAAATCGTTACACCGATTTTTTCAAATGCCAAAAAATGTTTTACCATATTTTCAAGGAACACACATTAGCGCCCACCGTGGAGCGAATATATATATATATATATATCTATATATATGATTTCTTTCACAGAGGGAAAAAGTCATTCACATTGTAAATCTGTGTACATCCGTTTGACACAATTGTTTCTGGAAGAAACATTGTTCCAATGTTTCGCCAAAATAGTATCTGTGCATCTTCGAGGTTATTCTCGCTCCAAGTCTGAAGTCGAACTGAAGGAAACGTTCATTAAAAGGAGCTGGCAGGTGAAAGTTTCCATTAGTTCGACTTCATATTTGGAGAGAGAATGACCGCAAAGACGCCGCATATGATTTTGGCGAAACAGCAATGATTCTTCTAGAAACAATTGTGCAGAACGGATGTACACTGGTTTTCAATGTTTCATATATATATATATATATATATATATATATATATATATATATATATATATATATATATAGAGAGAGAGAGAGAGAGAGAGAGAGAGAGAGAGAGAGAGAGAGAGAGAGAAGAGAAAGAGAGAGTAAGAGAGATTACGTAATTTTTATCAAGACTACCTACATAATAATAATAAGGATATGCGCGCGCGTGTCTCATTCACTGTGTGTGTGTGTGTGTGCGCGCGCGTGTGTAGTGTATTTTTGCTCTCTCTCTCTCTCTCTCTCTCTCTCTCTCTCTCTCTCTCTCTCTCACTGTGTTGTGTGTGTGTGTTTTTGCTCTCTCTCTCTCTCTCTCTCTCTTTCGCTGTGTGTGTGTGTGTGTGTGTGTGTGTGTGTGTGTGTGTGTGTGTGTGTGTGTGTGTGTGTGTGTGTGTGTGTGTTGTATTTTTGCTCTCTCTCTCTCTCACTCTCTCTCATTGTGTTGTGTGTGCAATATCTACTATTAATATAACACTAAGTAATAGAGTTTCATATTAATAATAAACATTAAGATATATACTTGTGTACACACACACACACACACACACACACACACACACACACACACACACACACACACACACACACACACACACACACACACACACACACAAGTAAAAACCACTTAATTGCACTTCGGTAGTCTGTATTTCAGGATAAAAGTAATTAATTTATTCATTAAAAATATAATCGCCATTTTTTCACGATCATTAAACTTCGTCGATGCGGCGTGGATGAGGAAGCAAGAACTCGAAATTACTTCGGCCTCCAGATATTATCTAAAAGGCTACACTGCATTGTGCTTTGTCAGTCTAGACTTCCAGAATGAAACACATCGTTTGGCCTGTTACTGTGTTTGTCAACCCGCTGTCGTTTGCAGAACGGCTCATTCAATTAACCGGCCTAAGCCTAAGGAATTAGCCCAAGAACGGACCAGGAATCGAAAATGTGCGGTGGCATTTCAATCGCATCGAACAATGAAACCCGCTAATGTGGTTATTGCTCTTGTATGGTGTCACTCGACCATGTTGTAAATTCAAATGAAGTGATAGGGGATGTATAGGGTATAGGAGAGGAGAGGAGAGAAGAGAGAGGGGAAGGTCCGATCATTAACAGGCTACATATCACAGTTACCCCTACCCATGTACATGCAAACTCATCATTGAGTAGACAATTGAAATAGAATAAGTCGCGTGTACGCTCTTCCTCTCAGAGGTTAGGGTTACCATATTTGCATTACCCGCTTCCCGAAACTGTAGCAAGCTCTTATTCATGATTAACACACCGTCACTGCGGACATACGTAGATCATTAGATACTGGGCTATAAAATCTGGTTACTTCGACGAGTTTATTATGGAAATAAAAATGTTTATAAATTTTTTAAAACAAGTACAGTAGAGCCTCGATGAACCGTTAATCTCGAGACCGTTAGGGTGACGGATAACAGAAATATACGATACATACCATCGGCGATCGATAAGAATAACATCTATACTCTGTATATAGCAAATAGTGTTTTATTATTATTATTTTGGAAAATTTAATCAACTTCTTAAATATCCAATTTTACTCTAAGTAGGCCCTATATAATTATATAAATTTTATATACACAGGTATTTAACACAGAAAATTAACTGTACTTAACCTTTTCAAGTAAGATATACGATAGCACCGCGAGCGCCATTACTCACGTGACTGTTAGGTGGCGACTTATACGCTGAATGGTATTATCGTAAATAATTTGAGAGTGTTTAGGCCTATCTTTCAATAGATACATTTACTAATCTCTAAAATTTCCTACTTAACTCTTAAGTATATATTATACAAATTTTACTTACATACAGAAAATTAACTGTACTTAACCTTTTCACGTAACATATGTGAAAGCAGAGAGCGCGCTATTTAGATTACTCACGACTGTTACGTGTCGACTTATACGCTGAATGGTATTATCGTAAATAATTTGAGAGTGTTTAGGTCTACCTTTAAATAGATACATTTACTAATCTCTAAAATTTCCTATTTAACTCTTAAGTATATATTATACAAATTTTACTTACATACAGAAAATTAACTGTACTTAACCTTTTCACGTAACATATGTGAAAGCAGAGAGCGCGCTATTTAGATTACTCACGTGACTGTTAAGTGTCGACTTATATGCTGAATGGTATTATCGTAAATAATTTGAGAGTGTTTAGGCCTATCTTTCAATAGATACAAGTTATGTTATGGTTTCGAGGATGTCGCTTTTTAAAAAAACAACTTTTTTAATAATTAAAATAAGACTTTAATATTCACTTAAAACTTATTATAATTATTTAAGTTCGTCTCATATGCATTGAGATGCGAACTGAGTGAGACCTCGATTCACACTGAGCTCCTGCTCTTTCTTCTCTAGGTACATGAAAATGCTTACTGTGCTAAAAGCTAAACTGTCAGCATTAAATATAGCTAAGTCTAACACTAAATCTAGCAAAGTTTACAATAATTGTCTATATAACTCCTCCATCCCTAAACAAAACTTCCTGGGGTGGTTGAATAGCAACTTCCCTCGAAGTTCTTCCAATTAGCTTCTTAGACGCCAAGTATAGTAGTCCTCCAATAAGGCGATGGTCCAAACACTGATGTGCTGTGTGATGGGTGAATTCCGATCAATTCTGGAGACAGTACCTAGGTTGATCCTGTCGTGTTCTAGCTTCTTTATTATTGTAAAGAACAGTATTATTGTTGAGCTTTATTACTCCCTTAAGGATTGATAACTCAAAGTCAAATTGTAAATGCGATATTACAGAATGAGCAAAAGTATTTGGAATTAACTCTATTGTTACAATTGATACTTAACTGTTACTTAATTGTTACTCTACTGTTACAATGGTTACTTAATCCAAAGACTACAGAACTAAATACTAACAAGTATTTTACATTTGGTGTAATTGTTACAAATTCTGATCATACTTAGTTGGTAATGAATATATTTTCGCTTAATTTGTTCATAAGTCTCTTGTATATCACGTTGATTAATTTTGCTTACGTGATAATTTTCTATTATTTCCTGAATTTCATCTTCTCTAGTCACATCTAACAACTTAGTGTTACATTTAACTAACCATTTCAAGATTCAAAGTAAAACAATCCTTCTTATCAAAATAACTAGTCATCAAAATTATTTTTACATCTGCCCAAGCATAAGTATTAGAATTAACTACCATTTCAAGAGCTTGCCCCTTTAATTTTGATAATATGGACGATAACAAATATTAATTTTGGAAATCTTCTAAGTTATCAGCTACAAAGAATTTATTGACCATTTTATCACATATTGTGATGAATCTATTAAGCATGGTTGGTTCTCCGCTAAACTCTGGAATCATGTCCAGGTATTCTTTCTTCAGTGTTGGGATAGACATTGTAATATTTAGTTATTACTACACACAAAAATAAATCAAAATTAAAATTAAAAATCAAATTATAAAATATAATACTTATAAAATAATGCTACAAATTATTTATGATAACCTATGTTTGGTTTATCTTTAAAAATATTCAATTGATTCAATTAACAAATTGATCTTTGATATTTAATTATTTTGTTTGTTAATTATTTAATAAAATTGATGTAACATACATTCGTAGGTATATAGTATACAAAACTATTTTGTGGGATCTACTTACAATAAGATCCAAATACTTTGCTCATTTTACGCGCACTTGCCACGAAAAATTCGCACAAACACTTCACTTCACTTCGGATGTAGATGTTCACTCTACGGTTGCAAATATTCACTTTGCCGGTTGGTTGTGTTCAATTTAATAATATACACTTATTAAATTGAACGGTTGGTCTTTGTTCGACACTTCGGTTAACAGTTGAAACTGAAGAAAAATTATATGCACTAATTTTCCCGAAGTGTCCTACCGACTGCGCCAGTTATGGTATGGTTTCGAGGATGTCGCTTTTTAAAAAAACAACTTTTTTAATAATTAAAATAAGACTTTAATATTCACTTAAAACTTATTATAATTATTTAAGTTCGTCTCATATGCATTGAGATGCGAACTGAGTGAAACCTCGATTAACACTGAGCTCCTGCTCTTTCTTCTCTAGGTACATGAAAATGCTTACTGTGCTAAAAGCTAAACTGTCAGCATTAAATATAGCTAAGTCTAACACTAAATCTAGCAAAGTTTACAATAATTGTCTATATAACTTACATTTACTAATCTCTAAAATTTCCTATTTAACTCTTAAGTAGGCCCCTATATATTATACAAATTTTACTTACATAAAGAAAATGAACTATACTTAACCTTTTCACGTAACATACGTGAGAGCTGACAACACGCTATTTAGATTACTCACGTGACTGTTAAGTGTCGACTTATACGCTGAATGGTATTATTGTAAATAACTCGAGAGTGTTTGTCTTTCAATAGAAACATTAACGAAATCTTTCGGAATTTGTTGACACTATTTAAAGTGTTTCTATATCATTCCATTAGATGATATGATAGTTTACTACCCGATCATCAGTATTTGCTTAGGGTAGCAATTAGTGTCAGCTGCACTCGCCTATGCTATAAATAATTCCTGAGCACAGTGATTTGTTATGTCTAGAAGATATTTTTTTATTTGTTACAAATTATTTACAATGGAATACTGTTTAAAAAAGTCAGATAACAGAATTAAGTAGACGGTTAATAGATTTTTTTATTTTAAAGTGAAAAGCACATTGAGGCTACTATCGCCTCCCTACATGTAAATGTACGAGTAAAGTGTTAAAGTCGTAAGTGTAGAGTTGCAAGTGTACGTGTGTATTAGACTCGGGTACCGCGAGGAACGTCTAAATCCTCTCAATAGGTGCAGCTAGTCTGCACACCCCAGCGGAGGACTGATTAGAAAATGACAGTTAATCGAGAGACTACTGTACGAGAGAAAGTAACGAGAATTTTTAAATTCCGCGGGCTTGCAGACTCCGATTGTCAAACATTTTTTTTATGTTGGTATACATACCCTTGAAGTATGAAAAAACTTTCAGCTGTTTTCGTTGTTGACTTTGTAACAATCACTAAGGTTAGACGTGTTTTTGTGAGCTCAGCGATTTTCGTTTGTTAAAAGAAATGGATCAATGAATTTGTATCAAATTTTGCATAAAAAATGGAATAAAGTGTAACAAAGTGTATGAAATGTTAACAAAGGCCTATGGTGAGTCTGCTATGCGTAAAGCAAGAGTTTACGAGTGGTATAAGCGTTTCCAAGAAGGCCGTGAAGACGTTGAAGATGACGAACGTCTGATCAACAACGGTTGTCTCAGCACATCAACAACCGATGAAAACGTGGAAAAAGTGAAAGAAATGGTTATGAACAATCACCGAATCACAATTAAAGAGGTCGCTGATGATGTTGGCATATCGACTAGATCATGTCATGACATTGTTTCCAATGATTTGTGTATGAAACGCGTGGCAGCAAAATTCGTTCCAAAATTGTTGAATTTTGAACAAAAACAGTGGCGAATGGAAGTTGCTCAGGAGTCACTAAATGAAGTCAACGACGATGCAGAATTACTGAAACGTATTATAACAGGTGACGAAACATGGGTTTACGGATATGACGTCGAAACCAAGGTTCAGTCATCCCAGTGGAGGCATTCTGGTTCGCCAAAACCGAAAAAGGCTCGACAAGTGCGGTCGAACGTGAAAGCTCACTGTGTTCTTCGATATTAATGGCATAGTGCATCATGAATTCTTGCCACCATGTGAAATGGTCAATAAGGAGTACTACCTACAAGTTCAACGCCGTTTGCGTGAAGCAATCCGAAAAAAACGCCCGGATCTGTGAAAAAACAGTTCATGGCTTTTGCACCACGATAATGCACCAACTTGCACTTCATTGTTAGTTCATAAATTTTTGGCCAAAAACAGTACTGTAACGATGCCCCAGCCTCCATATTCGCCAGACATGGCTCCGTGTGACTTTTTCCTATTTCGAAAAATAAAGAACCTTAAAGGGCCGTCGTTTTACAGCCGTAGATGACATTAAAAGCGCATCTTTGAAAGAATTAAAGGCTATCTCAAAGATCGAGTTTGAGAAGTGTTTCTAGGATTGAAAGAAGCGCTGGCACAAGTGCATAATCTCCAATGGGGACTATTTTGAAGGCGACAACATCAATGTAGAAGAATAAATAAATATTTTGTTCAAAAAAATTAAAATTCTCGTTAGTTTCTGAACACACCTCGTAATTTACATAGTACAAGACTATTAGCCTAATCACTTTTCAATGTGTGATTTAAATTGTTCGAATGAATTTCGATCACTGTCAATATTTAAGGTGTCACATAAAATATATAAATGAATTTTTCAGGAATTGATATGATCTTACGCATTTTTCTTCCTATGTGTACTTTTCACGTTGTCTTTCTACCTATGGTTATTTCATCCGTAGTTTGAGACGGACAAAATCAACACGTTTCAATTACCGATTTTAGGAAAAATAGAAAGTAAATGTATTTTAATGTAAAAGGAAGTTAAAATAGTTAAATTAATGAATAGTAAGGTAAATAGAACTGTCAACCAAGACATAAAAAGTAATCTACTAGCGACCAAAGTCGAGGAACACAGCGGTCAAGGTTCACATTGCCTAATATAATAAACTTCACGTCCTACGTTAACAGAAAAAGTTTAACTAACATTAATTTCAGAATCTATACCAATGTCCTAATCACTAAAAATATGCATAGATGATTCAAGCGTTATTTAAATTAAAAGTAATCAAATATTAAATAATTAAAAATTCAGATATTTACACATTACATGTTCATAATTAATAACAAAAAATTGGTTCAACTAAATTGATTTTTTTTTTGTTATTTTAAGGCGAAAAGTATATTGAGGCTATTATCGCCGCCCTAAATGTAAGTGAGTGTAAAGTGTTGAAGTCGTAAGTGTAGTGTTGTAAGTGTAAGTGTGTGTTAGACTCGGGTACCGCGAGGGACGTCTAAATCCTCTCAATAGCACCCCCTTCGGGGACACTAAAATAAAAATAAAAAGGAGCAAACTTAATTATTACAGCTTTGGTTCTGAAATATTTACTCATACACCAAAATAATAGCATAACTATATAACGGGTGAATGTTAACCACTTGAAGTGTAATTAAAGTTAAAAGTATTCATAATGAAAGTTGTAAGTAAAATAGTAAAATTGATCGTTGAATTAATATTCGAATTTGCTAATATTCAAAAAATTAAATTTCAAAAAGTGCACACAAAAAAATTTGAAAAAAATATATACAGTGGAAATTGCTTATAGTAGACACAGCATAAAGAAGAAAATCGTCTACAGTAGACAAAACATTCGGGTCCCTTCGAGTGTTATGGAGATAACGCATACAAGGATCGTATAAAGTATCCTACTTTGAGTTGGGTGAGAAGGCCAAAGATTTGGCAAGTGAATTTAGTGTATGTCGTGCTGCAATTTTTGAAATTGTGAAAGGAAAAGACAAAATTATTCAGCAGTTCGAGAAATGTGAGAAGAAGAAAAGAGTAAAGTGTTTTCATTATTATAGTTCATAAAGACAGTGCATTATTATCGTGGTTCACCCAGCAGCGAGCGAATAATGTACCGGTAAGTGGCCCATTACTTCAGCAAAAAGCTAACCATCTGGCGATTCTTTTAAAAATGGAAAATTTCAACTGTTGTTTGTCTTGGATACAGCGAAATCATTGTATGTTGTTGTCGTCACAACATTACGTTTGGCAAAATTTCGGGTGAGTCAGCTAATGTCGACCGTGCTATTACAGGGAACTGGCTTTCAAATGTTTGGCCGAAAATCAGGGATGGTTATACTGACAATGAAATTTATAATGCTGATGAAATGGGATTGTTTTTTAGAATGCCTCCTGATCGTACGTTTAAGTTTAAAGGAGAGAAGTGCAGTGGGGGGGAAGCTGTCAAAGGAGAGGCTCACTGTTTTGGTACATACCTATTTCACAAATAAAAGCTTTTGAATTTCAATATGTGTGTATTTTAAATTGTATGAGCCCCTGTTCGTGCGCATCGTTTACAATAGACTGTCAACTATGTATATATGAATTCTATCACCTATAGTAGACTGTCAACTGTACATGATACCTTGCATTAAGTAGAAATCGTTTATAGTAGACGAGATTACCCAGTCCCTTGAGTGTCTACTATAAACGATTTCCACTGTAATTGGAAACATTTCCAATAAAAGTTAAAAACAGAGGAAGGCTTATGTAGAAACAAGCCAGGCCAAAGCTCAAAGTGGCTCGCGTACAGAACAAGGAGTTACCATGTGTTTTGTCAAATTTCGTTTACAAAATTATAATATAAAATTGATCCAAAAGTAGTAGTGTGAGAGATTAAAAAAGTGTTAATATAAGTAAGAGAATTAAAAAGTATACTAGAACTGTTCCCTCGAGCAACTGGAGGGGATGCAAGCCAATGTTTTTTTTTTTTTTTTGAGAAGCGTCCCTGCTCACTATTAAACCATATTGCAGATCTGGAGGGTATGTTAAAACTGGCGTCGAGTTAGTATACTGCGAATAAATTGTTAAGAAGGGTTGAATTCAAATATCAAGTGTGTTAAATTAGATAATCTATTTATGTTAAATAATAATAAATTCGCTTAAATAATAAATTTAAAACAGAATAGTAGATTTGACAAATCAGTCACGTGCGGGTCTGGTTAGAAACCACGTGATTGTGAGAAGTTCATTAAATTAACACAAATTTGAAGACTGAATAATTCTTCAACAACCGTTATAATAAACTAATATCTAAACAATAAATTTTAATCATAACAATTGTAACAAAGTGCGAACAATTTGTTAAATTCACAGAACGTCATAATTGTAGTAAGATAAATAGAGTTACCGCCAATATCGGGACCAACAGAAGTTCACAGCATCCATGAACCAGAGCTTGAGAGAGAGAGAGAGCATCCATCGTACAGCAGTTCTGAGAGGAAGGAAACTACTCTTTTGATTTCAATAGGCAGCCAAAAACGATCACATACAAGAAAGGATTCCAGGAAGGATAACAGCAGGGGACATCCTCAGGATATTAAAAGACAGACTAATTCAACGCAACCGATTCGGCAAACAGCAACACTTCACCAAACTCTGGAAAAGATTCAGAATCAGGACACTAATCAGGAGTCACTCTTACAAAAAAGTTTTACAAGGTATCGATTTGCTATATTTTGTAATTCTAAATTCAGTACGCATTTATTCAGGCAAAACATTTTTATTTTAAATTTTGAAGACATTTTTTTCATAAAAATTTCAAATCTTTTTGTTTTTGGTGTTTAACGTCCGACTATTGTGCACACTTGTGCTAATGCAGACGATGGGATGATTTATAACGTATGAAAATGCCAAGCCCTCGCCGGGAATCGAACCCGGGTCCTAGGGATGAAAGCCTAGTACGCTATCCACTAGACCACCGAGGCGGCAAAAAAATTTCAAATCAAAATTGCAGTAAATTATTCTTACGAAAGTTGTAATTAAGCACAAGCAAAGATTCTTGAATACAGGCAAAGAAGGTGTAACGGGAGAGATCCTGGACTACGCGTGGAACGAAACCGCTAAGGCAGTGTTTACAACAAGGTAGGTCCTTAAGAAGTTAGGGAATTTTATTTCGCTAGCTTAATACAATTGCGGTTGTTAAAATTTGTTTCAACCGTCACGCGAGAAGTGTAGGGAAAGGCGAGTGGCAGTGTGCTAGGGTGAGCGTGTTGGCGAGAGTGCTGTTGAAAGTTCTAGTCTCTTTTGTGTCTGTTGTTATTTTGCCTTTCTGCTCGGCTCTCTTCTTCTATAGTTCAGGTTATCTCCCTTTTCTGCTATCTTAGTTCTACGTCTCTATTCGTCTAAATATTTTTCTTCTGTATTTTATAGGTTATATTTTTAAATACGAAAGTAGAACAAAGTAAATCTTATTATATTAAATAACATAAATATAATGAATCGCATTGTTTTAGTATAGCTCTTTTCCCATTAACTATGAAAATTTGCATGGACCCACTAGTTTATGCTTATTTTAAAGCATAATCATATATATTATTTCTCGAGTCAACATCCCTTTTTCTCAGCATATACTATTCGTACTGGCATAAATCTTTGGAAAGATTTTTTAACCGGCTTCTGACATTGCAAAAGGATTTTGCGCTAAAACTTACTGGTTGTGGAAAATTTTAACATAACACTTTTAACTGTCATAAGCAAAACGGCATTGTGGATGCGCATGCGCGGCATCGCAAATCAGACAATATTTTGTATATTTTACGAAGCTAACATGTTAATCAGAAATAGAAAATCCATCAAAAATGCATAATTTTTTGCAATAACGTGCTTATAACAATTTCAATATTTACTTAAATTCATTAAATTTATAGGTTATGTGGCCTTACTGACAGTTCCCTACCCCTGCCAGTCGTACAAGCCGGGATAAGCATTTCGATTACGAAACACATGTTTTGGACACTGTTTTTACCCACATATATTTGGGATTTCTCTTTCCGTCGTGCATTTATTGTTAATACGGACATCATAAAATACGAAATACAATTAAAATGTCAAAATACAATTAGAGGTTATCAAACTGTATTTGACTAGAAGACCTATTAAAATTGCGTTTGCTATCACTTTAAACAAGTCGCACGGGCAAACACTTTAAAGGGCAGGATTGTATTTACCAAATGCCGTTTTTACCCACGGACAATTGTACGTAGTCTTTCCAATGGTAACTAAATCACCTAAGATATTTGTAACCATTAAAGAAAATGAAATACTTATTCAAAAGGCTGTGTTTACTGAAAACATCCATAGTGCGAAATTTCGCACGGGCTCCCTGGTAAGATTATATTTACGAAAATCATTAATAGCTATTGGGTTTTTTTTTGTACAAACACAAAATATTTTGTCAAACTAGTAGATAAACGCATTTTGTGAAATTTTTGTTCCTGAACTGAAACTTACTTTAGTTCTGGAGACGACTGTGTCACTCCACAGTCGTCTTTAGACTGGATACGGGGCTTCGTAAATTTGTTTCATTTTTTCAGTAATTTTAGAACATAGGTTCAGCAAAAAAACTTATTCTATACATGTTTAGTCCGCTTTACAAATCATACTTTCTGAAAATAAGTGCCTCGGTTAGAACAGCTGATTGGCTTCCCATCTGACATAACCCTTGAAACGCTAGAACTTTAACAGCTTGTAAAAATAGTAATTTATAATGAATCAGTGTATAAACTGAGGAGCTGTTTTTCTCAAATTCAGGTTAAGTTCATTAGAATTTTTTAAAGTCTTAAAAAATTCGACGGAACAAAATCCAGCAAGATTAGTGCAACCAAAAGTAAACAAATAAAACAATATTTGAACTTATATCATTCAAATGGCCTCTGTTTGCATTTGTTTTAAATCGTCTCTGTTACGGAAGATGGAGTCACTTGAACACAAAACTTCCAATCTACATTGAAAATGTGGAGCCAATGAATTTAATTTGCAAACGACGCAAAGGACTGAGAGACTGGGACTCCCCTTTTGCCTTTATTACTGCTATTGCTACTCCACCCAGGTCATTCCGTTGGCAACGGCATTATCTGAATGCTAATTAAGACGCAGCGGGAATCGTAAAATAAAAACCTTTTCAATATTGCCTAGTTACCAGTACCCCAACCCCCGATCCTCAGTCTCGACACCTAACTCGATTACTTCCCTGTTTACTTTACTTTCTTGTGTTTACTTTCGGGAAAATTGGTAAAACCGCATACATTACCCCGTAGTGTATTGTGACGCAGTTTTACTTTATCCTTATCACTGATATTTTACTTTCTTATGTTAACTTTCAGGAAAATTGGTGAAACTAAATAACAACGCCCGATAGTGTATTGTGACGCTGTTTTACTTTATCCTTATCACTGATATTTTACTTTCTTATGTTAACTTTCAGGAAAATTGGTGAAACTTAATAACAACGCCCGATAGTGTATTGAGACGCTGTTTTACTTTATCCTTTACACTGATATTTTACTTTCTTATGTTAACTTTCAGGAAAATTGGTGAAACTTAATAACAACGCCCGATAGTGTATTGAGACGCTGTTTTACTTTATCCTTATCACTGATATTTTACTTTCTTATGTTAACTTTCAGGAAATTTGGTGATATGCTTAACAATACGCGGCGGTGTATTGAGACAATACTATATTATTGAAGCATTATTGTTTTCATTTCTTATATTTACGTACAAGAAAATTGGTGATACGTGTAATACCGAATCTTAATAGAATTTGGACTTATTCATCTGTTTACTCTAAAACTGCAAATGTAAAGTTTCTTATATTAATATGAGTTACGATTTTTCATTACAAAAATTAGCATACTTCTATTTTATATGTTTAGACTTACTTTCCGTTTTTTATCAGACCTAACCGGAGGGGGGAGGTACTTGATTGTAAGAAAATTCGTAATATATTTGCAGCATGTTTTTTTTAGTTCTAATAGATTACGAACTAGAATATTTGGGGACATAAATATTATTTAAGTATCATTTATAATAACTACTACAATGTAACACACAAGAAACACGAGTGTTCTTGGCAAAGTAGGCGTATTGATCTTTAGCACATTCTGACGGATTTTTTTGTAAATTTGATTATTACATGTCTTAACACAGAACAAACAAACCACTCTTACTTATTCTTAATGATGTTGTTTAGTAAAGGAAACCAACAAAATCAATGCGGATGGCAATGGCATGGCAGGATGGAATCTATCCCTGACTTGATTGTCGGTTCTAACCCGGGTCACGTCGTAGGCGCGCTTCTGCAACGGCAACGAGCCGCAGAAGAGTTAATTGCCCGAGCAAATAGGGGGACTACCCCTTACCCTTCACTTCTCCTCCCCTCCTCCTCCTCCCTATCAATCTTCTTCGAGGAAATTAGCTCAGTTGAAAAAGCTAAACCAGATTAAATTTGAACAAGCGATTGTTTTCTAGTTAAATTAACAATCATCGATGCCCGCTGTCCGCATCCAGTGGTGGACGTCAAATACAATGAACAAGTTCTAACACATTCTGTGTTTGCTGTTTCATTAAAATCGGTAGCCTATATGTCGATTCATTGAAAATTATACACCAGGGACCTTTAGGTTTCGTATGAGAGAGTGACGATATGCTTCTCTTCTTCACAGCATAATCGGCTGAAAGTTGTATTGAGTTACATTTTTCAATCTTTTCTAGCTTTGTCGATTTTACATTCGTTAATGCGTTTTGGATTACCTTCAGTCTCGAGACTTACTATTTTACTTATAAATACATAGCCTATAATAAGAGTAAAACAAACGTTTTGAGAATTTTCGGATTAACTTTAATCTCAAAACATATTGTTTTACTTTACATTACATAGCCTATAATAAGAGTAAGACAAACGTGTTGAGAATTTTAGGATTATCTTCGGTGTCAAAATATATTGTTTTACTTTACATTACATAGCCTATAATAAAACAACCTTTCTGAGAATTTTCGAATTACTTCAATCTCAAAACATATTGTTTTACTTTACATCACATAGTCTATAATAGGAATAAAACAAACGTTTTGAGAATGTTCGAATTAATTTCAATCTCAAACATATAGTTTTACTTTACATTACATAGCCTATAATAAGATTACGACAAACGTTTTGAGAATTTTCGGATTACCTTCAGTGTCAAAATATATTGTTTTACTTTACATTACATAGCCTATAATAAGATTAAAACAAACGTTTTGAGAATTTTCGAATTAATTTCAATCTCAAAAGATCTTGTTTTACTTTACATTACATAGCCTATAATAGGAGTAAAACAAGCGTTTAGAGAATTTTCGGATTACTTCAATCTCAAAATATATTGTTTTTTTACGTTACATAGCCTATAATAAGAATAAAATAAATGTTTTGAGAATTTTCGGATTACCTTCAGTGTCAAAACATATTGTTTTACTTTACATTACATAGACTATAATAAGAGTAAAACAAACGTTTTGAGAATTTTCGGATTAACTTTAATCTAAAAAAAAACTGCTTTACTTTACATTACATAGCCTATAATAAAACAAGCGTTTTGAGAATTTTTGGATTACCTTCAAACTCAAAACATATTGTTTTACTTTACATTACATAGTCTATAAAAAGAGTAAACAAAAGTTTTGTGAATGAAGAAACTTTACTTTTCTTCATACGAGTATAAAGAAAAATGTAATATATTATATAACAAGCCTATTCAGAATAAAACAATATATTTCCAGTATGGAGGTGATCCGAAATGCATGAATGAATTTAAACTTAACAAAGCTAGAAAAAAGTAAAGGAATGTACTCTCAACATAATAATAAACTTTCAAGAAGAATGTTTTTATTTTGCTGTATGGGGTTATACATATAAATATATAATTAAATTAAACATATAAACAATAACATATATAAACAACATAAACATATAACAATATAACAACAACATAACGACATAACATATAAACAATTAAACATATAAATTACAAAACAATTATAAAGTAAAATACAATTAAATATTATCAATGTACAAACAATTATCAATGTTTTATTGCAATTATCCTAACTTAAAAATATTGCAAGGCTTTCCTTCTTTGCATAAAACTGTTACTGTTTTATTTTATTTACTATTCATACTTAAGAGAAGTAGAAAAAACCTGTTTACCAATAACAAATAGCTTATGTTTTATTTGTATTGTTCTCAGAATATAGAATTTTAAACCTTGCCTTCTTTACTAGTAATACTATCTTTCATTTGTATTATTCTTATGTAACAGCATTGTCGTGTTTTCCTTTTTACTAACGCAGACAAACCTAGAAAATTTAAAACAAGTTTCTTTTGAATGATTCTTAGTTAAAAGTATTGCAGTTCTTTTGGTGTTTTAAATAATAATTGTTCATATTTCGTTTGTATTATTCTTAGTTAAGAATACTGTAAAGTTTTCCTTCTTTGCTAGAAATAGTCTTTGATTTATTTGTATGATTCTTAGGTAACAATACCGTAAAGCTTTAATTCTTTACTAGTTATACTTTAGGTTTTATTTGTATGATTCTTAGCTAACAATACCGTTAAGCTTTCCTTCTTTACTAGTTAAACTTTAGGTTTTATTTGTATGATTCTTAGCTAACAATACCGTAAAGCTTTCCTTCTTTACTAGTTAAACTTTATTTTTTATTTGTATGATTCTTAGCTAACAATACCGTTAAGCTTTCCTTCTTTAATAGTTAAACTTTAGGTTTTATTTGTATAATTCTTAGCTAACAATACCGTAAAGCTTTCCTTCTTTACTAGTTAAACTTTATTTTTTATTTGTATGATTCTTAGTTAACAATACCGTAAAGCTTTCCTTCTCTACTAGTTAAACTTTAGGTTTTATTTGTATGATTCTTAGCTAACAATACCGTTAAGCTTTCCTTCTTTACTAGTTAAACTTTAGGTTTTATTTGTATGATGCTTAGCTAACAATACTGTAGAGCATTCCTTCTTTACCAGTTATACTTTATGTTTTATTTGTATGATTCTTAGCTAACAATACCGTTAAGCTTTCCTTCTTTACTAGTTAAACTTTAGGTTTTATTTGTATGATTCTTAGCTAACAATACCGTAAAGCTTTCCTTCTTTACTAGTTAAACTTTATGTTTCATTTGTATGATTCTTAGCTAACAATACCGTAAAGCTTTCCTTCTTTACTAGTTAAACTTTAGGTTTTATTTGTATGATGCTTAGCTAACAATACTGTAGAGCATTCCTTCTTTACCAGTTATACTTTATGTTTTATTTGTATGATTCTTAGCTAACAATACCGTTAAGCTTTCCTTCTTTACTAGTTAAACTTTAGGTTTTATTTGTATGATTCTTAGCTAACAATACCGTAAAGCTTTCCTTCTTTACTAGTTAAACTTTAGGTTTTATTTGTATGATGCTTAGCTAACAATACTGTAGAGCATTCCTTCTTTACCAGTTATACTTTATGTTTTATTTGTATGATTCTTAGCTAACAATACCGTTAAGCTTTCCTTCTTTACTAGTTAAACTTTAGGTTTTATTTGTATGATTCTTAGCTAACAATACCGCAAAGCTTTCCTTCTTTACTAGTTAAACTTTAGGTTTTATTTGTATGATTCCTAGCTAACAATAGCGAAAAGTTTTACTTCTTTACTAGTTATACTTTATGTTTTATTTGTATGATTCTTAGCTAACAATACCGTTAAGCTTTCCTTCTTTACTAGTTAAACTTTAGGTTTTATTTGTATGATTCCTAGCTAACAATAGCGAAAAGTTTTCCTTCTTTACTAGTTATACTTTATGTTTTATTTGTATGATTCTTAGCTAACAATACCGTTAAGCTTTCCTTCTTTACTAGTTAAACTTTAGGTTTTATTTGTATGATTCTTAGCTAACAATACCGTAAAGTTTTCCTTCTTTACTAGTTATATTTTATGTTTTATTTGTATAATCATTATTTAACAGTATTGTAACAAGTTTTTCTTATGAGTATAGTTAACAGTACTGTGAACATTTCCTTGTTTACCAAATATGGTTAATTGTTTTTGTTTGATTTTTAGTTAGCAGTATTGCAATATTATCTTTGTTTATTATATAAACTCTTTTATTAGTATGTTTTGTGTATTATCCTTGAATAATATGATAAGATATTACTTTAATTTTTTTTACAAGTACCTATTTCGTAAACAATTTATTGTATTTCAAAACATTTCAATAGAACACCATCGGGAAAACATATTTTAATTTTTTTATATAATAAACGAACAAATTATTAAGGAGCTCCAGAGAATGGAAAGGAGAGTACTCCGAACATTTATTAATAAGAAACATTTGGTGGGGGGGACAGTACAGACTATTGCCGAATGCGGTCTTGTATCGAAACAACGAGCAGCTCACTAACATTTTTAGGAAAAGAAGATTGGCCTTCTTTGGACACTTAACTCGATTGCCGGAGAGTAGACTTACGGGGAGATTATTGGACTACCAACTGAAGTGTAAAGTTAAGAACAACTGGTTAAAGGAGGTGGAACAGGACTTGAGGAACTAGGAATAACCAAGGAACAATTGGCAGGAAGGAGGGAAAAAGCGATCTTAAAAAGTCAGGAAACCCAATTACAGTTTAGAGAAAAACGTCCACGAAACGTAGTATATTCGGAAGAACTCAGACTTCAGAGATCAATAAGATTAAAAAAAATACTGGGAAGAACGCAGAAAAACCAAAAGACTTAATTAAATTGACTGTGTGTGCTCCAATGTGGGCTTAAATTTAAAAAAAACGAACAAATTGTTCATTGAATAAAAAAGAAACAAGACCAATTTCTCTAATAACTTTACCTTAACGGGTGTAACATGAATACCGAAATTGCTATAAATTAAAAGTTTGAAGCAATTAAACCGAAGCCAGTAAAAGAGCGATGCTAACGTAGCCTAATGTTTGTGAGATTTATGCAAATTTCAGGGCACTG
Organism: Callitettix versicolor; assembly: GCA_022606455.1. Lineage (NCBI taxonomy): Eukaryota > Metazoa > Arthropoda > Insecta > Hemiptera > Cercopidae > Callitettix > Callitettix versicolor. Next base: position 25,006,293 of record CM040182.1, read on the forward strand.
GGAACAAAGAGGCAACGTTGCGCTCTAAAGGTGACCAGAAGGTGTGTCATTTTGCTGGCTGTTTAATGTATTCCAGTTTTTACGTTTTGTAAAATTATTCTCTTCGTTTAGAAAGTTTGAAAAACGAGCGCCACATTTTGCACATCATAATTTTACCCTTCCTTCCTGTCCCTCCCCTTTCCGCTTTTGCAGTAATTTATAACTTGAAATTAAAATATCCTTTCGCAGGGTCGTTTGTTTTGTATAATTTTAATTTTTTTAGTTTTTTCTTCGAACTTTCGGTTGGGATTTTAAAATTAGGAAAAATTGAGCAGCATTAGCTTTTATTTTATTTCGAGAGAATAGAATATTTTACGAGTACTAAAATGTAGATGTAATACACGCACGCGCGCGCGCGCGCACACACACACACACACACACACACACACACATATATATATATATATATATATATATATATATATATACACGATACGCACACGTACACAAAGCGCACGCGCACGCACGCCCGCTCGCACGCCCACACACACACACACACACGCGCGCGCGCGCGAGCACGCACGCACACGTACACGAACACAAAATCGCGCACACATACGCGCGCGCGCACGCACGCACACGTACACGAACACAAAATCGCGCACACATACGCGCGCGCACGCACACAAATAGGAGGACATGAGAACTTGAACTTTTATAGAGGTCTGGCAGTTCTGTATAAAATCTTTAGTTGCAAAAACTATAAATATTCGGATCACTTATAGTTTAGTTCTAGTGAGATTCCGACAGACAAATTTATGAGTCTCCGATTTTGACTAACTGCTTCTAATAATACTATTATAACAAAACTTGTAAAGAAATTAGTTTTAAGAAAACTGGAAACCATAAAACAATATTTAGAAATGATTACGCACATCAGCGCTCTGAAGTAATTCAGTACAAAGCAGCCTACAAACAACGTATTAGTTTTCCACTATTCCAAGTTTTGTAAATTTTGCAATTTTTTC
>CM040182.1:25014799-25022299 GCA_022606455.1 Callitettix versicolor
TCTCGCGTCATTCAACGCTCTCTTGTTAGCTACGATTGAAGTGAAACCTTCTTTAGAAGCGCCTTGCCACTTTTTCATGAGAGAAAATACAGTGCGCGTCACGCTTTATGTTGTAATGATCTCTGCTCTCTCGCATCATTCAACGCTCTCTTGTTAGCTATGATTAAAATAAATCTTCTTTAGAGGCGCCTTGCCACTTGTGCATTACAAAAAATACGATTCGCATCACGCTTTCTGCTGTAATGCTCTCTGCTCTCTCGCGTCATTCAACGCTCTCTTGTTAGCTACGATTGAAGGCACCTTGCCACTTTTGCATTACAAAAAATACGATTCGCATCACGCTTTCTACTGTAATGCTCTGCTCTTTCGCGTCATTCAACGCTCTCTTGTTAGCTACGATTGAAGTGAAATCTTCTTTAGAGGCACCTTGCCACTTTTGCATTACAAAAAATACGATTCGCATCACGCTTTTTGCTGTAATGCTCTCTGCTCTCTCGCGTCATTCAACACTCTCTTGTTAGCTACGATTGAAGGCACCTTGCCACTTTTGCATTACAAAAAATACGATTCGCATCACGCTTTCTGCTGTAATGCTCTGCTCTCTCGCGTCATTCAACGCTCTCTTGTTAGCTACGATTGAAGTGAAATCTTCTTTAGAGGCACCTTGCCACTTTTGCATTACAAAAAATACGATTCGCATCACGCTTTCTGCTGTAATGCTCTCTGCTCTCTCGCGTCATTCAACGCTCTCTTGTTAGCTACGATTGAAATGCAAACTGCTATGGTCGAATCGTGCACAGTTTTTTTCTGGATGATGTTCAACCGTCACACTTTCATGTGAAACTTAAACTAAGAGTACAGTTAGCTATGAGCGCACAGTTTCATCCGTTACGCACGGAAGTGAAACGCTCATTCTGGTATATTCAGTTGAAGTATAATGTAACGTAATAACTAACTAAATCACAAATAAAACCATTATACTCCACATCAGTAGCCAACACAAAATTGTTAGATATGAGAGTTAAATACATGTTTACATCATTTGTACAAGGTTTCTGCGTATAAATAACTTAAATAATAAATATATAAATTATTAATGAATTGTACTATATTTCCCGCCCATCTATCTGAAATTTTAAAAGTTGGATATATTGTACGATATTGATGTTTTATATTCGTGTTCGATGTTTACAGGTTTCAATGATTAAAAAAATATGTAATCTGTTTACATTTCTTATTGTACTCTTCATAGAAGTTCTTTCTTCAAGTAGAAAGCCGCCTCGGTGGCCTAGTTGATAGCGTACTGGGTTTTCCCCCCGAGGACCCGGGTTCGATTCCCAGCCAGGGCTTGGCATTTCCATAAGCTATAAATCATCCCATCGTCTGCGTTAACCCAAGTGTGCACAATAGTCGGACGTTAAACCCCCCCAAAAAATCTTCAAGTAGAAACTAACACTTATAAAAAACATATTAGAACCACAAAAATGTCTAAAGCGTTTTAAAAGCCCTAAATTAAAAAAAATACAATTTAAGTGACACATTCGGATTTAACATACAATTTTTCTTAGGCCAATTCAAGCCAAAAATTGCAAAATTTACGGCTTTTGCCCTTTTAGGGTTCTTCAGTTCCAATAGCATATTTTGATTCACCGTAAAATTTCCTTTAAATCTGATTATCCACTGGAAATAACCCAATTTAACCCTTTCCTTTCCTCCTTTGAAAATGTTCAATCACAATAATGTTGTTTTAGCCTCTGCCATTTTCTAGCTACATTGATGAAAAATGAAAAAAATAGGTATAAATGCAGGCAAGGAATTTTGTTTTGAAAAAAATTTAGATCCAATATTAAAAGATTGGTTCAACTTTAAATTCCATTCTTTATATCATACAGCGATAATATTTGAAGGTAAACACATGCCAAGTCATGTAACAATTTCAGTTTGTATTATAATAACCCGCACATAAATATGTTTTAAGGTTTTTCTTAGGTTAAATTACCCTTTTCTTTCTTTAAAATCCTATGTAAAGTATATACTAGTTAAGATTGCACAGGCGAAGGATGTTTAATTTAATTTGTTACATAACCTGAATTTAAAACCATTCAATAGCTTGTATGTGTTTAGAAGAAGTCAGTAGTTGTTCACTAATGTTCGCAAGGTGCTCACCTTATTTTACATTGTTATATTCAGTGTATTTATACACTTTTGTCTAACTTATATTTTACTATTTTTATGTTCAATGTGTTTATACAGTGTTATTTAGATTATATGTTACTGTTCTTATGTTCAAAGTGTTTATAAAGTTTTGTTTAAATTATATGATACTCTATTTATGCTCAATGTGTTTATATAGTTTTGTTTAGATTAAATGTTAATGTTCTTATGTTCAATATGTTTATACAGTTTTGTTTAGATTTTATGTTACTGTTATTATGTTCAATGTCTTTATACAGTTTTGTTTAGATTATATGTTACTGTTCTTATGTTCAATGTGTTTATACATTTTTGTTTAGATTATGTGTTACTGTTCTTATGATCAATGTGTTTATTCAGTTTTGTTTAAATTATATGATACTGTTTTTATGTTCAATCTGTTTATACAGTTTTGTTTAGATTATATGTTACTGTTCTTATGTTCAATCTGTTTATACAGTTTTGCTTAAATTATATAATACTGTTCTTATGTTCAATCTGTTTATACAGTTTTGTTTAGATTATATGTTACTGTTCTTATGTTCAATCTGTTTATACAGTTTTGTTTAGATTATATGTTACTGTTCTTATGTTCAATGTGTTTATACATTTTTGTTTAGATTATATGGTACTATTCTTATGTTCCATGTGTTTATACAGTTTTGTTTAAATTATAAGTTACTGTTCTTATGTTCAATGTGTTTATACAGTTTTGTTTAGATTATATGTTACTGATCTTATGATCAATGTGTTTATACAGTTTTGTTTAAATTATATGATACTGTTTTTATGTTCAATCTGTTTATACAGTTTTGTTTAGATTATATGTTACTGTTCTTAAGTTCAATCTGTTTATACAGTTTTGTTTAAATTATTTGTTACTGTTCTTATGTTCAATGTGTTTATAAAGTTTTGTTTAGGTTATATGTTACTGTTCTTATGTTCAATGTGTTTATAAAGTTTTGTTTAGGTTATATGTTACTGTTCTTATGTTCAATGTGTTTATAATGTTTTGTTTAGGTTATATGTTATTGTTCTTATGTTCAATGTGTTTATACAGTTTTGTTTAGGTTATATGTTACTGTTCTTATGTTCAATGTGTTTATAAAGTTTTGTTTAGGTTATATGTTACTGTTCTTATGTTCCATGTGTTTATACAGTTTTGTTTAGATTATATGTTATTGTTCTTACGTTCAATGTGTTGATACAGTTTTGCTTAGATTATATGTTGATGTTTTTAACAAGTCTAAAGTAACGGTTTTTAGGAAGGAAGGGAAGTTTGGAGTCAGACATAGTTGGTTCTATAAAGAAGTACAGATAGAATGTGTTAACAATTACAAATACTTAGGCGTTACTTTGACCTTATCCCTGTCTTTGCAAACAAATCTACAGCAAAAACTGGCAGCGGCACATTTAACTGTGTATGGCATAGTTGCTTAGGTAAAAACATGTTTCATTGAATGCGAAATGGTCTTGTTTTAATGCGGTACAGAGATCGCTAATGTGTTATGCGGCACAAGTCTGGAGCTTTAAACAATAGGAACAAGTCGAGCGAAGTTTGAAATTTTTTGTTAAACGTGTATTTCAATTACCAGAAAAAAATGCCAAATTATTTTTTGTATATAGAATAAGATTTATATTTTTTTTGCATGTTTAAATTACAAATAAAATACTTATTATAGTTCTACAAATGTCGAATGATAATTTGCCGAATTATTTCGAAAAGAAGATAATAAATAAAAACCTTCTCTGGTACAAGGAATGGTAACTTTTAATGGAAACATATTCATTGTTTATCACCAAGGATCCGTTGGTTCTGGAGAATGGCAAGGTCAGATGTTTACTTTGGTGGAAGCTATATGGCAAGCAAGTAACCAAGATCATATTCGGGCAGCTCATAGTTCCATTTACCATAATATTTACAGTACTCTGGAATTGGGTAAGTAGCCTTATATACACTGCAATGTACAAATTATTAAAACTATATTGAAATGTACGGCAGAATTATTGTACTTAAATTACAGGCCTTAGTTGTAATTATCGTTGCCTTTGACGTTATCGCAATCGTTACCGTTATCCTTATTCTTGTTATCGTTACCGTTGCCATTGCCGTTACCGTTACCGTTATCGTTATCGTTATCGTTATCATTGTAGTTATCGTTGAGTTGTCGTTGCCGTTGCCATAATCGTTGTCGTTATCATTGTAGTTATCGTTGAGTTGCTGTTGCCGTTGTCTTTGCCGTAATCGTAATCGTTATCTTTGTCGTTGTCATTTCCGTTGTCGTTGTCCTTGTCGTTGTCATTGTCGTTGCCGTTGCCATAATCGTAATCGTTATCGTTATCTTTGTCGTTGTTGTTGTCATTGCGTTGCCGTAATCGTTATCGTTATGGTTGTCGTTGTTGTCATTTCGTTGCCGTAATCGTTATTGTTATCGTTGTGGTTGTCACTGCCGTTGTCATTGCCATTGCCGTTGTCGTTGCCAATAATCGTTATCGTTATCGTTATCTTTGTCGTTGTTGTTGTCATTGCGTTGCCGTAATCGTTATTGTTATCTTTGTCGTTGTCACTGCCGTTGTCATTGCCATTGCCGTTGTCGTTGCCAATAACCGTTATCGTTATCGTTATCTTTGACGTTGCCATTGCCGTTGTCGTTGTCCTTGTCGTCATTGTCGTTGCCGTTGCCGTAATCGTTATTGTTATCGTATCGTCGTCGTCGTCACCGTCGCTATCGTTGTTGTTGTTATAGATAAATGTTCTCAATGTATAACGCCACACAATATTATATTGATGTGGAATCAATAGTGTTTTTATTTTGATGACCGACCTTGTTCCAAAATGATGATTAGGTAATAAAATATTACGCTATAAAAACGATATGCTAAGCTTCATCGTGTCGGGGGCCACAAAGCCGCTGTTAATCCCAAAAAAGGAAAAAAGGGCTTCATACTTTTCACTAAATTTATGATTTAATTCTTAAAACAAATTTTTAAGAATAAGTTGTAATGGTGTGTTTTTACCTAGTGCGACCAATCCAGTTGGTGTGTTCCTATCGACCAATCCAAAATATCATATGATGGATTATCGAAATCTGTGCACAATTGAAACAGAACATATTGTTCACATTTTAGAATTGGAAATTACTGCGACCTTTTTCATATTTCCTTAAAGTTTGATATCGTGTAACATATTTCGAAAGTCGGGCATTTTCTTCCGCGACAACAGTCGAATTCGATTGTTTGTCCGTACTTCCACATGTTTCATTGCCATGCCTAACGTACAAGTAATTACCCGGATTGTGGTTAAGGCCTGTTCAGCAACGGATGTACCAACAATAGCCGCAAACATTAAGTCAAGTAAATTAATATAATTTGAGTGTTGCTCTCGTGCGGCCTAGGTCAATTTGCCATATGTGACACAGGAATCACGCGAGCCCCTGTAGGCCTATTCCCTTTCTCATCACACAATACGTAATTTGTTTCCTATTTTAACATTATTCTAGTGTCTTGCCTTTTGTATGGTCTGCATCGAGTAAATTATATATTGATAGAGTAAAAGATGGAATTTTACACATTATACTTGAAAAATGAAAGATGTACTGGAATTCGGTGTGTTGAGTGATATGGGATCCTTAATCTTCGTCCGACGTGGTGTTTTGCTATGACGTCTGTATGCATTATCGTGGGTTCCACTGAGCACTTCCTCCAAGCTGTATCGAATTGCTTATTTTGATTTTCAAGTATCGACAGGCTCGCTCGCTGGCGATTTAAATTTACTCGAACTTTTTTCAACTTTTTACAATCATTTGCTTACTCTATAAACGCATTTATTTACACGGCTAAAAATACTTATTAACAAATTTCCATACATAAATGAGCTATTGGAGCAGTGATCATGGTAAGACCAAACCGAGTCCTCCAATGGGACACTGATTCAGATTTCTAGATCACTTTTAGAGAGGTAATTAAAATTTACATATAGTATGTCAGTGTTCTTAAATTTGGTCATATTTGATTTTCACTTGATCACTTTAAGGAGGTTATTTAAAATTACACACACACACACACACACACACACACACACACACACACACACACACACACACACACACACACACACACACACACACACACATACATACATACATACATACATATATACATACATACATACATATATATATATATATATATATATATATATATATATATATATATATATATATATATATATATATATATATGTATATGTGTGTGTGTGTGTGTGTGTGTGTGTGTGTGTGTGTGTGTGTGTGTGTGTGTGTGTGTGTGTGTGTGTTTGTTCAGTATTTTGTTCAGCTTGGCCAAACTATTATCAATATTTATTTGATCAAATCAATATTTATTTAGTTTGAATCAAATCGGACTAAAATTAAGAACACTGAAGTGCTCTCTCTTTCTCTGTCTGTCTGTCTCTCTCTCTTTCTATATATATATATATATATATATATATATATATATATATATATATATATATATATGTGTGTGTGTGTGTGTGTGTGTGTGTGTGTGTGTGTGTGTGTGTGTGTGTATTTTGACATGATATGATATGTGTGCCTATGATATGATATTATTTATTTTTTGAAATTCGCTTCCAACACGTTAGCGTGACAGCTGTGTGTTGCCATTTTATATAATAATTCTTGGAATTTTTGGGTAGAATTGCATTGTCGGTTGAATTTTATCGGAAGAGAATAAGAAGGGAAGTTGTGGTGATAAAGGGAAGAGTTATGCGCATGTCCGTTGCCATGAAATGCGTTCGAATGGAAAGGATAAAACGTTCCAAAGGTTCTTCATTCTGCGCAGCCACGTGAATTTGTTTGGCAAGTAGCTTATGGACATTTCGTCGTCTACTGTTGCGCAACAGGGCATCTCGCTTTCTGTGTGATCACAGTAAAGCGGTCACACACAAACACACAAGCACAGGAATGTGTTCGCAAGCAGTAATTTGTTGCCACGGAATTACTGAACCGTAAAGAAAATATCTTCTTTTTCCCAAAATAGCTTACTTTTTTCCAAAATATCTTTTTTAAAATATCTTCTTTTTATAAAATTTATTTTTTGCAATATTCTTTTTTCAAAATATCTTCTCTTTTCCAAAATAGTTTTTTCCAAAAATTTATATTTTTCCAAAATATCTTCTTTTTTAAAATATCTTCTTTCCAAAATATCTTATTTTTCCAAAATATCTTCTATTATAAAAATATCTTCTTTTTCCAAAATATCTTCTTTTTTCCAAAATGTCTTCTTTTTCAAAAATCTTTTTTCCCA
>CM040182.1:25027299-25062299 GCA_022606455.1 Callitettix versicolor
TTATCGTTATCGTTATCGTTACCATTATCATTATCGTTATCGTTATCGTTATCATTATCGTTATCATTATATTATTATTATTATTATTATTATTATTATTATTATTATTATTATTATTATTATTATTATCATTATTATTATTATTATTATTATTATTATTATTATTATCATTATTATTATTATTATTATTATTATTATTATTATTATGCAAGTAAGAAATCGTTGATTACATCCTACCTAGAACGCCTTAATGAACTCAGCTGTAATTTTTGCGCCTAAAAATTTATTATAAAATCATCACCCACTCAGTGATGTCCGGTATAAAATTCAATTGTTTCAGAACACCACAACCACATTAAATGACGATTTACGCTCTGCGAACGGCGAGGAAGTCGTTAAAATTTTTATGTAAATTAAAAATAATAAAGTTCCAACACACACCATGAATTATACCACATTTTATTAACCACTAACTTTGTGCATTAAGCCTTTGGTTTTAACTAACAGTTTTTTGTGTTTTTAATTTTTGACAGGATTTATGATCGGTGCTGCAGATTTTGCGTCGGTTAAATTTCATCCTAATTCGTAAAATGTTTAGTCTTGCGAATTCGGACGTGATAAAACGTAATCACTAGACGTAAACAAACACGTCGATTTCTGTATGTAGGCTCTAGTATACATAATATATTGCGTTCGCTTCGCGCGGATTAGTTCTTTGCGCCAAAATAATTCGTTTTCGTGAATGTCTATAGACCTACAAGTACGGATTGTGAAACTGTAATCAAAGTCAATGAAAATCTAGCGATATATTCCCATGTAAACAATCTACTTTTTACATTACTATCCCAACGTATCTTAATTATTATCATACAGTTGGTTGCGTTTGGCTAGGCGCGCGACTTTGCTCTGGTTGAAGTTGTACTAATCATGCACAAAACATTGTTATGTGTAATCATAAACATAAGAGCAAAATTGCTGGAGTTAGTAATGAAATAATCTTTTATTACTAGTAGCTATCCTACCTTTAGGGGGGGAGGGTTAACAGCGGCTCTGTAGCCCCCGACACGTCAGCTTAAAAGCTTTTTGTGTACCCCTATCACTTCACCTTAAACCGACTCCAAAGTCCTTAACGAACTCCATAATCTGTATAGGGTATCCTGGTTGAACTCCTGATCTGGTTGCTGAGATCCAAAGAGTCTTCTTCTTTTGACCTCTAGGACCCCGCAAGCAAGTATGTGCACTACGGTCTCAACACCCTGCCTGCACAAACGACACTCAGGGGAGATTTGTAGCAATCTCATTTTAAGTAGATGATTCCGGATGTGGTCCGGTGATTATGGCGACGACTTTTCTCAATGACCTCCTGTTAAACTGAACGAGTGTCCTTGTCAGTACAGGATCTGGTCCCGAGAGAAGGCGTTCCCCAGTCTTTGGCCAGGGAATTGTCTCCATCGTTTGAAGTGCTCGTCCCTACCGCATTTCCTTACTGCTCCTCTCGCAGTTGTGCGACTAATGCCGCACGCGGGCTCTAGTCCCACTAGGAGATCAGCAGATCCTCTTATCCTACCTTAATAACAGACACATTGAACAAAATTCCATGCATTAACGATAAGGAAGAGTAGCCTAAATGTTTTTGGAAGTGCGTGGATTTGCCCTGTCCTCACCTTTCACGAGCTTAGCTACAAGCCCTCTACTATACGTCTTGCAACACTGCTGAGTTACACCAATCGTATCCAGGAGTTTAGGATATTCTTCAGTTAATATTACATTGGACTTAGTGTTTTATATCAGGTTTTTAAACTTGTTGCCCTAAGTGTAAATATTGCTAAAACATCATGTGAATTATGGACAGGGTGACAAAAAACAAACAATGAAACTGTCTGATGTACAGGGTGCTCTAAAACTGCAAAACTTATTTTAAGGATTTTTTAAAATGTAAGCATACCAATCAATATCTTTGTACATTCTTCCGTATACCAATGACGTTAAGATTTTTGGCATTAACTTCTGTTTCACTTCTGATTTAACGACGATTGTAGCCCTAAGTAATTTTGATCAAATCACCTTGGCCGATTGTTTTGAAATTTGGTACGAAGGTACCTTGTATAAAGCCCGAAAGACGTATGTGTAAGATTTTTCCCATTCGTTTCCGTTTCACAATGACGGGCTCTGATTCAACGCAGTTGCTGGTTATTTCCTATAAAAATGGCTGAACGGCAAAACCTATCATAATTTTGACTACTTTATAGAGAAAGAGCATAGCTCTAGGATTTTAATTGTAATAAACTTAGTCGAGTAAGATTTTTCACGGACTTTGAAGTAGCAAAAACATTAATTCTACAAAATGAAAAAGAATAGTGTTTATGGAATATTCACATTAATGCTTATATTCATTCTTAAAAATCGTCTATTTGAATTACAATCTTCCAAATATAGTTCTTTAATAATAGTGGTAATTAGGCCTACACCTAGTATCTTTTTCCTTTGTATCCATGGTCGGACCCAAACTCGTTTTTTCTTTTTCCTTAGTAGCGCCACAACAAGATAATGGCCAAATGCAGCAGTATAACAAGTCAACATTATTCGATCCATTACAGCTACTGCACTTGAGTAAACATAACCTTAAAATATATCTAGTTCAGGGGTTCTCAACTTTTTTCCTGCTTCGACCCCCCTAAATAATTTTTTTTTATTCCGTAGACCACCATATGTTTACAATGTGTTGTACAAATATCACCGCAAATGAAGCTTTTATTAGGAGAAATTCAGTAATACAATTTTTTTAAATAATTTGTATTTTGTATTATTAGATATACATTAATGATATAAGTGTTTATAGAAGCAGAAATTGAAATAAAGTATAAATCACATAAATACATACAATTTTAATGAGATGGTTGCAGTTGATGTCCTTCTATTATCTTATTTATATCCGGGGAAATATTTGTTAATATTAATAGTACATTACACGCAATAAATTATATACACAGCTAAATCCTGCCTCAACCAAGTAAGAACTAGGAAATGCTAACAATAGTGGTTCGCTGACACTTAACTTGACGTACTTTGTGCAAATATCATTGCACAAATATCTACTTGTATGAAGGTTGATTTTGAGTTCCAAAATCCCTTTAATTTCAATCAGTTCTTTTTGCAGTGAGTGTCCTAAAAGTACAATCTGTATGAAGAAGCAAATTATTATAATTTTCATCGTTATTCTCGCAGATATTTTTAAATTTAAAAAAATATTTTTTTAACGTTTTCAATTTTTGTGTAGTACGTTTTAAGGGATTAAAAATGGAATTTATTTCATCGACTCCCAATAGAACTTCCCAGAATTCAATCGACCCCTTTAAAGTTCAATAGACCCCAAGGGGTCCACCTGATCCCCTGATCTAGTTAGTAAGCCAGATGATCAAAGAAATTTGATTAATGTAATTTGTTTTCTTTGATACAACTGTGACAAATATTTGAACGCGATATAATCAAAGTTTCATCAAATATTTAAAAATTTGACAAATATCTTTGGTAGTGTAATAATGCTCATAAGAAAGAAAAAAAAATATTATTAATTAAGTAAAGGAGAGCTACCGTTATATGACTGAAGGAAATCTATTGTATGATACAAATAAATACACTTACGTAGTTTCTTTACCTTCACTTAATTGACACGGCTTCGGCGCGTAGAGCGGTAGAGCACGTAATTTCACGTAATTAAATAAAATTTTGTTTAGCCTCGCCTTAAATGGTAACGGTCCAACACTAAGCGCATTAACTAGCATAGCAAAGCTTATCGGAAAACAATTTTAACCGGACATTTTGCGACTGGTTAAAGGAATTTTGCCATTTTTGAAGTCGCGCCTGTATTAATCGGGAGTATTTTCTTATACCAGTTTCGTTAATTCGTTCCGAGAAAATGAGTGCACAAGTTGCAGGTAAATAGGCGGGCATGTCATAACTAATAATCTCGACACGCAGCTGTCTCGCTGATGTGATGGAAGCGATTTTTCAACATTAAACTTTTATATTCTTTTTATATTCTTCTTCTTTTCTGCTAGGATTATTATCACTGTGTTCAGTATAATGATCTGCCTTCCCTAGCTTCGTCAATTCTACTTTCGTTGACGCGTTTCGGAGAACCTCCATCTTCAAAAAATATATCTATACTCCTTTTGTATAGATATAGTTTTTGAAGATGGAGGTTCTCCGAAACGCGTCAACGAAAGTAGAATTGACGAAGCTAGTGAGGGCAGATCATTATACTGAACACATAATTAAACTTGTATACCCTATTTTTGAAATTTCGGTTTCACCGACAAAATCAGCAGTAAAATCTGCATATATTCGCATTTTTTAATTTTATTTTATTGTCTTTTTATTATTTATTATTATTTTTTTTTCTTAGCCTAACGTCCATACTTTATGCCAGTTAGGCTAATATAATGATGATGAGGGATCAGTGTTAACTGTAAGGGAGCAACTGTTCGAACTAAGAACCTTTAGGTGCGCAGTTGAGTGACGCAGTAGACTGACCGATACTTTAGTCACTTCGACCACCGAGCCCCTTTTAAACTTTTAAATTAGGTATTCATTTAGAATACGAAGATTAACCCTGACCGTTGCCAAATTCAGTTATTAGTTTCAAAAGATTTAAAAAACTCAAAAAGCTATTATGCAAAATACAATACTTAAATCAGATTTTTATTTTTAAAATGTAGAGGAAAACATTACGACTTTTAGAAGGTTTGAAGTGACTGCCATTTTGAAACTGTCAAATGGATTTATCTGGGTAACGAACTTGTCGAACTTACTAACAAAGTTGATTTTGTGCCAAACTTGAATCAGAAAATTACGAACGCCGCGCAAAAATTTTAACTATTCCTAAAAAGTGATTCCGAGGTCAGAATCGGCGATAATTTCAAAGGCCTACTGGGTCTGGATCCATTAACTCATTGTCCAATTGAAGTTAACTAAAAATGTGTAGTTTTAGTTCTACTCTTCGCATAAAAAATGTTTTCACACACTGAGCAAATTTGTAAACCTTTCCAACACTTTGCGATTGGAGGATTCGGTGGTCGCTGTGACCAAAGCACCGTTCAATTTACTGCGACTCTGAACTGCGCACCTTAAGCCTCCTTTTTCTAACCGCAGTTAATCCCGTTGCTTTTCCCTTACCGTCAACGGTGATACCATTCTGTGCTCTTAATGGACGTTAAAGATATAGTTGGACGTTAATATAAATACATAGGCTATATTTCGATGTTAAGTCCTTTCGATGTTTAAGTACTTTCGATGTTAAGTCTTAAAAAATCTAGCACTGCCTATTTCCAAAAAATATTAGTTTTGGAAGCTATTGAACCAAAAACATATGCATATTTTCTCTAAAATTGTTAAACCAGCGGAAGTTAGCAGGATTCTCCTTATCAAGGATTTTTTCAGAATATTTAAAAAAGAATTTAGCCGTCAGGTTTGTACACTAACTTAAAAGTTGCATTTCCTTTCGGTCTCTTACAATCCTATTATACTGTTTTAATTAAATTATGGGTTTCGACAAATGTATACGTCATCACCATTTAACAAAACAGACATTACACATTATAACATATAATTAAACTAAATTTCACAATAAAGGCAACAACTCCCCCTCTCCAACAGACAAAGCAACAAGCAATTCATAAAGGCAACATGCAAGCAGATTCAACTTGTTCTATGGATTTTAATCAAGAAAGTTTTGTTTAATTAATTGTTCAGTGTATTGTGGATGTGTTATGATATGCAATGTTTGCTTTGTTGTAATTTTTGATATGTGATGATATCAGTATAAATTTGTCAAAACCAGTAATTTAATCAAACAAGGAAGCGAGTTAATATTGCACTGTCATTCAATTCTGAGGTATGTTTAAAGTTTCAATTGTCTAGCTCATGGGGAAGTTGGTTTGGACAGACAGACAATAAAGTCAGTTAATAAAAACGTGATAAAAAAGATAAAGAAATAGGATTGTATCAGACTAAAAGGTAAACAATAAAAATGTGTTAAAAAAGATAAAGAAATTGGATTGTAGAAGACTAAAAGGTTAATAATAAAAATGTGTTAAAAAAGAAAAAGAAATAGGATTGTAGCAGACTAAAATCTAATTAATAAAAATGTGGTTAAAAGATAAAACAATAAGATTGTATCAGGATAAAAGGTAATTAATAAAAATGTGATTAAAAGGTAAAACAATAGGATTATATCACACTAAAAGGTAATTAATAAAAATGTGGTAAAAAGATAAAACAGCAGGATTGTATCAGACTAAAACGTAATTAATAAAAATGTGGTAAAAAGATAAAACAATAGGATTGTATCAGACTAAAAGGTAATTAATAAAACGTGCTAAAAAAGATAAAGAAATAGAATTACAGAAGACTAAAAGGTAATTATTAAAAACATGGTAAAAAAGATAAAGAAATAGAATTGTAGGAGACTAAAAGGTAATTAATAAAAATGTGGTAAAAAAGATAAAGAAATATAATTGTAGCAGACTAAAAGGTAATTAATAAAACATGCTAAAAAAGATAAAGAAATAGAATTAGAGAAGACTACAAGGTAATTAATAAAAACGTGTTAAAAGAGATAAAGAAATAGGATTGTAGCAGACTAAAAGGTAATTAATAAAAACGTGTTAAAAAGATAAAGAAAAGGATTGTTAAAAGTAATTAATAAAAGCGAAAAGATGAAATACGATTGTATCAGTCTAAAATTCAATGGAAAAATGAGCTTTTGACTAAGTCTCTCGGGATCATAATGAGAGCCGATCCTAACCTGTAAATCACTTTTTTGAAGGTCTTTAAGAGCTGTCAGGTACGTCGATTTTTTTTTTTTTTAACTTAACGTCCACACTTTATCCCAGTTAGACTAATGAGGACGAGACGAGAGATAACGGTAAGGGAAAAGGAACTGGAGTAACTGCGGCTCAAACTAAGAACCTTGAAATGCGCAGTTCAGAGACGCAGCAGACTGACCGGTGCTTTACCACATGGATCACGGAGTCCCCTTAGCCAAATAAACTATATTTTTGCATGGACATAAAGTAAGTTTTTACCTTTCCTTATTTTCCGACTTATGTAAATCTGTTCCGAAGCGTTAAAACTAAGGAAAATGTGCTTGTGACTGCCGAATATTAAACAATTACCACTTCTTTATATTATACTTTTTTTTAAGTCCGATTTTGTATTTAATGAATTTAAAATGATTTATTCATGTTTTAACGCTGATTACGATGGAAAATTGCATGGTATAGGCCTATAGATACACGGTAGGGGCCACGGTGGGTGTACGCAGTAGACTACCGCGCGCGTGACGTCACTGAATCTAACTCTTCACTGCTACCACCGTAAATACAATTCCATTTACTGTGTCTGTTACTTTATGTAATTTCCTTTTACTTAAAAGTGTTGTGTTTTAAGTAAAAGGTCTTTTTGTGTAAATAAAAGGTGTTTTAAATAAAAGGTGATAATTGTGTTTTGTGGTCGAGGTTTAATAAGTGTAAGAAAAGATTTAAGTAGCCTATGTTTTGAATCCTAAAAAATACATAATTTGTTTTGTTTGCTGTTGTATAATTGTGTATGCATAACAATGCCTGGTTGTTTTATTGCCAATTGCTATAATAATGATAAGAATTGTAAAGGGAAAGGAATTACATTTCACAGAATTCCAAAAGACGAAGGCCTGAGAAAAACGTGGGTTCATGCGTGTAAACGAGCAGATCATTTTAATTTTGATAATGTTAAAGTCTGTTCACTTCATTTTAATGACGATGATTTCGAAGGGCTTTTAAATCCGAATTACTAAATACGAAACCTAAAAAACAGCTGAAATCCGGTGCCATTCCACGTTTTAACATTCCCACCGTTGAAAATAAATGTATCGATTCTGAACGAGCTGCAAGGATTATAAAACGTGAAAACCTAGAAACATTAAAAAAACTTATTGACGAGTCCGATGGACATCTACCAGGAAAATCACCTGTAAATGGAAATGACGTTGGTGCAATTGTAACATGTAATTCTGTAAATGAAACCCACCCTTCCGTATTCAGTAATTTTAATACAAATATCGTTGTAAATAATGCCTCTATAGAAGAAATGAAATGTTTAAGACATGAAAATTTACGTCTATACCCGTACATTTATGAGGATTAAATCTTTAAATAAAAAGAAGTCTGTAAAAAGAAGTTACGGAAATAAATCCACTGATGCTGGAAGGAAGACAAGTAACAAACTCAGTAAACTACAATAACTTGTACTAGGTATCAAAAATAGTTTGTTATCTATATATTAATAATATATATATATATATATATATATATATATATATATATATATATTGTGTGTGTGTGTGTGTGTGTGTGTGTGTTGAAACATAAGTTCTAAGAAATCGGTATGTTTTATTTTACTGTTTGCATAATAGGCATACGTCTATGTGCTATTTAATTTGTTGTTAATTTTTTATTTAAGATGTACGTTTTCACAGTCAACAACATAATTGTCACGGAAAATCCGCAGATACGTAATTCATAGTGTGATGTGCTTTTAACTTTCAAACAAAAAATAACCTGGAATTTTTCAAGCTATGGACATATAATTTACTTTAATATTATGTAATATTGTATAAAATAAAAAGTTTCCGTTTTGGCAATGAGCGAATTTAGTAAGTAAAGTAATTAACAGCGTTATTAATGTTAGATATAAGGAATTATTATTGTAATTACTATAATACAGTTACTAACACTAACATTACAAACTGTTTTCTACTGAACACTAAGTCTGAGCTTGACCCGATGACGCACTTCAGCCGGCAAGTGGTGGGGGGGACATGCGCGTGGCCCCTACCGTGTATCTATATACCGTGGAAAATTGTATTTATTTATTTACTGAACCAGTATTTTTCAATGATTGGCATGTAACCGCAGAGGGAAACAAATCCCTGTACGCGGACCGGTACCTTGAAACTACTTACAGAATTAAACAATATTCAAATAAAGTTATCTGACAACATGTTTTTACATATTTTGTACTCAACAAAACAGGTGGTCGGTGCTTTGCCACATCGACCACCGAGTCCCCCCGGATACGTCGAGCCGCACGATCACTGCTCTGGGGTTGTAATATGGAGCATAGAAATATTTCACAAAATTATGAGTTTTAAGGGACAATTTTTAAGAAAAATAACTCGACCATTATGTAGCCTATTTGTATTATGTACAATTTGGCCAAAAGAAAAATATTTAAAATGTTTAAATTATTTTTTGATTATTAATTTAAAATTACTTTTTTTCCGTTTAACGCGAAAAAACGTTTTGTAATTTTAACAAGAAACCAACATTAGAACTTAAACATTTGGCGATTTACAAACTGCTTTGACATGACTTTCAACTTGATTTAGATCGGGGGTTCTCAACGGGGTCCAGGTGGCCTCTTGGGGTCTACTGAACTTTGAAGGGGTCGACTGAATTCGGGTGTATATTGAGAGGGGGTCGATAACATTAATTCCATTTTTAACCCTTTAAAGCGCACTTCATAAATAATGAAAACGTTAAAAATCATTTTTTTTATTTGCAAATATCTGCGAAAATAACGATGAAAATTATAATAATTTTCTTCTTTATACATCATATAGATTGATTTCTCACTATAAGAAGAATTGATTACACTTAAAGAGAATTTGGAACTCAAAATCAACTTTCAAACAAGTGGATGCCGAATTTTGAAGTTGGAAAGGCATTCGAACAAAATACGTCAGATTAACGATCAACGGACCACTATTGTTAGCATTTCCTAGTTCTTACTCGGTTGAGGCAAGATTTAGCTGTGTAAATAGTTCATTGCGAAAGACGAGAAAACCATTCAAGATATCAGATCGTGGTGATTAATATTAACAAATGTTTCCCCGGATATAAGTAAGGTAATCGAAAGATATCAACCGCAACTATGTCACTAAAATGTTATGAATTTATGTGATTCATATGCTATTTAAATTTCTGCTTCTATAAACATAGTTATACCTTTAATGTATATGTAATAATACAAAATATAAATTGTTAAAAAAATATTACTGAATTGCTCCTAATAAAAGCTTCATTTGCAACACCTTGTTGTGAAAATACAAAAAATATTTGTGCAACACCTTGTGAATATACGGGGCGGGCCTATGGAATAAAAAAAAGTTATTTAGGGGTCGAAGCAGAATAAAGGTTGAGAACCCCTGGTATCTATATGAACAGTTTTTCTTTAAAAAAATCATTAAGTATTTTTAATAACATTTTTAATATACACTTGCATGTGTAACCATGAATACGTATAGCATCAGTTCATCGTTTTCCCAACAGGTAGGGTTAGTGTCGCTCGCAATCTTCTTACCGTCCTTCCGTCGGTAAATTAGAATTAACCCTGTGTAGCCTACATAAATGCGGTCAGGATTAATTTCGGTATTTACTGCAGTTTGAAAGTTTAATATGCAAATTTACGTAGGTTTGTTTCAAGAGTGGCGTAAACATTGTTTTGATAAATTTTTTTAGTGAAAACGATTTCAAAAAGGCGGGCGTTCCAAATCTTAAAAAAATAATTGTAATTTTTTTACTTTTCAATTTTTAAAACTTCTGATTTCGCCCATAATCAGCGTTAAAATCAAATTTTTCAAAACAATATGTAAAGTAATTATTAATTGGAAATTCGCTTCCATCACGTCAGTGAGACTGAGTGACTCCGTGTTATTCACTATAGGGGTGGGAGTTATAATAATTGCTTAATTTTTTAACTGCAGCGTAAAGACTTATTATTAATATGGGCTACCTAAAATTAATTATATTATTAATATTATTATTATTATTAAAATTTTTGTCTCCAGGTAGGCCCTACATTTAGAAAAAAACCTCCTTTGCAATTTGTATTTGTAAATTGTATAAAAGTATTTTGACCCAACTTGGCAATTCCTTTTAAATTTTTAAGAAGTTATTTTTGCAAAATGTGTTACTCACGGCTTTGCTCATGTGGATTTCTTGATTTGCGAAAATACACATTTGACAATGGTTTATATACAGTGTGTCCCACGAAGAGGTTTACGTATTTGAGTCTCCATTATTTTCTCATTCATCCATTGATCATTTTGAAACTATACACACTTTTTAAAGAAGGTACCAGAAATAGTATGTGAAAATTGCATCAGGCTTATTTTTGTAAAAACAAAATGGCTGCCCAAATAAGTAGCCTATAGAAATGATTTTTTTTTTTTTTTCAAACATAATTTTATTTGTTAGGCCCCTATTGTTTTTTTAAATGTAATTAGATACAAATTAATTAAAAGAAAACTAAATAGCAATGACCATTTCATAAATCAGACCTTTTTAAACTGGAAACCATCCGCAGCTACACACTAACAACAACGCCGAAGAAATGAATCGTACTCTCTTAGATAGAATTTATTTATTTTGGCCGCCATTTTGTTTCTACAAACATCAACCACATGCAAATCTCACGTACTAATTCTGGTACCTTCTTAAAAAAGTATGCAGGCTGAGCACAACTCAGAAGGATCATGGAGTTTGTTACAGGGCACTGTGGTCTGAGGGTGCACATGAACAGGATAGGTATGTACCATGGAGAAACCGTGTGTAGGTTGTGCAGGAAGTAGGAGGAAACTGCAGGTCACATAATTTATGATTGCGAGGCTCTTGCTAGTAGGAGGCTAGGGGTTTTTGGTTTCCAAGACACTAGGGATCTTCAGCAGAGTGAGCTAATCAGTGGGTTGTTGGAACTTATTAGGGGCACCAATCTGCTGAACTAGGTATTTTAAGAGGTAAGTTGCACAATAGGTCAGTCGATCGCAGTGCCTGGGGTTGAATTATCCCTTCCTCTAGTAAATAATCTTAATCTTAACAACAGAAAGTGTCAAACCAAATCCAGATAAAGTGAAAGCAATAAAAACTATCCAATTCCAAAAACCACTAAACAAATTAAGGGATTTTTAGGTCTATTGGGATACTATAGGAAATTTATTAAAAATTTTGCTGGAATTACTAAACCTTTTACAAACTGTTTGAAAAAGAGTGCAACAATTAAATAGACGATCCAAATTATATAAATTGTTTTGAAATTTGCAAGAATATATTATCTAATGAACCTTTGTTGCAATATCCAGATTTTGAAAAGGAATTTAATTTAACTACGGATGCTAGTAATTTTGCGATCGGAGCGGTGCTTAGCCAAAATAAAAACGGAGCTGATTTACCTATAGCCAATGCGAGTCGAACATTAAATGATAGCGAAGTCAATTATTCGGCAATAGAAAAGGAATTACTTGCTATAGTATGGGCAACTAAATATTTTCGGCCCTATATCTACGGAAGAAAATTCAAAATTTATTCGGACCATAAACCTTTACAATGGCTTTTTTCAGTCAAAGAACCAAATTCTAAACTTCTTCGGTGGAGGGTGAAAGCCTAGTACGCTATCAACTAGGCCACAGAGGCGGCTGCATAGGTCACATAATACGAGGCTAGGGGTTTTTGGTTTCCAAGACCCTAGGGATCTTCAGTAGAGTGAGCTAGTCAGTGGGTTGCTGGAACTTATCAAGGGCACCAATCTGCTGAACTAGGTATTTTAAATAGGTTTAGTTGCACAATAGGTCAATCGATCGCGATGCCTTGGGTTGTACTATCCCTTCCTCTATCCTCTAATTTGACCTAATCTAATATAGGCTATAGTTTCAAAATGATCAATGGAAGAATGAGAAAATAATGGAGGATCAAATACGTAAACCTGTTCGTGGGACAAACTGTTAATGTATGAGGAGGCCCTACATAGTTTGAAGTACTGAATACGCGCTGGAGGGTTCTGGATTCGGCTCCAAAGTCCACGAAGACTACCTGAAACCAGCTTCCCGTTCAGCAAGGCCGAAGCCGCCCAGCGAGTGTTAGTGTGCATCGTCCTCAATACTTCGTAGTTCAGAGACGACAAAAAAACTGCCAATCATATATTATGTTTCCTTTCCTTAATTTTTAAAAAAATGTTTTGAAAACCTTATTTATTTTTCATGATTGATTTATTTTGTTTGTTATTTGTAAGCTTTACGTATTTTTGGTAAGCCCATGATTGAATTTTGAGAGAAAATGTGTAATTGCTATTTCGAAAGTGCAAAAAATTTAATGTTAAGAAATTATTATAAAATAATAGGCCTACTATTAATACTAATAATATAATACTACTACTAATAATAATAAAATTTTCACCTTTTAAATTTAAACATTTATGTTTAATATTTGTTATTTTGTATTGTGTGTGTGTGTGTGTGTGTGTGTGTGTGTGTGTGTGTGTGTGTGTGTGTGTGTGTGTGTGTGTGTGTGTGTGTGTGTGTGTGTGTGTGTGTGAGAGAGAGAGAGAGAGAGAGAGTTATTTATGGTCTTTATTTTGAAGGGGCAAAGAGTACTTTGAGAGAAGGGAGTATGTGAGAAAGAGAGACAGAAAGACAGAGAAAGAGAGAGAGAGAGAGATAAACAGAGAAAGAGAGAGAAAGAGAGAGAGAGAGAGAGAGCGAGAGAGAAAGACAGATTTGTGACATTTACTTTGAAGGGAAATGTTATGACCATAAGTTTCTTTCTGCCACTTAACCTCTAGAAAGATTTTTTTTTATTTTAAGGCGAAAGGCACATTGAGGCTATTATCGCTCTTTAAATGTAAGTGTGAGTGTAAAGTGTTAAAATCGTAAGTGTAGTGTTGTAAATGTGTGTGTTAGACTCGGGTACCGCGAGAGACGTCTAAATCCTCTCAATAGGTGCAGCAAGTCTGCACCCCCTTGCGGGACAGAGAGAGAGAGAGAGAGAGAGAGAGAGAGAGAGAGAGAGAGAGAGAGAGAGAGAGAGAGAGAATAAAGAGAGAGGGAGAGAGAAAGAGATAAAGAAAGAGACAGCGAGAGAATGAGATAGATAGATAGATAAATAGATAGATAATGTGTGTGTGTGTGTGTGTGTGTGTGTGTGTGTGTGTGTGTGTGTGTGTGTGAGAGAGAGAGAGAGAGAGAGAGAGAGAGAGGGAGAGAGAGAGATAAAGAAAGAGACAGCGAGAGAATGAGATAGATAGATATATAAATAGATAGATAGTGTGTGTGTGTGTGTGTGTGAGAGAGAGAGAGAGAGAGAGAGAGAGAGAGAGAGAGAGAGAGAGAGAGGGAGAGAGGAGAGAGGGAAAAAAAAAATATATATATATATATATATATATATATATATATATATAGAGAGAGAGAGAGAGAGAGAGAGAGAGAGAGAGAGAGAGAGAGAAAGAGAGAGAGAGAGAGAGAGAGAGAGAGAGAGAGAGAGAGAGACAATAGATAAATGCGAAAAAACTCTTTAGTCCTTTAAGGGTTGTTAATAAAAGCAATCTAATTTGCACTTTGACAATCTGTTTATGTTAATACCTTAAATTGTATCAATTTACACATTTGTTTTAGTCTTGTAAGGTTGTAAAGGTCTGGGTATTACCACGATTGCCTCTCCAATAACTAATTTCAAATCGAAATTCGCTAGCATGCCTAATTACTGCGTTCAACTGGCTTGTATCAGAACCGCTTTGACAACTCTCAGTACTCAGTACTCAGTACTGAGTAGTCTTACAGAGAGCCTTACACTCTTTAATTGGTGAACACTAAAATGCAAGATTGCACGTAGCTTAGGCCTATTTACCGTACACGCCTCTTAGGTTAAGATATGGAAAACATGCAAGCCTACAGTGGGCGGAGTTTGGTCTTTTTGTTTTCATTAGATGAGATGTGTTTTGCTTTACTAAGGCAGTACGGGGTGATTGCGAGTGGGGAAAAGCGAACAGTAATGGAGGGGTCTAAGTACGTAGGGGGAAGGGGGAGGGAGAGAATTGAGTGTCATAAGCGTTTTGCAAGCGCTTACAGTATGACTTCTTTATTGATAACCAATGCAATGCAGTAACTCTCCCTCATGAGTTGTGCAGCCAATAAAATTTCGACTTGACAATACGAAATTTTCATAATTTGGAAAGACTGTGTTGCAAGCATACAATATTTCATATAATTTTAACAATCCACTTTAACATTACACTAATAGGCCTCGCAGGAAAATTTTTTAATTAAGTATTCAGCGCTCCACGACAGCGCTCGTAAATCCGCGAATTTAATAGGTAACCGTAGTAGCCTATTAACGAAAAATATTACTGGATCAATTTTATTTGAAATTTTTCTACGAAGCTGTCAAAATTATTATGATAGGTTTTGCCGTTCAGACAGTATTACAAGAAATAACCACTAACTACGCTCTCAACGTTGGATCATAGCCGGTCATCTTGAAACGGAAGTGAATGGGGAAAATCTTAGTCATCACACCTTTCGGGCTTTATAACTTCGTACCAAATTTCAAAACAATCGGACAATTCGTTTGGCAAAAACTGCGTAACAAACAAACACATGAAACAAATACAGAATGGTCGATTATAAACAGAGACCTCGCTTCGCTCGGTCCATTAATTACAAATAAGCGCAGCTGTCTCGCGTTATGGAAGCGACAACAATAAATACATTATATCTTTTCTGGAAGTATGTTTTCTCAATCATAAAGGAAGATAAAATCTTGCGTCTTATTTTTAAAAGGCATTATCTTGTGACGGTTCAATATGATTTACGAAAACGTGTAAAAATAGTTGACTTTTTTAAGAATTTTAAATTCCGTCATTTTGATACGGTTTAATAGTTTTTTCGCGTAAATAACTTGCCCAAGCTATTGGCAAAATCGTTTGTGTCAGTATCAAACAGCGACAGCTGGAATGGCAGGTCAAGAACAACGCACATTCGACTGGTTCTGGGTTCGCACAATGACGGCTGTTCAGTTTTCCCAACGGAAATTCACTAAAACTGCAACGACTGGCCAAACTAATACAGTTGACAAAATATCTTCCCCACTCCAGTTGGAATTCGTGTCGAAAAGAGACAGCATGAAACGGCACACAACACATGACAAGGAATAATCCTTACCCTGACGTAACTGTCGGCCAAACAAAACACTCAAGTATAGTTAGCAAGCTTGTATTACGGCAACTTACAAGAGGTGCCCCACTGAGTTTATCAGCGAGTGGGTTGAATATTGCTGTACACAGGAAATGGCCAGCACAATATTTATGTTCATTTCTTCTCCCACCTAATTCTTTCCTCTCGAGATTATGAGTTTACCAACATTAAATTATTTTTTATATTTCACATATTACACGGCATCTTGGTGACTGTTATGACTGTATGAATGTGTATGTATAAGTATTATGTACATAACTTAACGTTATACGTTTGTATGTGTTGCATAGGTTTGTTAATGTTTGAGTTCATAGTTTGGGATTTTTTCTTAGAACTATCTGCCTGCCTGTCTCAACATCTATGGTGTGACCGGTTTTCCGCTGATGCCGGTAGAGAGTGAAGGTACTTTTTTCTCTGTTACCTCAAGCTAGCAGTCTCGCTGTAGTTGCGCAGTACGGAAGTTATAAAAGGCTCAAGCAAGCAGAAGTTTCCTTCAGTTCGACTTCAGATTTGTAGAGCGAGTAACCTCGAAGATACAAGATACGATTTTTGCGAAACGTCGAAACAATGTTTTTTTCTAGAAACAATTGTATAGAACGTATATACACCAGTTTGAATGTGATTCACATTTTTCCAGCTGTGAAGAAATACATATTAACATATAACACACACACACACACACACACACACACACACACACACACACACACACACACACACACACACACACACACACACACACACACACACACACATTCTTATTGAAAGTGGTTCTACCATCGTAATCAATGTATAAAACTAAAAATGTAAAGTTTCGAATTTTCAAAATTCGTTGAAATTAAGAAATTGAATTTGACGAATTCACTTATTAAAAATTCACATATCTTCACTGTAATTTAGAATTTTATAATGCTAACATTTTTTTAATTAATTATTATTATTATTATTTTAATTTAATTTAATTTAATTTTTTTTCTTAACGTCTATACTTTTTACCAATTATATTAATGAAAATGAGGGATCAGTGTTAACGGTAGGAAAAAGCAACGGGAGAAACTACGGCTCGAACTAAGAACCTTTATGTGCGCAGTGGAGTGACGCAGTACACTGGCCGACGCTTTAGTCACTTCGACCACCGAGCCCCTAAAAAAATGCTAACCTATGTAATTTTAATGATAAAATAAAAAATTCAAAATAATTTTATGATTTAAAAATTATTGCTTGAAAGTCAATTATATCGCACCAGCGAGAGAGCTGCGTGTCCCTGTGGATAGCGTACAAACTAAGATTTTCGTGACATAATTTATTTATAAAGGTCAGTGTTTGTTCTCCATTTATTTTATGTTTTGAGAAAATTGTTATACATAATTCGACGGCTTAATTTTAACCACGCCCTGAAACGATTTTGATAAAAATTCATAGAGCAATAACTACGCCTACTAAGAGGTACCGGAATGTTTTCGTCAATTAAACCAGTTTTGACATCATCACTGGCTTAAATGGCTTAGGCCAATTTGAACGTTATTTGACCAAATCATACTAAAATTGATTCTTTCCTCAATATGCATTACACCACAGATAACAAAAAAGAAATACAGTCTGGACCTGTACAATATTCTTAAACACAATACATTATTAATAGATGGGTAAACTACTAATACAATTATAAAAAGGAAATATTACCTACTTATGGGATTACAATACACACAGGTACAATATAACTATGTCGATGTCATGAGATGTTTGGGGTAGTGAGCTATAGAGCATAGCGGGTAATAAAAAATTATTATTAAAAATACAGAACTACTTAGGAAGATAAGGAAATAAGGAAGTACAAACTTAGGAAGATAAGGAAATATGAAAATATAAACTTAGGAAGATAAAAAAATAAAGAAGTATAAATTTAGGAAGATTTTTTTTTTGGTGTTTAACGTCCGACTATTGTGCATACTTGGGCTAATGCAGACGTTATTTAGGAAGATAAGGGAATAAGGAAATATAGACTTAGGTAGATAAGGAAATAAGGAAGTATAAACTTAGTAAGATAAGGAAACAAGGAAGTATAAACTTGGGATGATAAGTTAACAAGGAAATACAAATTTAGGAAGATGAAGAAACAAGTAATTGCAAACTTAGAAAGATAAGGATATATGGAAATATAAACTTAGGAACATAAGAAAGTATAAACTTTGGAAGAAAAGGAAACACGGGATTGTAAACTTAAGAAGATAAGGTAATAAGAAAATACAAATTTAGGAAGTTAAGAAAAAAATACAGTATAAATTTAGGAAGATAAGGTAATAAAGAAATATAAATTTTGGAAGATAAGGAAACAAGGTATAAACTTAGGAAGAGAAGGAAATATAAACTTAGAAATATTTGGAAATATCGAAATACAAATTTAGGAAGATACAGAAGTACAGAAATATAAGCTTAAAAAGATAAGGAAATAAGGAATTATATCCTTTAATAGATAACGAAACAAAGAAATATAAACTTAAGAACACAAGGAAATATAAACTTAGGAACATAGTAAATATAAACTAGGAAGATAAAGAAATTAGGAAATATAAACTTAGAAATATTTGGAAATATCGAAATACAAATTTAGGAAGATACAGAAGTACAGAAATATAAGCTTAAAAAGATAAGGAAATAAGGAATTATATCCTTTAATAGATAACGAAACAAAGAAATATAAACTTAAGAACACAAGGAAATATAAACTTAGGAACATAGTAAATATAAACTAGGAAGATAAAGAAATTAGGATATATGAACTTAGAAATATTTGGAAATATCGAAATACAAATTTAGGAAGATACAGAAGTACAGAAATATAAGCTTAAAAGATAAGGAAATAAGGAATTATATCCTTTAATAGATAACGAAACAAAGAAATATAAACTTAAGAACACAAGGAAATATAAACTTAGGAACATAGTAAATATAAACTAGGAAGATAAAGAAATTAGGAAATATAAACTTAGAAATATTTGGAAATATCGAAATACAAATTTAGGAAGATACAGAAGTACAGAAATATAAGCTTAAAAGATAAGGAAATAAGGAATTATATCCTTTAATAGATAACGAAACAAAGAAATATAAACTTAAGAACACAAGGAAATATAAACTTAGGAACATAGTAAATATAAACTAGGAAGATAAAGAAATTAGGATATATGAACTTAGAAATATTTGGAAATATCGAAATACAAATTTAGGAAGATACAGAAGTACAGAAATATAAGCTTAAAAAGATAAGGAAATAAGGAATTATATCCTTTAATAGATAACGAAACAAAGAAATATAAACTTAAGAACACAAGGAAATATAAACTTAGGAACATAGTAAATATAAACTAGGAAGATAAAGAAATTAGGATATATGAACTTAGAAATATTTGGAAATATCGAAATACAAATTTAGGAAGATACAGAAGTACAGAAATATAAGCTTAAAAAGATAAGGAAATAAGGAATTATATCCTTTAATAGATAACGAAACAAAGAAATATAAACTTAAGAACACAAGGAAATATAAACTTAGGAACATAGTAAATATAAACTAGGAAGATAAAGAAATTAGGATATATGAACTTAGAAATATAAATAAATAAGAAAATATAAATCTTGGAAATATAAATCTATACAAAAAAGGAGAATCTTGACTGGCCTTCATAAATTCATTAACATGTGCAGAGTATAAGCGAAACTTTTATCTATCGTTTCATGAATAATCATATCTTTTTTTCCCAACAAAGGAAATTTTCATTTAAACAATAAAAAGTAATAATTAAAACAATATTTAATACTGAAAACAAACACACACAAACACACTTATATAGCAACTAGAATAATTACACACATAAAATTCCAAACAATATTATACAACGAAATGTAGACTCGTACACTTCATAATAGTGCTTGATAACTTATTGCAAAATAAATTCCTTGAATAAACTAGAAAATGTTTTTTTTTTAAATTCCAAAAGATATTTATTTATTTATTTAAGAACATTTATTTATTAAAATTTTGAGAAAGAATATTAAAATATTTTGTGCACACTAAATGTAGAAGTTTTAAATAATGTTACCATAAGTGTCAAAATTATAGCATTAGAAGTACCATTCAATGATATCAAAATAAACTCTAAAAAATAGTTTATTAAGCTACCACTTCTATGTAAAATCCGTACTTACGACCTATCACATCGTAGTTATATTATACTTACACTGAAGCATAATTTAATCACTTTAACTGCACAAATAATAGGCAAATTTACATTCCACACAAAACCGTGTCAGGTTTGGTTAGCCACAGTTTAAAAATAAACAAATCATCTTTATAAATGCGCAACAAAGAACAAAGGAACAGCTCGGCTATAAATGGTTGACGTGAAGCTACTAACTTCAGTTACAAGTGGGATAAAAGGATTATTTTTAAATAACGTTTTACAAAAATGAAATGTATTTTAATAAAATGTGCATAATCAGCTTATACGTTCTGGTGATATAAAGCGAATGTTTACAGGATAAAATGAATTTCGTGATAACATTGTCAGAACAGGTATATTCAATTTTAAAAAAATCTTTACAGATTTCCGTATTTTAAGCGCATTTGTTCAGACGGATTTTCAAATTTTGAATTTCAAAACATATTGCATTGTCATTTATTAAACACATTAACGGAAAGCCACATGTGTTAAAAAAATATGTGATACACATATGGTCTTCATACACATTCGAAGACCACATAAATATGTACACTCTCTCTCTCTCTCACACACACACACACACACACACACACACACACACACACACACACACACACACACACACACACACACACACACACACACACACACACACACACACACACACACACACACACACACACACACACACACACACACATATATATATATATATATATATATATATATATATATATATATATATATATATATATATATATATATATATAGGCTATACATATTTGTTATTTTAATATGAAAAGAACATTAACACTATTATCGCCTCCCTAAATGTAAGTGTGAGTGTAAAGTGTTAAAGTCGTAGTGGTGTAGTGTTGTAAGAGTAAGTGTGTGTTAGACTCGGGTACCACGGAGGACGTCTAAATCCTCTCAATATAAGTGCAGCTAGTCTGCATCCCCTGCGGGTATATATATATATAACGCCTTTCTCTATATATAACTCTGTGTGTGTGTTTATATATCTATAAAATGTGTGTGTGTGTGTGTGCGCGCGCGTGCGTGTGTTAAATTCACATCTCTGAACTGCGCACAGAGATGCGCAATTCTAGCCGCAGTTACTTCCGCTGCTTTTCCCTTACCGTTTACGATAATCCCCCGTCCTCATTAGTCTAACTGGCACAAAGTATGAATATATATATATATATATATATATATATATATATATATATATATAGGCTCTATATATATATATATATATATACATACATACATACACACACGCATTTTCACATACTGACTTGGATTGAAACTCTTTGTAGCTGCCTCGGTGGCCTATTTGATAGCGTACTGGACTTTCACCCGGAGGACCCTGGTTCTATTCCCGGCCAGGGCATTTTCATTTTCATACGCTATAAGTCATCCCATCGTCTACATTAGCCCAAGTGTTCACAAGAGTTAAACACAAAAAAAACTCTTTGTTTAGCGGTATCCCTGTTAAATTTTCTTCGGTCAGTTTTGAATTATCGTGTTTCATCGTACTGTTGACTACTTTAGTTTGACATCCAGTAAAATCTCATTTAACATGGTCGGCATAGCGCATTGACTTGGATTAAACTCTTTGCTTAGTGGTAACTGTGTTAAATTTTCTTCGGTCAGTTTTGAATTATCGTAGAGGTGGGTAAGAAACACCAAACTGTTAAAACAAACTGTTTTTCTATTTACGAAAAACAAACTGCTTTTCCAAACGGAAACAAGCAGTTTGAATTGGACTGGTTCGTGATTTGTTAAACAAGGAACAGCAGTTTGGACTTCTCCACCACCTACGTTCTATTCGAACGTTGCCGCAAGCGCTAAAACTTTTTTCCTGCTATTTTTCTGCTAACTGTTTTCCTGCAAACACCTTTTCTTTAACCTGCTATACTTTTTCCCTCTATTTCAAAGTTTCTTGTTGCAACGTAGTGAAGTAAGAACTGTTTGGGCGTTGTCAAAGTTTATCTCTATTTTGTTGCGAGTTGTTTGAAAGTTTTAAATGTAAAATTTGTTGTTCAAACATTTTTTAAACTGTAAAAACAGCCATAATTGTGTTTTATATTAGTTTTTCTCCGTAGTTTACTTTGTGTTTAGAAATTTTAAAATATTTAGTGGACAATTTTGAAAGTTTTCTTTTACTTTTTTATGTTTTTAGAATTAAGTGCATAGTTTTTAATTATTTATTGGATGTGTGGACTTTTTTAAAATTCACAATATCTACTCTTGTATATATCTTGAATAATTTTAGGTTATTTTAGTACTTTTTCTAAAATTTTCTTTAAAAACATTTGTTTTGTTAAATATGTTATTACAATGAAGTTTATATTTTTTCTGTGTTGAAAAATGGAAAACTTATTTTTTTACTAATGCTAATGTTAATAACCTATCATTAACCTATAATAACCTAATGTTAATAACCTATAATTTTGTAACTATATAGAGCTAATTTTATTTAAACACATTTGGCCTATGTTCTTATTACTATATTGTACTTATTAAGGTTACTTTTTTCAGTGTTGAAAAGTGAAAACCTACTTTCTCCCAAATAAAAATATGACAGTAACATCTCACATTTTGTAAATACATAACCTAATTTTATTTAAACGTATTTTTTTTTATATTTATTATCAATCATCAATATTTTTTAATCAACTAAAAATATTCTAAATTGTTTGCATTTCAGTAAATATGCAAAGGACTATTTAATTTTAAGTAAGAAAAAAAGAATGCTTCTATTAGAAATTCATTGCATTTTGTAAATATAAAATGGCATACATATATATTACGTTTTGAGAATGTAATTTAATTATTACTACACTTTAAAAAAGGATTATTTTTTTCTAAATGCTTTTACACCAAAAACAGTTAAGGACATGGTGGTAATGGGAATGAAAAAGTAGTCTTAGAAAACTGAACGTTTGTGCTTATGTTTTAGCTGCTAATACAACTTCGAGTTTCATTTTTCTAAACCTGTTTTTTTCTAACTGTTTTTCCAAACAGTTTTTTTTCAACAAACAGTTTGTTGATATTTTGTAAAAATAGCAGAAATGCCCATCCCTTTCAAATCAATAGCCGCATACTTTCAATAACTGCAATTGATTTATTGCAAATTTTATTCGTTTGTTTTTCCAGTAGGACAGCTATTGATCTCTATAATAATTTATATTACAGAACTGTCAGTGCTGTCTCTGCTACACAGTAAGGCTTCGGTGCGTGTTATTTACAAATTACTTTTGAAATGACTTCTTTTCTTACTTAAGCAATATTTTTTTTCAGACAAATGATGCGTACAGTATTAAATAAATATTGCAAAATATATTTATTTATTAATATTTAAACGCTATACAATACTGCATAAACTCTTAAATATAATATTACTTAATTAAAGATAAAATTGACTTCAGAAACACTGAAATAATTTTGTTGTTGTTATTCTGTGTGTGTGTGTGTGTGTGTGTGTGTGTGTGTGTGTGTGTGTGTGTGTGTGTGTGTGAAAATTTAATTAAAATATCCTGATTATGTTTATATACAAAGATTTATAACTCGAACCAGTGTAACAAGAATCGAAATAAAAGAAATCCTTAGTACACTGTCTTTAACAATGATTATATATATATATATATATATCGAAAAGCACATTGAGGCTATTATCACCTACCTAAATGTAAGTGTGAGTGTAAAGTGTTAAAGTGGTTAGTGTAGTGTTGCAAGTGTAAGTGTGTGTTAGACTCGGGTACCATGAGGGACGTCTAAATCCACTCAATAGGCGCAGCTAGTCTGCACCCCCTGCTAGATCATTATTTTAAAAAAATGATTATTTATAAATAATCAAGAAAGAAATTATTTATCCGTTTTTTTAAATATAGAAACCTATACTTTCCATATTTTTAGAAGCTACAATAGAGATAAATTATTTCAAAATCGTTACAGTCATTTTGGAGAAAATGCATAAGTATGTATCATAAAATAATGCTTTTATGTAAATAAAAAATAAAAGCTTACGATTTTTTGACATTTTACATTTTCTTTCATGTATGCAAGGCTTTTCAACTTTATAAACATCAAATTTGGAAAAAGTAATTTTATTTTCAAGACGAAGAAACGTTCTTCTCAATGTTTATAATAACGGCTGAATGTTTTGCATCTCCACGACAAGTCAGCCAAATTGAGCTTCTCTCGCTTCCTTATCTTAACAAATTATCCTGTGAGATCCATTTCTAGTCCAACCCGAAGTGTTCTACTATATCCGTTGATTCGCCCACACATGAATATTGGATGGTTTGATTTTCACTCCTAACAAAAAAAAACCTTGTGACAAACTCGCCCATAAAAGATCATGAACTGTTTCTCCTTATACGACCTGGATACCGTCAGAGAACAACAACCATCTTTGAAGACGCCAGAATGTCACTATATGTTTGAGTATAAGCATCCCATACTTTCTGTCTGATCGCCAAATATCGCGACTACTTCCAGCAACGTAGTCCAATAAATTCGCCGTCCTTCCTCTGCATTTAAAAGTAGAAGCATGATTTCTACCAAAGGAACATCCCCTTTTTCCACGAGCGGATAAGAAACTCTCCTGGCGACCTTCATCTCTTCTTTCTCAAGAAGAATTAGGTAGAATTCTTTCTTCTTCTAAGAAGAATTAGAGTAAATTTCAAACGTTTTAAAACTATTTAGTGATCTCGGATCTCACGTTCCAGGGAGAGTTCCTCAGGATGTTCGTGTAGAGGTTTAATTCTACATCAGTGTCAGCACCTGTGCGTTAAGTCCCGACTGACATCGGCTTTTCTAAGTCATCAACATCAAGAGAACTTAGATTTGACGAGGCCTGCTACTTTTCCAGAAGATGAGTAAGAGTAGTATGAGCTAGAGACACGGTAGGATCGCTAACCCATCAGCTGCTCATCTGAACTGCCTCCGTCGTTACACTTTTCTTAGCAATGTCTTCGACGAAATTTATAATTATTTATAATTATTTACAAATATTTATAAATATAACGCACACTCTTAAAAAGCATTAGTTTAAAATATAATTACAGATTCGTTTCCATATTTGAAAAAACATAGGCCAAAAAAAGCTCGTATTCTTTAGTCTACTTCAGTACATCTAACTGGCATGAAGTATAGACGTTAAAAATCGAATTGCAGATACGTTTTCATATTAGGAAATGTAAACTAAGCAAAGCTTTTACTTAACTTCTTTAGTGTACTTCAATCCATCTAACTGGCATAAAGTACAGACGTTAAAAATCGAATTGCAGATACATTTTCATATTAGGAAACGTAATCTAAGCAAAGCTTTTACTTGACTTCTTTAGTTTACTTCAATCCATCTAACTGGCATAAATTATAGACGTTAAAAATCGAATTGCAGATACGTTTTCATATTAGGAAACGTAATCTAAGCAAAGCTTCTACTTGACTTCTTTAGTCTACTTCAATCCATCTAACTGGCATAAAGTATAGACGTTAAAAATCGAATTGCAGATACGTTTTCATATTAGGAAACGTAATCTAAGCAAAGCTTCTACTTGACTTCTTTAGTCTACTTCAATCCATCTAACTGGCATAAAGTATAGACGTTAAAAATCGAATTGCAGATACGTTTTCATATTAGGAAACGTAATCTAAGCAAAGCTTCTACTTGACTTCTTTAGTCTACTTCAATCCATCTAACTGGCATAAAGTATAGACGTTAAAAATCGAATTGCAGATGCGTTTTCATATTAGGAAACGTAATCTAAGCAAAGCTTCTACTTGACTTCTTTAGTCTACTTCAATCCATCTAACTGGCATAAAGTATAGACGTTAAAAATCGAATTGCAGATGCGTTTTCATATTAGGAAACGTAATCTAAGCAAAGCTTCTACTTGTCTTCTTTAGTCTACTTCAATCCATCTAACTGGCATAAAGTATGGCCGTAAACAAATCTAATTGCAGATTCGTTTTCATATTAGAAAACTTAAGATAAGCAAAGCTCGTTTTCTTTAGTCTACTTTAGTACATCTAACTGGCATAAAGTATGGACGTAAAAAATCTAATTGCAGATTCGTTTTATATTAGAAAACTTAAGCTAAGCAAAGCTCGTTTTCTTTAGTCTACTTCCGTACATCTAACTGGCATAAAGTATGGACGTAAAAAAAAAATCTAATTGCAGATTCGTTTTATATTAGAAAACTTAGGCTAAGCAAAGCTCCTCCTCGTCTTCAACAGCTAATATAATTGGCATAAAGTATGGACGTTAAAAATCTAATTGCAGATTCGTTTTCATATTAGAAAACTTAAGGTAAGCAAAGCTCTTTTTCTTTAGTCTATTTCAGTCCATCTAACTGGCATAAAGTATGGACGTTATAAATCTAATTGCAGATTCATTTTCATATTAGAAAACTTAAGGTAAGCAAAGCTCTTTTTCTTTAGTCACCTTTAATTGATCTTACTGGCATAAAATATGGACGTAAAAAATCTAATTGCAGATACGTTTTCTTATTAGAAAACTTAAGGTAAGCAAAGCTCGTTTTCTTTAGTCTACTTCAGTTCATTTACTGGCATAAAATATGGACGTTAAAAATCTAATTGCAGATACGTTTTAATATTAGAAAACTTAAGCTAAACAAAGCTCCTGCGCGTTTACAACAGCTCACCTAAGTGGAATATTAGTATGGACGTAAAAGCGGAAAAGCAAAATGGTTTTCTTTAAAAAAAGCTTCTTTTTTATACTATTTGCGATAGTAAAACTTTTAATCGTGTCCAATTTTTAAAATCAGAAACCCTGGAATTTTTCGGATATGTCAAGTTGTCAAATTGTACAAAGCATATATGTAAATGTGAAATGATTTATTTTGTACCCGCAGGCAGTCAGCATATTCAGTTATTTAATAACTTGGGAGTTCCGGCCGCCAACCCCTGGTCTTCAGGCGCTTTGTGGCCTCTAAATAAACAATTTCCGTCGACTGTTATTTCAATTACATTAAATGTGTAGTCTTAAATTACTCTTATCGCTTCCTAAGTTTAGGCTATACAGTATAATTATCAAACATTTAGTTAATACAATCATTTACAATAATCACATTATGTGTGTATTCCTCGTATTCAAACACATTAATACTTTAATACAAGTAGTTCAAACAGTAGACCTCGTAGTAATTGTTAATACCCAGAGCGCTCCACGACAGCGCTAGTAGGCCCTATATTTCCCGCCAATTTAACCGGTAACAGTAATATTTAAGGAAAATGTTACTGGACCTATGTTATTGGGAATTTTATGTTCTTTCTCCATGAAGCGGTCAAAATTATAATAGGTTTTGCCGTTCAGCCAGTATTACAGGAAATAACTAGCAACCACAATCTCAACGTCGAATCACAGCCCGCTATTTTGATACAAAATGAATGGGAAAAAATGTTACAAATAAGTCATTCCGGGGCCTTATACAAGGTACCTTCATGCCAAATTTCAATACAATCGGTCAGTGCGTTTTGTATAAAACTGTGTACACTCGTCATCGTTAAATCAGTGACCGTCATTTTGAAAACAGAAGTAAATAAAGAAAAACCGTACACAAACGTCTTAGGCTTTAGGCTTTACACAATTCCTCATAAAATTTCAAAACAATCGGTGAAGCATTTGCCTAAAACTGCGTACACTCGTTATTGTAAATCAGAAGCCGCCATCTTGAAATGGAAGTGAATTGGAAAATATCTTACACATACGTCGATCGGGGTTTCAGACTGAATTTCAAAACAACCGGTCAATGCGTTTGTTCCAAACTGCGTAACAAAGAAACCAAATGCCGAACTGTCGAGTTGAAACAGAGTTCGCTTCGCTCGGTAACTTATCTTAGTTTTCATTCCTAAGTACGGGGTCGTACATAAGTTTTTCAATATTAGCAATTAAAACGAAATTAATATATTTTTAAAAAAATTACATTTGTCGTTGTTAGACTGGTGTTATGCTGAGACCTTCCGAATATCCATGTGACTGGAGTCCATGTGATTGGAGTTTTAAATCTGGACACTTAGCGATTCATTGACATAGCTACGCGTCTAAAGTAAGTCGGACACTTAGCCCGGTGTAGCTTTGAAACCCTACCTCGAGATAAATGTCCGACTTTAGACGCATCGCTAAGTGACTGAACCGCTAAGTGCCCGTGTCTAAAACTCGTCACATTTGAGAGTCTTGAGCTTAGCGCCGGTCTAACTGCGGGCTACCTGATTTTATTCAGTCACATAACTATATGAATGGTTAAGGGACTACGACATATTCATCGTAAAAAAAATGGCAATAAACTTAATCTCAGTTAAAATAGTATTATTGAAGGAACAGTTTTAGAGTTTAAAAATATGTTTTCTTAGTTGCTCGTAAGCGAAATTATTGCAGCACTCAGCCTCGTTGATAATGAAATAGAATTTCCAAAATATAAATAGGTGACATTCATTACATAATAATGTTTTTGTATTCCTTAACTAAAAATCCAATTTCGCAAAATGATAACGTTAAAATTCGCTAAAAGTTTGAATCAAATCGGACAAAAATTGCAAAAATATGTTCACACAAAATTTGCAAGGACTCCTGAAAAAGTGTTTTTTTAGAGGTCAAGCTCGACACTCATTTCAAAACCCCAGGTCTGGCTCGACAATAATTGAAATTCGCAAAAAGTGTCAGTTCATAACCTTCAGGTTACAGTTGGGCGATATGGTGTTGCTAGCAAACAAATGTTCCAGCGAAAACACAAGGTTCTGCTTTTATCCACAGATGATTATAAGGTTGGTAATGTGGCAGGTGGTCGTATTAGGTCTCAGACCCTCAGCCATTAGGTGGTCCTACAGCAGGTGCCTGCCGATGTTCTCATCTCACTTAGTTATACATCTGTGTGTATATTATAGTGTAACTCCTAGACCTACAGCCGACGATAAGGATTTCATCAGTACGGATCCATGGTGGAAAGTGAGATTTAGAGAGGAGAAAGAAGAGGGAAATATCAGTACGGATCCATGGTGGAAAGTGAGTTGTAGAGAGGAGAAAGAAGAGGGAAATATCAGTACGGATCCATGGTGGAAAGTGAGTTGTAGAGAGGAGAAAGAAGAGGGAAATATCAGTACGGATCCATGGTGAAAAGTGAGTTGTAGAGAGGAGAAAGAAGAGGGAAATATCAGTACGGATCCATGGTGGAAAGTGAGTTGTAGAGAGGAGAAAGAAGAGGGAAATATCTCACTAGTCAAAGATGTACTTTTATTTTATTTTTATTCATTTAACCATTTACGTGACTGAATGTTGGGATATAGTGACAAGAAATGGGTATCACTGGAAAAAATATAGTACCGCATAATAAAAAAATAGACAGTGCAGGATTGGCTGACAGAAGTGACTACCTCTTTCGGCATGCCTGACTGTATACTTTCACTATTATGATTCAATTATTTTTATAAAAATTTAGATGCATGCAGGAAAGGGCAACTCTTAAAAATTATTTTAATATTAAATTTCGCGCGTGTGTAGCTACACAACTTAAAAATTAACCGAAACTGTCGCAGACTATGAATTTTAGTATTTTAGGCTACATAAGGGACTTTAATAATTAACCAGTTTATAACCCTACTTTTGACAGTTATACTGTCTAAGTATAACGATAAATATAAACCCCGCAGGGGGTGCAGACTAGCTACACCTATTGAGAGAATTTAGACGTCCCTCGCGGTACCCGAGTCTAACACACACTTACACTTACAACACTACACTTGCGACTTTAAACACTTTACACTCATACTTACATTTAGGGAAGCGATAATAGCCTTAATCTGCTTTCTCCTTACAATAACAAAACAAAACAAAAAATAAAAATAAAAAATTTAATAAATATAATACTTGTGATTCTGGCATTCAAAAATTGGCCTATAGGTCATATATATGTTAAATAATTTAACTACACAAATTTAGAAAATACACTTTTTTTAAATTAACAAGAACAATAAAAATAACCACAATTGAAATGATATTGAAGCTATTGTGCGAAATCAGCTGTTTAGAAGTAGTCACTTCCAGTCCAGATATATACAAGAACAATATATACTGTGAGGTGTGCATTAGGGATTCAAGCGCGACGCGAAAGCAAATGTTTAACCCATTTTTTGTCAACTGCGACCGTACAAGTTTTCACTTCAATAGTACATTTTATTAATCACTAAACAAAAATTAGAGCGTCCCGTGATGGTAGAGCGTTCCGTGACGGCAAATTGAATTTTGCCCTTGCAAAACATACACCCATACCCTGCGATAAGAAGTAGTCACTTCAACACTTCGTTTAGAGCGTTCCGTGACGGTAGAGCGTTCCGTGACGGCAAACTGAATTTTCCCCGTGCAAAACATACACCCATGCCCCACGATAGGAAATAGTTACTCAACAATTCAATTAGAGCGTTCCGTAACGATAGAGTTAATTTTTATGAAATATATACAAGAATATGTATATGAATATTCCAATGAAGCTGGTAAGCTACACATTCAGAAAATTTGAATATAACACATAGAAATGACAAAGATAGTATGATTGTTTCCAAATTAACGAAATTTACGCCAAATATGAATGTCCTACCTTATTTCAATGAGCCAGATGAAACGTTTCATCTTTTGTTTTTAAGTAATTTCATATGCAAGTAATTTCGGACTGATAATTTAATAATTTTTTAATATAACGTCGAAACCATATTTGATTTTTTTGAAGTTTAAAATTAATACTGCGTCAGAATTATTTTATTTATGGTCTAATTTACGGTCTAATTATTTGGGGTGGTGAGTATATATTGGAACTTAAACGGCTTGTAAATGCACAAAATAAACTTATTAAGTTGTTAAATAACAGTAATATTCCAACTTTCAAAGAGCTGTATGCAGTGCGTTATGTTCCACTATAAATACTTAAGTGCTACTTTTTGTAACTACCAGCAGATCAAGAAATAAACACATTGCATATGATAAATATAAAGAAACCATATAAGAAAACAATTTTACATACGCTGCAATAAAATATTTTAATTTGTTACCGAATGATCTAAAAGATCTAAAAGTGTCTGACAGGAAAAAAAAGAAAATTATTTTGAAATACTTTAAGCATAATCTGTAAGCAAACCATGAATTTATTTAAATTGTGAACTAGGCGTTTACTATAGTGTACATGTATACAAATCTTTAGTTTCTTTTTTCTTAAGTTTTGTTGTTTAATTTTTAGTTTTTAAGCTGTGGCTCCTGAGCACAGAGAGGCACTTCCTTTCTCTTCAGGATATATGTAACTGCTTATGGAGAAATATGTATATACAAAGCCAATAAACCAATTAGTAGAAACGTTTAGTCTTGCAAATTCGGACTCGCTCATACGCAATCATCAGAAGGAAAAAATTTCGTTGATGTTTATAGGCTTCTTTAGTTTGTTCCCGCTCGCTTCGTATGTTCACGAAGCATTTAAATCCTACGCGACCAAAATATTTTGTTTTCCACCACTTTTCGAAAACATCTCCCAGGCCCGCGTGTATGGATTTGGAAAAAAAACAATCACTCTGATTATTGTGGTATAGTGGTGGGCTTAAGAGCGTTTTCCTGTTAGCAGTGAATGTTCTGAGCAGTGAAAACTAGCAGTGATTTAATAACAGTTAAGAGAACAGTTTACTAATAAGACAACCCCGCAGGGGTGCAGATTAGCTGCACCTATTGAGAGGATTTAGACGTCCCTCGCGATACCCGAGTCTAACACACACTTACACTTACAACACTACACTTACGACTTTAACTCTTCGCGCTCATATTTACATTTCGGGAGGCAATAATAGCCTCAATGTGTTGTTTTCCTTAAAATAATAATAATAATAAACTAATAGGACAACGTGCTGCCGTGTGCTAACTGCTCACTGCTCAGTGCTGTTTATTAAATGTCTTACGAAAAATGCTTATTATTACAAAATTTTGAAATGAAAATGGAGGTCTTATATTGTAAAACTAGGAAAATATATAACTGTATAACCCTAACAGTGACAGTGGTTGGCCTAGGCTACCATAATATTAAATTTCACTTCAATAATACATTTTATTAATCACTAAACAAAAATTAGAGCGTTCCGTGATGGCAAACTGAATTTTCCCCTTGCAAAACATACACCCATACCCTGCGATAAGAAGTTGTCACTTCAACACTTCATTTAGTGCGTTCCGTGACGGTAGAGCATTCCGTGACAGTAGAGCGTTAGGTGACGGCAAACAGAATTTTCCCCGTGCAAAACATACACCCATGCCTCGCGATAGGAAATAGTTACTCAACAATTCAATTAGAGCGTTCCGTGACGATAGAGTTAATTTTTATGAAATATATACAAGAATATGTATATGAATATTCCAATGAAGCTGGTAAGCTACACATTCAGAAAATTTGATTATACCACATAGAAATGTTAAAGATAGTACATGCACTCGTTTATTTTATAAGTGTCCGAAATAAAAATAGTATTTCAAAATTTTCGTTTAAGAGTAATATTCGTTAAAGATACAGATGTTCTTTCGAAAAAGAGGTGTGTCTTAGTCCCCTATCTGAAGACCCTAAAAAGTCCCCCCTCAAAAAATTGCGGATCCGTCAAAGGATTCGATTACAAAACAGGCAATTACACTGTGTCTTGACAAGATAAGTGAAATTATTCACAGTAAAAATCTTTCTCCTTTCTTTCTTTCTTTTCCGTACAGTTTTCTGTACGTATATTGTACAAAGTATATCCAGTATAATTGACGGAATAGCAAGGTCTTTTAAATTGACATAAACAATCACAGATATAAGTAATTTTTTTTGTTGTTGTTAGTTTCTTTTCACGATAATTTTAGTAATTTTAATTCAATAATTCGTTTCAAGAAAACTGACAAATTTCATAACTTCTCCACTTAAAATTTAAAGGCTACATATGAGTTATCCACGTTATGCAAAAGTGCTTGAAGAAGGGTGTATAAAGGCCCTAAAATTGTATCAAATATTTAGGCCTAGTTGAATAATATATCAACAAGCAGAAATCTCTACCTCCCCTCCCCTCCCCCTCTCTCTCTTTCTTTCTTTCTTTTCCGTACAGTTTCCTGTATATTATACAACGGATATCATGTATAATTGACGGAATATCAAGTTTTCTTTTAAATTGACACATGATCACAGATCTACTTAAGGTTTGTTTTTGTTTTTATTCACGATATTTAAAAAAATTTTAATTCACTGATTTGCTTCAAGAAAACTTGACATCCACGTATGTAATGGTGCTTAAAGAAGGGTGTATAAAGGCTCTAAAATTATATCAATTATTTATGCCTAGTTGAACAATGTATTAACTATCAGAAATCTCTCTCCCCCTCTCTCTCCCTCTCCCTCTTTCCCTCGCTCCTACCCTCCATCTCTCTCTCTCTCTCTCTCTCTCTCTCTTTCTCTTTCTCTTTCCTATTAAGAACGTTACTTGAACAGTGCCTTGACTTGAAATGAAGGATCTCTTGACTAAGCAATCCTTGAATTTCAACGTTACCTTGATTTTAATGTACATTCATGAAACTTCCTTCCTTGCTTGACTCAAGCATTCCTTGTTGAAAGCTGGTTTCAAGGGAGGGGAAATGCAGAACGTAACCGTGGACCAATGAACGCACAACATAAAATACCTCGATGTGTGGTTGTAGTAGTTGTCCTGCAGTCGCTGAATACGCTGAAGGTTTGTTTTTTAATAGTTTTTTCAAATTTAATTATGGCATTCGTTACGGAAGAAACAAGGAAACCAATTGCTTATAATAGTATTGAAAAGAAGTTTGTACAAAAAATATTTTGAGAATCGATAACCAAACCAAAATATCAGAACGACATTATATTATTATTATTTTTCCAACTTCCTTACTGTAATACAGTTTGGCCTACTTTATTATTGTTATAATAGATTATAAATAGTCTTATAATAGTAGTCCCATAATGTACTAAACAATTATTCTGAAATCATTCACATAGTATAAACCCACTAAAATTGAACGAGTTGGAGAAGATAGTCATTAAACATCATTTTAGATGTATTTTATTTAAAAAAAGTTATCGATGCTTTAGAAATATTTATACTGATCTCTTAACAGTTTGCAGTTATTAATACTTAACCTTTAAATATATGAATTTCATAAGGACAATTTTATATAAACTATTGATTTATAGATTTAATCAAATTTAAAAAGCGAATTTCACAAAACATCAATGTTTGGCACAGTCCCCCCCGACCCATTCAATTATTTCATTGAACCTTATTTAACTTATAGGTCTAAGCCTAAACAAAATTAAATATAATCAACTTTAAAAATGTAAACACGAACTTAGAAACTAACCTAACATTATTAAGTTATACACCCAAAAAATAAATAAATAAAATAAAATAAAAGTTACTGGTAAAATATTATAAAAAAACCAAATACTCTAAACGGTTTCAACAATAAACTAGGACCTACCTAATTCAGTAAATTTATAGACCAAGGTTCAGTACATTCGGC
Organism: Callitettix versicolor; assembly: GCA_022606455.1. Classification (NCBI taxonomy): domain Eukaryota; kingdom Metazoa; phylum Arthropoda; class Insecta; order Hemiptera; family Cercopidae; genus Callitettix; species Callitettix versicolor. The sequence goes on from CM040182.1 coordinate 25,062,134, forward strand.
TTAGGATTACAGTAACAAAATAACAAAAGATGGGGTAACAAATGAATGCAAACGTAGGCTGTAATACTTATATCTTAAAAATGTTTACTACTTAAAAACGAGTTCTAAATAAAAACTAAAAAGAAATTTAAATTTATTAGGTCTACTAGGAAAAAAATGTATTGGA
>CM040182.1:25064799-25074799 GCA_022606455.1 Callitettix versicolor
TTCTAACTTAACGGACGAATTAAAAAAAAACAATATCACAATAATTCCTTTTTTACTTGATTTAAAAAAAAATCTGGATTCACCATTTTTGATCACGTAATAATGAAGGAATAAATTGTCATTTTCAATTAATGAATTACGCTGGAATTACAAAAACATTACTCTGACCGTTGTTACACTCACTTCTGTATATTCAATTGAATTTAAAAATTTTAAATACCAGTTTATTTAGATTTCAATGCTGATTAAGATAGCGAAAGAAGATTTCTAAAATACAATATTGAAAAACGCGACTTTTTAAATTTAGGTAGCAGCTATTTTGTGACTCTCGAACGGATTTAGTCGTGTAAAAAACCCTCCAAGTTGTTACCAAAATCCATTTTTGTGCAAAATTTCAATCAAATCGGATGAGATAGCTGATTTTCAAAAAGAAATTCAATAGGCGTTTGATTTTTCTGATTTGGAATTAACGAAATTTTAAAACTCTTGGACGGCTGCTGCTGGTTAAGAGACTTATCTAAGGAAACATACTTCTAAAATCGATGTGTATAAATAGACAGTAAAAATATTTTAAATATCTTCTTAACTTTATTTAAAAATAATCTATAAATATTAATAAAATCACTATATTTTACAGTTTTTAATAAAAGGAGGTTCAAATATTATTAAAAATATAATTTTTTATTTTGTTTAAAATATTTAAAAAATCAGCCATAAACATTATATAAGCACACTTTAGATTAAATATAAACTGTTAATATTACTTGGGTTGTTTTATTTATAAGTTATGGATAAAAACAATCTTGGTATATCAGGTTTGTGTATTTTAAAGTTTTTATAAAAATAACACGATAATATTGCTTCAGCTATTTTATTTTTAAGTTATTGATAAAAAATGGACATATAAAAGTTTGGAATAAAAATAACCTGATAAAATTGCATAAGTCATTTTATTGATACGTTCTTGACAAAAACAGTCTGGACATATCAAGTTTGAACATTTTAAAACATTGAATAAAATGCCATAAAAATGTCGTTTTTTTACGTTAGGGATACACAAAATTTACGCATATCAAGGGCGTATATTTAAAGTTTTAAATAAAAATAAACTGATGGTATCACTTAGGTCAGTTTATTTTTGAGTTATGGATAAAACCAATCTGGGCATATCAAGTTTGTACATTTTAAAGTTTTTATTAAAAATAACCTGATCAAATTATTTGTCATTTTATTTTTAAGTTTTGGATAGGCTGAAAACAATCTGCACGTATATACTTCGTCAATTAAAAGTTTTAATAAAAAAACATGATAAAATCATAAAAGTTACTTCATTTATAAGGTAAGGTTAAAAATAATCTGCATATTTAAAGTTCGTATATTTTAAAGTTCAGAATAAAAATAACCTGATAATATTACTTAGGTCGCTTTATTTTTAAGATATGGATTAAAACAATCTGTACATATTTAGTTCTTATATTTTAAAGATTTGAATTAAAATAACCTGATTATATTCATTAGGTGTTTTATTTTCAAGTACTTTATAGAAAAAATCTAGACTTATCGATAAAAATAACATGATACTATTAGGTGAGTTTATTTTTAAGGTTATGGATTAAAACAATCTGTACATATTTAGTTCTTATATTTTAAAGATTTGAATTAAAATAACCTGATTATATTCATTAGGTGTTTTATTTTTAAGTACTTTATAGAAAAAATCTAGACTTATCGATAAAAATAACATGATACTATTAGGTGAGCTTATTTTTAAGGTTATGGATTAAAACAATCTGTACATATTTAGTTCTTATATTTTAAAGATCTGAATTAAAATAACCTGATTATATTCATTAGGTGTTTTATTTTTAAGTACTTTATAGAACAAAATCTAGGCTTTTAGATAAAATTAACATGATACTCTTAGGTGAGTTTATTTTTAAGATATGGATTAAAACAATCTGTACATATTTAGTTCTTATATTTTAAAGATTTGAATTAAAATAATTTGATTATATTAAGTGTTTTATTTTTAAGTACTTTATAGAAAAAATCTAGGCTTATCGATAAAATTAACATGATACTATTAGGTGAGTTTATTTTTAAGGTTATGGATTAAAACAATCTGTACATATTTATTTCTTATATTTTAAAGATCTGAATTAAAATAACCTGATTATATTCATTAGGTGTTTTATTTTTAAATACTTTATAGAAAAAATCTAGGCTTATCGATAAAATTAACATGATACTCTTAGGTGAGTTTATTTTTAAAATATGGATTAAAACAATCTGTACATATTTAGTTCTTATATTTTAAAGATTTGAATTAAAATAACCTGATTATATTCATTAGGTGTTTTATTTTTAAGTACTTTATAGAAAAAATCTAGGCTTATCGATAAAATTAACATGATACTCTTAGGTGAGTTTATTTTTAATTTATGGATAAAACACTTTGGGCATATCAAATTTGTATATTTTCAAGTTTTCAGATACAAAGAGCCTGCTAATATAACTAGTCATTTTATTTTTAAGTTTGCATTAAAACAAGCGTAGAGGTTTGTATATTGTAATAGTTTTGAATAAAAATACCTTGATCGTATTTCGTATGTCAGTTTATTTTTAAGTTACTGACAAAAAAAATCTGGAAATATTAAATTTTGACAGTCAGATATATTGTTTAAAAAACAATATTTTAAGGTTTACTTAAATCATTTTAAAGTTATGCATAAAAATAATTTAGACATTTTCTGTTTGTATATTTTAAAGTTTTGAATAAATATAACCTGATAAAATTACTAGACATATTATTTTTAAGTTGTTAACGAAAACAATATGGAGATATGAAGTTACTATACTTTAATGTTCTGAGTAAAAATAACCAGATAACATTATTTGTCAGTTTATTTTTACGTTATGAATAAAATTAACGGGAACATATTAAGTTCGTATATTTTAAACGTTTGAATAACTTGATAAAATTAACAGTCATTTTATTTTTAAATTATGAATAAACATAATCTCAACATATCAGTTTCATATATTTTAAAGTTCTGAACAAAAATAACCTATTATTACTCAGTTCAGTTTATTTTTAACATATAAAGACAATGTGGCCATAAAAATTGCGCATACTTGAAAGTTTTGAATAACAGAATCTGATAATATTCTTTAGGTTAGTTTATTTTTAATTTATAAATAAAAATTATCTGTACATATCAAACTCATATACTTCGATATATACGATATTTAAGATAGCCTATGGATAAAAACAATCTTATATATATATATATATATATATATATATATATATATATATATATATATATATATATATAACAATCTAAGGATATAAAAACTGTTTATTTTAATGTTTGTATATTTTAAAGTTTTGAAAAAACTAACATGGTAATATTATTGAAAAATGTTATTATTAAGTTACCTATAAAAACAATCTGAACATATCAAGTTTTTATATTTTTAACTTCAATTAATGAATAAATAACTTGATAGTATTACTTTAGTTTATTTTAAGTTATGGAAAAATATAACCTAAGAATGTTAATTAAGACATTTGAAGTTACGGATAAAAAAAATCTGGGAATATCAATTTTGTATATTCTAAAGTTCTGAATAAAAATAACCTAATCAAATAACTTGATTCCTTTTATTTTTAAATTACGGATAAAATATTCTGGACTTGTCAAGTTTGTATATTTATAGTTTTGAACTAAAATTACCTGATAAAATTATTTATTTTAGTTTATTTTTAAAGACAGTTATACAAGAAGTAAACGTATCAGGTAAATGTATTTAAACGTATGAAAGTATATAATATTTAAAACTATTCAAGAAAGTACTTAAAAGTATTTAATTTCATAGTATTAATTAGATCAATTAATTTTAGGACATGGATAAAAACAATCTGGACTTATCAAGTGTGTATTAAAGCTTATGAAGTGTGTATTATTAAAGCTTTGAATTAAAAATAATCTGTTAATATCACTTAAGCCATATTAATTATAAGTAATGGATAAAACAACTTGGACAAACCCAAATTGTTTGTGTTATTGCTTGTTGTGTTAACAATACCGATAAAGATTTTTTGTTCTCAAGTTTTGAATAAAAGTAACCTGATAATATTACCGAGTCATTTTATTTTTAAGTTATTAATACATAAAATCCGGACATATCAACTGTATATATTTTAAAATAAAACTAATCTGTAAATAAATCTTAAATCATTTAATTTTTAAATTATGAAAAAACAATCTAAACATATCGAGGTTGTATATTTTAATGTTTGCCAAAAAAATAACCTCATAATATTACTCATGTCAGTTTGTTTTTAAGTTATTGATAAAAAAAATCTGGACATATCAAATATATACAATTAAAATTTTAAATAATTATAACATTATAAAATTACCAACTATTTTAAGTTGAGAATGAAAACAATCTGGACATATCAAATTTATACAATTAAAATTTTAAATAATTATACCATGATAAAATTACCAACCATTTTAAGTTGAGAATGAAAACAATCTGTACATATCAAATTTATACAATTAAAATTTTAAATAATTATACCATGATAAAATTACCAACCATTTTAAGTTGAGAATGAAAACAATCTGTACATATCAAATTTATACAATTAAAATTTTAAATAATTATACCATGATAAAATTACCAACCATTTTAAGTTGAGAATGAAAACGATCTGTACATATCAAATTTATACAATTAAAATTTTAAATAATTATACCATGATAAAATTACCAACCATTTTAAGTTGAGAATGAAAACAATCTGCACATATCAAGCTTACACAATTAAAATTTTAAATAATTATAACATGATAAAATTACCAACCATTTTAAGTTGAGAATGAAAACAATCTGCACATATCAAGCTTACACAATTAAAATTTTAAATGATTATAACATGATAAAATTACCAACCATTTTAAGTTGAGAATGAAAACAATCTGTACATATCAAATTTAAACAATTAAAATTTTAAATAATTATACCATGATAAAATTACCAACCATTTTAAGTTGAGAATGAAAACAATCTGCACATATCAAGTTTATACAATTAAAATTTTAAATAATTATACCATGATAAAATTACTAACCATTTTAAGTTAAGAATGAAAACAATCTGGACATATCAAGTTCCTATATTTTAAAATGTCCGGGTAAAAATAACCTGATAGTATTACTTTAAACTCATTTAATGTTTACGTTATGGATATAAAAAATATCGGAATTTAAGTTTGTACGTTTAAAACTTTAAAAAAAATATCTGATAATATTACTTGATTAATTTCATTTTTATGTTATGGATAAAAACAATCTGAACATGTCATGGTAATATATTTAAAGTTTTAAATAAAAATAACTTTATGAAGTTACCTACACAATTTTATTTTAAAGTTACGGATTAAAAAACATGGACATATTACTCTGTATGTCAAAGAATACAGAGTAAGGTTTGAAATAAAATATATATTTATATTTTAAAATATAAATATTTTATATTTAGTAATGTAATAATAACATTACTTATTATATTGTTTTATAGTATACTTGATTTAAAACAATAACATACAACACTCTTATGCTTTAAATTGTGTTGGTTTATCACAAATTTTGAATAAAAATAACATTGTAGTAAAACTTAGGTAAGTTTATTTTAAGGTATGGAAAAATATTATTGTATGAAAAATATATTATTTGTCTAATAGTATTACCAGAGTATTACCAAAATAGTATTTTTACCAACGTATTTGTTTTACGTTATGGGTAAAAAGAACATATACATTAAAAATTTAGCGTATTTTAAGGTATGTATACAAATTAACCGTTGAAATAATTTCAGTCATTTTATTTTAAAATTATGGATAAAATAATCTGCACATATCAATTTCGTATATTTTAAAGTTCTGATTAAAAATAAGCTGTATGTATTACGTATGCCATTTTATTTCAAGCAATGTGTAAAAACAACCTGGGCATATCAATTTTGTATATTATAAAGTTCGGATTAAAAATAAGCTGTATGTATTACTTATGCCATTTTATTTCAAGCAATGGGTAAAAACAATCTGGGCATATCAATTTTGTATATTATAAAGTTCGGATTAAAAATAAGCTATATGTATTACTTATGCCATTTTATTTCAAGCAATGGGTAAAAACAATCTGGGCATATCAATTTTGTATATTATCAAGTTCGGATTAAAAATAAGCTGTATGTATTACTTATGCCATTTTATTTCAAGCAATGGGTAAAAATAATCTGGGCATATCAATTTTGTATATTATCAAGTTCGGATTAAAAATAAGTTGTATGTATTACTTATGCCATTTTATTTCAAGCAATGGGTAAAAACAATCTGGGCATATCAATTTTGTATATTATCAAGTTCGGATTAAAAATAAGCTGTATGTATTACTTATGCCATTTTATTTCAAGCAATGGGTAAAAACAATCTGGGCATATCAATTTTGTATATTTTAAATTTTGAGCACAAATAATATGATAATACTGCTTACGTAATTTTATTTTTATCTTATGGATAAAAACAATCTGGAAATATTAAGTTTGTATATTTTAAAGTTACAAATAAAACTAATCTGATAATATTACTTAATATATTATTTTTAACAATGATCATAATATTAATTTATATGATATTTACCAAAAAAAGCATTATTTACATATCAAGTTTTTGTATTTAAGGGTTTTGAATAAAATAACCCTATAACATTACTGAAGTCATTTTAATTTTAAATGATGGATAAAAAGAATTTGGACATATCAAGTTGGTATACATTAAATTTTTGAATAAAAATAAACTGATATTATTAATTAGTCATATTATTTTTAAGTTATGGATAAAAACAATCTGGGCATATCAAGTTTGTATATTTCAAAGTGTTCATAACATTACTTATTAAATCATTTAATTTTTAAGTTAAAGAAAAAAAACGGAAATTAAAAATTTGTAATATTTTAACGTTTCGATTAAAAATAACATAACAAAGTTAAAATAATAAATTATTTTATTTTATTTGTTATCGATACAAAACCTGTGCATATCAAGTAAGTATACTCGTATTTTAAAGATGTTAATAAAAATAAGGTGCTTATATTACTTAAGTCTTTTTTTTAAGTTATGGATAAAAATAATTTCGGTATATAAAGTTTGTATATTTTAAAGTATTGAAAGAAATAACCTCGTAATATTACTTTATTACTTTGGTCAGTATATTTTTAACATTCGAATTAAAACAATCTGTATATATCACGTATATATATTTAAAGCTTTAAATAAGAGTAATATGATACTGTTACTCGTTATTATATTTTTAACTTATGGATAAAAACAATATTGATATAACAATTTCGTATAATTTAAAGTTTTGAATAAAATAACATAAAAATATTTCTGAAGACTTTCTATTTTAAGTTATGGATAAAAACAATCTGTATATATCACGTTTATATATTTAAAAGCTTTAAATAAGAGTAATATGATACTGTTACTCGTTATTATATTTTTAACTTATGGATAAAAACAATATTGATATAACAATTTCGTATAATTTAAAGTTTTGAATAAAATAACATAAAAATATTTCTGAAGACTTTTTATTTAAGTTATGGATAAAAACAATTTGGCCTTTTAAAGTTCGGATATTTTAAAGTTTTAATTAAAAATAACTTGATAATATTACTCGGGTCATTTTATTTTTAAACTACGGATAGTAACAATATGACGTATCAAGTTTGTATATTTTAAAGTTTTAATTAAAAATAACATGATATTAGTACTAAGATAAGTATATTTTTCAGTTATGGAAAATATAAACTAGTGCTATTACTTGTCATTTTGTTTTCTCTTATTGGTGAAAAAATTTGGGTTTTTAATTCTGTATTTTTTAAAGTTTTAAATAAAAAAAACCTGATAAAATTACATAGGTAATTTTTTTTTTTGGTTATGGATAAAAATAATTTAGATATATCAGTTTCATATATTTTAAAGCTATGTATAAAAATATCCTGCTCATATAACTAAGGAAATTTTATTTTTGCGTTATGGATAAAAACAATCTGGATATACCAAACAAGCAAATTTAATTTTTTACATAAAAATTAGCTTTAAATATTATTGAAGTCGTTTTTAGTTATCTCCAATAAATCTAGACATAACAAATGTTTATATAATAAAGTTTTGAATAAAAATAACCTACGTAGATCATATTACTTTTAGGTTATTGATAATAGCCATCAAGACAATTGCAGCTGGTATATTTTCAAGGTTTGATGGTATACTTGATGGTATTACTTAAGTCATTTCATTTGTATAGATAAAAACAATCTGGATATAACATTTTCGTATACATTAAAGTTGTGATTAAAAATATTCATAACGAAATAATATTTCGTAGGTTTATTTTTTGTTTTGGATAATAACAATCAGAACATTTGAGTTGGTATTTTTTAAAGTTTCGAATTAAAATTACTGATAATTACTTACTTGAAAATATTGATAATAATTACATTACGTAAGCTACTTTATTTTTATGTTATGGGCATATGTTCAATCTGTTATGTTATCTTTGTGTTATGTTATGTTATCTTTATGCAATTATGTTATCTGATTATGTTCACTGTGAACGTATCAAGTTTGTATATTTTAATTTTCCGAATAAAAATATCGTGTTAGGTCATTTTATTTTTATTTTATGAATAAATAAATTGCCAAATTTATCATTTGGAAATCATATAACTAAGGAAATTTTATTTTTAAGTTATGGATAAAAACAATCTGGATATACCAAACAAGCAAATTTAATTTTTTACATAAAAATTAGCTTTAAATATTATTGAAGTCGTTTTTAGTTATCTCCAATAAATCTAGACATAACAAATGTTTATATAATAAAGTTGTTAATTAAACTTAATAAAAATCAGGACATTTGAAGCTGGTATATTTTAAAGTTTTGAATAAAAATAACCTTATAATATTTCTTAGATCATTTTTTTTAGTTATGGACAAAAATATCTTGCTTATGTAGTTCTTATATTTTGTATTTTATGTTTTTGAGTAAAAATAACCTGATAATATTACTTATTATATTATTAAATAATGGACAGACACAATTAGAACAAATAAAGTTCTTATGTTTTAACTTTTTTATAAAAATAAGCTGCAATTATTATTAAAGTCATAATCTTTGCAAATATTGGAGGCTATAATATTTTATTTATATATTAGGCTAATTAATTCCAGTATACTTCTAAATTACGGATAAAACTAATCTAAAAAATATTGGCCTAGTTATGTTAGTATTAAAAAAATAGATGAAAGCAGTAAATTTTGTTTTTTTTAAATTTTATTAAAATTGTGCTGTCAATATTTATTTTAAATTATTATTTTTTTAAAAATTTTATGTTAATATGCAGTGCCTATTACTTAAGTCGTTATCTTTTTAATTATTCTGTGCTGTAAATGTATAATTTTAAGTTTTGTATTAAACAAACTGACGCAAATATCGATCGTATTACACTCTGCAGTCTACAGATTCCACGACAAAACACAGAAGCTTCGATTGCAGCATGCTGTCTGCCTACAGTCACAAACACTATAAACTAGTTAACTCGATTGACTGCTTGTTATCTTTCCTAGGCTGGTCCAGATGCCGATGTCAATGGCGATTGACATTGTTCTTTTATTTGCCGATCAATTATGGCGTCCAACGTTTGATTGAAAATAAAGTCGGTTAATAAATTGGAAGATTCCTCTATCTTACAGGTTTTTTTTAAGGTTATCTCAAGATAAAAAACCTTTGGTATAATACGAAATTGTCAAAGTAAACAATGTTCGCCGATGAGATTGTTTTGATTTTCCATTTAAATGCGTTTATTACAAAATTAAACGCCAAACTGAATTATGAAAGTTCATAGCGACTATGCCTATA
>CM040182.1:25077299-25084799 GCA_022606455.1 Callitettix versicolor
GTGTGTGGTAGAGAGATTGTGTGAGTGTATGTGTGTGCGTGCGAGGGAGAGAGATTGTGTGAGTGTGTGTGTGTGTGTGTGTGTGTGTGTGTGTGTGTGTGTGTGTGAGTGAGAGAGAGAGTGTGTGTGTGCGTGCGTGTGTGTGCGCGTGTGGTGTGTATCTGTGCTCGCGTGTATGGGTGTACGCGTGCGCATTCGTGTGTGTTTCAGCACTTTTACGTATGCTTGTTTGCTATTTTGCACCGATTGGAATCAAACTTGGCAAGGAAATCGGTTCTACCGATTGCTTGGATAAGTGATTTACGTAGCAAAATCCGTTTAATGTTTTCTAAATGGCGGCAGTTTCAAAATCTCAAATATTTCATGAATCAATATTTTTGAAAATCTGATCCAATATTAATTAGCATCGTCAACTTTATTTTATTTTTCCCCAATTCACTCAAGAAAAAGTAAATTTCAACAGACCTAATTTCATATTCGTTACACGTACTTACGATACTTCATATATTGAGCATTTCGTATATTGAAACCGATTTTCCGGTTTTCCCGCTAGTAACTATCGAAACATTTGTTTGTTGTGGAAATAACTGTATATGACAAAGTATGTACAATGTTTTATGCATAATTTTTTATTAGTAAAATTATAATATGTAAATGTAGTTTCGATTCCTATTCGTCATGGTTTAGCCCAGTTCGAAAATAAAAATCGACAAAAATATTGAAAAGTGTCGTTTAGCATAAGAAAATTACATGTGACTTTAATAAACAATACTAACAAAAGGCAAACGCTTAGTTGAATCACTGGTGATATTCAATTTACGTGACATTATACAATTGCCAACCACTATTTACTATTGACTGTTGACTGTTGACTGTTGACTGTGGGAGCATTGTTTCGCAGAGTCGATCGCAAATGGAAAATCTGACGAAAGCATGTTAAGTGCTTTCAATTGTTATCCTAATGTAACATAGGGGACTGACAGTAGGATTCGTCTGGAGTGTGGTGGGAGGACAGGATTAACGTAGTCCTGTATGTTACTGGAGATGTTACTAGTTGTGATTTCAAGCCAACAATTATAACTGTTATTGCTACTAAAGACTACCTGTTACTTTTAGTTGTGATTTACTAGAACTGCAACTGGTGGATAACTAACATAGTAACAGTTTTACCGTGTTATGTGTTATTAACACATTAGTATGAGCGTTCTGCTCTCTGCTGGATAAATAATTTACTAAATAATCGTAAATAATTACAGTAATCACAACTTCCCTACCTAACCTAATAAATAACAACCTACTTAATAAATAAATATATTTCTTACAAAAAATAATACTAAATTTTAATTTTTTGTATATTCATAAATTAGAGTGTTCTATTTTTAATAATTTACATTATCCGAATAAGAATTTAAGATTTTTAAAATATACAAAATTTGGAAGAAAATAAGTTTAACCGACTAAGTTTTAACTACTAAGTTTTACCGTATTATGTGTTATTAATACCCATTAGTGCGAGCGTGCTGCACTCTGCTGGATAAATAATTTAATAAATAATCGTAAATAATCACAATCTACCTAACCTAGATATTTCCAGTAATAAATAACTATATTTATTAGAAAAAATAAATACTAAATGTTAATTTTGTTGAATATTCATAATTTAGAGCGTGTTTTATTTTTAATAACGTACATTACTTAAGTAAGAATTCAGGGTTTTAAAAATATAAAAAATTAGGAAGAAAATAAGGTTAACCGAGTAACAGTTTACCATGTTATGTGTTCTCAATACTCCATTAGTGTGAGCGTGCTGCACTCTGATGGATAAATAATTTACTAAATAATCGTAAATAATTACGACAATAATCACAACTGACCTACTACTAACCTAGATCCTCCAATAATAAATAACTATACTTCTTAGAAAAAATAAATACTAAGTGTTAATTTTGTTGAATATTCATAATTTAAAAGCGTTCTATTTTTAATCTACATTATCTAAGTAACATCTACATTATCTAAGTACACTATCTAAGTAAGAATTAAAGATTTTAAAAATATACAAAATTATGTATATTTGAAATTGTATACAAAATTATGTATATACTGAAAATAAGTCTCTAATCGAGTAACAGATTTACCGTGTTATGTGTTATTAATACTCCATCAGTGCGAGCGTGCTGCACTCTCCTGGATAAATAATTTACTAAATAATTGTACGTAAGTACAACGTCACAACTAACCTACCTAACTTAGATCTTTCCAGTAATAAATAACTATATTTCGTAGAAAAAATTTAAAAAAATAAATTCTAAGTGTTAATTTTGTTGCATATTCATAATTTAAAGTTATATTTTTAATAACGTACATTATCTAAGTAGGAATTTAAGATTTTTAAAATATACAAAATTAGGAAGAAAATAAGTCTCTAAATGAGTAACAGTTTTACCGTGTTATTAATACTCCATTAGTGTGAGCGTGCTGCACTCTGCTGGATAAATAATTTACTAAATAATCGTAAATAGTTACAATAATCACAACTAACCTACCTAACATTGATATTTCCAGTAATAAATAACTATATTTCTTACAAAAAATAAATACTAAGTGTTAATGTTGTTTCACATTTATAACTTAGAGCGTTCTATTTTTAATCACATACATTATCTAAGTAGGAATTTAAGACTTTAAAAATGTAAAAAAATTAGGAAGATAAATACGTATTTTGTTGGCCTATTGAAGCAAATAAAAAATTAAAATCTGAGATTCAAGAAAAGATAAATAACATATTATTTTTTGTGTTAGTTGATATTATTTATATTAATAATTTATACAACTTCTTAATTAATAAAATGTCATTAGGGCAAATTTACTACTTGCAGTGACGCAATAAAAACACATTAACTAGCCAAACTGTTTCTACAACTCAGTAGCCAATCTTAAGATATGTTACGCATGCGCAGTTACGTTATTAGTTAATAGATAACGTTAATCAGTAACAATCACAGTAATAACAAACACGGTAATCATGATTAACAAAAAATCACATTTAATTCGGAAATGCAGTAACAGCTATAAGCGTAATTCTACAATAACAGATATTAAATAGCAGTTCTGTGATTTGCTAACATCTCAAGGCTACTAACCTGTCAGTAAGAGACACGAGTTGCCGTTTAACACGATCTTGACAATAACGTTTGTTAATTACATATACAACGTAAAGAATATATTGCACTCTAATTTTTTTTATAATTCACTTCTGATTGGTTAAGATAGTTTGTAAACTATACGTGGCAAATTAAATACTGATTGAGACCGAGTGTAAATTATAATAATTACGAAGGTAACTCAAATACTGACCGGCACAGAGTGTAAATGCTAATGATAACTACACGTATAGTATGACCTAACACTATTACAAATACTGACTAACACAGAGTTTAAATGACAATGATAACTACATTTCAACTCACTTTTGGCTGACACAGAGTGTAAATAATAGTGATAATTTCAAGTCGTTCTCGAATACTAACTGACACAGAGTGTAAATGATAATGATAACTATATGTGTAATAACTCAAAACTACTGACTGACACTGAGTGTAAATGATAATTCATGAGTGTAAATAATTAACTCAATTAAAACTACTGACTGACACAAAGTGTAAATGATAATGATAACTATAAGTGTAATAACTCAAAACTACTGACTGACACTAAGTGTAAATGATAACTCATTAGTAATAACTCAATTAAAACTACTGACTGACACAGATTGTAAATGACAATGATAACTATACTTATCATTGTCTCAAAACTACTCAAAATACGTCTACTCAAAACTACTGACTGACACTGAGTGTAAATCATAACTCATGAGTAGTAACTCAATAAAAACTACTGACTGACAAGAGTGTACATGATAACTCATGAGTAGTAACTCAATTAAAACTACTGACAGACACAAAGTGTAAATGATAATGATAACTATAAGTGTAATAACTCAAAACTACTGACTGACACTGAGTGTAAATGATAACTCATGAGTAGTAACTCAATTAAAACTACTGACTGACACAGAGCGTAAATGATAATGATAACTATACGTGTAATAACTCAAAACTACTGACTGACACAGAGTGTAAATCATAAATCATGAGTAGTAACTCAATAAAAACTACTGACTGACACAGAGTGTACATGATAACTCATGAGTAGTAACTCAATTAAAACTACTGACAGACACAAAGTGTAAATGATAATGATAACTATAAGTGTAATAACTCAAAACTACTGACTGACACTGAGTGTAAATGATAACTCATGAGTAGTAACTCAATTAAAACTACTGACTGACACAGAGCGTAAATGATAATGATAACTATACGTGTAATAACTCAAAACTACTGACTGACACAGAGTGTAAATCATAACTCATGAGTAGTAACTCAATAAAAACTACTGACTGACACAGAGTGTACATGATAACTCATGAGTAGTAACTCAATTAAAACTACTGACTGACACAGATTGTAAATGATAATGATAACTATACTTATAATAACTCAAAACTACTGACTGACACTGAGTGTAAATGATAACTCATGAGTAGTAACTCAATTAAAACTACTGACTGACATAGATTGTAAATGATAATGATAACTATACTTATGATAACTCAAAACTACTGACTGACACTGAGTGTAAATGATAACTCATGAGTAGTAACTCAATTAAAACTACTCTATTATACAAATAGTAGTAACTCAATTAAAACTACTGACTGACACAAAGTGTAAATGATTATGATAACTATAAGTGTAATAACTCATAACTACTGACTGACACTGAGTGTAAATGATAACTCATGAGTAGTAACTCAATTAAAACTACTGACTGACACTGAGTGTAAATGATAACTCATGAGTAGTAACTCAATAAAAACTACTGACTGACACAGAGTGTAAATGATAATGATAACTATACTTTTAATAACTCAAAACTACTGACTGATACAGAATGTAAATGATAATTATAACAAGTCGTAACTGAAATACTGACTGACCTAGAGTGTAAGGTATAGTAACGACATTTATAGTAACTCATTACAATAAATGATTGATTCAGATTATAAACGATAATGATAACTATACGTGTAGTAAATCAATTACAGCTACTGACTGACATAAAATGTAAATGCTAATGATATCTAGACGTCTATTAACTCAATTATAACTACTGACTGACAAGATGTAAATTATAATGATAACTAGACGTCTATTTACTCAATTATAACTACTGACTGACACCAAATGTAAATGACAATGATAACTAGACGTCTATTAACTCAATTATAACTACTGACTGACATAAGATGTAAGTTATAATGATAACCAGACGTCTATTAACTCAATTATAACTACTGACTGACACCAAATATAAATTATAGTGATAACTAGACGTCTATTAACTCAATTATAACTACTGACTGACATAAGATGTAAGTTAGAATGATAACCAGACGTCTATTAACTCAATTATAACTACTAACTGACACCAAATGTAAATGACAATGATAATTAGACGTCTATTAACTCAATTATAACTACTGACTGACACCAAATATAAATTATAGTGATAACTAGACGTCTATTAACTCAATTATAACTACTGACTGACATAAGATGTAAGTTAGAATGATAACCAGACGTCTATTAACTCAATTATAACTACTGACTGACACCAAATGTAAATGACAATGATAATTAGACGTCTATTAACTCAATTATAACTACTGACTGACATAAGATGTAAGTTATAATGATAACTAGACGTCTATTAACTCAATTATAACTATGACTGACACCAAATGTAAATGACAATGATAACTAGACGTCTATTAACTCAATTATAACTACTGACTCACAAAATTTAAATGATAATGATAACTAGACGTCTATTAACTCAATTATAACTACAGAATGACACAAAATGTAAATGATAATGATAACTAGACGTGTAGTCACTCAGTTACAACTACTGACTGATACAGTGTAAATGATAATGATAATGACAAGTCGTAACTGAAATAGTGACTGAAACGGACTGTAAATGATAATGATAACTACACGTTAATTACTTCAGTTACAATTAACGACTGACACAGAATATAAAAGATAATGATAGCTATACATGCAGGTGTAAATGATAATGATAATTATACGTGTAGTACCTCAATTACAATTACTGATTGACACAGAGTTTACACTATAACGTTAGCTACAACATTTGTGATGTTGATCCGATTTGTATGAAACGGGAGTAAAAGTTATTCTACAGTTTTGAATATCAGATATTCGTATTCTGGAAAAACATAACTCTTTTGTCTCACGCAAATTACAAAATGCGATTTCGTTTTAGTAATCAGCGTTAGAATTAGCGTGAATCAGACAGAAGTCAAGGTTTAGTTTTTTTATTTTCAACGGTGAACATTTAAAATGCTATTTAATGCATATATTTTAACGCTAACTATGATGACTAATCCTATTTAAAAAATAGTATAAAAATAAAAAATGATCATTGTGCTTTTACTTTTGGGGAATTGGCTTCTATCATGTCAGCGAGACAGCTGCGTGCCAGGATTATTAATATTTCACCAAAGAACAGTGCATACCGCACAATCGGCTCTGGCTTTTAAAAGCGTTTTCTTCATCATCCAAACAAAGAAGTGTAAAAAGCATTGAATAATAAAGCTAATAAAAAAAATAAGAAATGAATATGTTTGAATAGACCGCAACGAGCCTTAAAGAAGCCGTGCGCTAGCTGTCCCGGATACTGGGGCTCCTGAAGCTGATGCTGGGTAGAGAGCGGCGAGATCTTTTCAGTTTAAAGATACGCGAACACAAGGAACAGAGAGCAAGGAGAGAAGCGGTGAGATGAAGGAGATCCATCACACTTGAACCGGCACAATAGTCCTGCTCGCTGCTCCCTCCCTTTACACCGAGAGTGTGTATGAAGCAGTACAGGAAATAAGCGCCAAAAAATACAACATAAAGGACAAAATTCAGTTCACAACCATTTTTTTCCCCAAACGAATATGAAAATTTAAGGAGCTGACAAAAAACTATAACAGGTCTGAATTAAAAGTAAGTTTTAGAAACCGTGTATGAAGCAGTACAGGAAATAAGCGCCAAAAAAATACAACATAAAGGACAAAATTCAGTTCACAACCATTTTTTTCCCCAAACGAATATGAAAATTTAAGGAGCTGACAAAAAACTATAACAGGTCTGAATTAAAAGTAAGTTTTTAGAAACCAAATATAGGAGCTAGTATAGTTGAATTTTCCGATCAACTTTTATAGTCTGTTCAAATGTACAACACAAATTGTGAAACTGTGCAGATAATTCGGATCTCTGCATTTTTTATCTCTGAGATTTTTCATATCTCTGAAATTTTAATCGTATTTGAAGATTTCCTATGTACGGGCATTTATGCCCCCTG
>CM040182.1:25089799-25114799 GCA_022606455.1 Callitettix versicolor
TTTCGTTGATTCAAAGTTACTGTGTTTAACACATGTTTCGTTGATTCAAACTCGCTTGCTTGTGGCAAAGTTACTGTGTTTAACACATGTTTCGTTGATTCAAACTCGCTTGCTTGTGGCAAAGTTACTGTGTTTAACACATGTTTTGTTGATTCAAACTCGCTTGCTTGGGGTTGAACTGTGAAAAAATTTTTAAAAAATCAGTCAAATGTAACAGAGTACTTGTGTAAGTAAATAAACGATTCTAAAAGTTGAAGTTTTGAATTTACAACTCTTAAAATACCAAAGATAGAGTAAAATTTTAAAATATTCCTTAATTTTCCGAATGAAGTGAAAATTGTCACGTGACAGTTTCGCATTGTGTTGTTCTTGAATACTATAGGAATAACATATTTCGTCTAGAATTTTATTTTAGGCGTTATAAATTTGCAAGAGTTGTAACCTATATTCATTAGTGTTGGTTGAATAATTAGTTTTAATTAAAATTCAAGTAGCCTATTTAAATCGCACGAAATTCAAGCGATAATTTAATTAATTAGTTTATTTTATTTTTATTTATAAAGAAGCACATTATTTTTTTCAACATATGAGTACAATACCAGAATTATTATATAATATTTGGTTTCAAATACAGATTAAATGATTGGAAATTCAGTCAAAATAATTCTTTTTATATTCTTCTTCTTTTCTGCTAGGATTATTGTCACTATGTTCAGTATATGATCTGCCTTCCCCACGCTTCGTCAATTCTACTTTCATTGACGCGTTTCGGAGAATCTCCATCTTCAAAAACTATCACACAGTATAGATATAGTTTTTGAAGATGGAGGTTTTCCGAAACGCGTTAACGAAAGTAGAATTGACGAAGCAAGGAAGGCAGATCATTATACTGAACATAGTCAGTCAAGATACTTTGTAATTTCTTGTATTTCAGTTAAAAATTAATTAGTAGTAGTTATTATTTTTTTCATTTTTACTAATTCAGATTAAAGAAAACAGACAATACCAGTTTGAAAATATTTACTATTACCACTAAGTGTGTAGGAACTATTTGCAAATTTTCAACTATGAAATATAAAATTCGCAAAAAGACAATTGCCCAATAAGTTTTTATAACCAGTTTCATTTAATTCGAATAAGTGATGTTTGACATTTTATTCTAACCTTAAGTGTGTAAAGGTTAGAATACTTTTGATTAAATATACAAAAGATACTATCATGCGTGTTTAAAAACATACAGATTACACGTTCAACCCACTCTAATATATAAAACATTCTTACTGAAAAACATCTGAGTTTGTAATAAATTAGTGGCAGTTTACAAAATATTTTCTGGGGCACTTGCTCATTTGCCGATATTAAATATGAGATATTCCTAATTAGAAGTGATTTTCGAAATGTTACTGTGATATTTGAGTGCTGAATATTTGTTTCATTTATATGAACAAATATATTTGTTTCATTTACGCATGTGTGTTTAAAACCTTTACACTTGGTATTTTAGTTACAAATCACTTATACTCTATATACTAAATTAGGAATAGTTTTATTAAAAAAACCGCTGGGATATTTGCATTCTAATAAATTAGTGGTAGTTAACTAAAAAATTTTACGGAACATTTTCTAATTTCCGGCTGCTAAAATAAAAGATTAGTTAATACAGTGTTGTATAACAATACTATTTAATTCAGACAAGTGATAATATTTATGAAATTTTATTGTAATTTCTAAGTCTTGTTAATGCAGCTACAAACTCGTTATTATACGAAATAGGTTATCGTGCGTGTTTACAGAGGCTACTTGAAGTTTAAGTAAAACTAATTATTCAACCATCACTAATGAACGGCGAGTTTATAGGTTAGAACGCTTGCAAATTTATAACCTAAAATACAATGCTAGAAACATTATGATATTCGAGAACAACACAATGCAAAACTTTTACGTACAAATTTTCATTTAATTCCGAAAATCGATAAATATTTTAAAATTTTTCTCTATCTTTATTATTATAAGAACTGTAAATCCATAACTTTAACTTATAGAATCCTTTATTTACTTACAAAAATACTTAATCACGTGTATATATATTTTCATGTATTTAGGTAAATTATGTACATAAAATACCTTCTATTAAATTAAGCGTAGTTTTAAAAAAGTGTTTAATTTCCTTTTGAACTTTACTCTTAGCAATACAGAAAACAATACCAGTTGAGACATGTTTTGAAAATAAATAAAATTAATGGAAAACTGAATTACTTGAAAACCTGAAAAATGGACAAAGTTCTCTAAGATGTGTTTATTTAAGTATTGTGTGTAGAATTTATAAAACACTATTTATTGCCTATTTTCACGTATTTTATTTAAACATTACCCATTTAACCATCTCGTAATTCACTAGGCGAAGTTAAAAAAATGCATATTTGTAGTAAAAAATACGTAGCCTAATATAAGGGAAGTGAATGTTACTGTAATATACGAGTATACTATCCAAGAAGAATTTTTTAAATTAAGTTATTAGAAATCCCGAATTTGAGATACGGGACACCTAAAGAAAGGTGAAATTGATGTTTCTATTTTTTGTCACTGTAATGTTCATTGAAAAATTGTAACGATATGTTTAAACCTTTTTGTAAGTCTAGGTTCATTGAAATAGTTCGGTGTTCGTTGTGGTTAAGACTCCGGACAGTCTACTAAGTCTTCTAGAAGCAGTTATTGCCGTGAAGTATTCCCCTTTACATACAGTAAGGATGTTAAGCGACAAGAAAACGTTTTCACTGAAATCTTTTTTGTTAAGCACATTTTGTAGGGGATGTAAATTGAACAATATTCTTAAGTATACAAGTTTTCCTTTCCAACTACGCGGTTTTAAGAAAATTTGGTAGTCGTGAAAATAATGAAATTTTTAGATCATCTAAAAATCGGATTATCATCTAAAAAATGGTTGAAATTTAGATGCATGTCCGCTGCGTGCATAACGACCCGAAATAGGTTTTTCAGACGATAAATTTCCGAAAATTCCGGTTTTGGGGGAAAACTGAAAAGCGGCCTCGTTTTTCAAAATTGATTCATAGGATTTTGCCCAAGTGTTGCTTTTAACCACATTTTTTTTGTATACAGGAATACCTGAAACCGGATAATCCGATTTTTAGATAATATCCTAAAAATTTCATTCTTTTCACGACTGCCAAATTTTCTTAAAACTTCGCAGGAAATGTTGTATACTTAAGAATATTGTTCAATTTACATCCTCTACGAAATGTGCGTAACAAAAACGATTTCAGTGAACACTTTTTTTTTTTATATATATATATATATATATATATATATATATATATATATATATATATAATATGAAGATTTATAACTAAAATTAGTGACAAATTTGACATAAAAAAATCCTGTTTCACAGTAAATTGAAAAAGCTAAAATAATCCGTGACCTTCGGATTTTTTCTTACGATAGATTTTCGTATATATATATATATATATATATATATATATATATATATATATATATATATAATATGTTTATATGAAGATTTATAACTAAAATTAGAGACAAATTTGAAATAAAAAAAGTTACTGTTTCACAGTAAATTGAAAAAAACTAAAATAATCCGTGACCTTCAGATTTTTTCTTACGATAGATTTTCTCTGGAATCGTAATTTTATTTTTGGTACATCGCCTTAAGTTACAATTCTCCGGTAAAATTTTAGCAAAATCTGATTAACCGATTTTCACAATTTAGGTTAAATTTCCGGATTTTCTCTGTAGCCTATGAACTTCTTATTTTAGCGGAAATAGTTGAACAACTTGCATTTTCTAATGTTTTGCACGATTTATTTGAATTTCTACGCCATTAAAAATTGTAAAATATCCTCCTTTTATCCCTTTTACAATTTCTGTATTTAAAGTTAAAATATATCCCTGTCAAAGATCTCCCAAAGAACCGAACTTGAGATACTTCACATCTCAAATAAACCGATTTGACAAACTTCCGACCTCAAAGAACAGAATTTGAGATACTTCACATCTCAAAGAAACCGATTTGACAAACTTCCGACCTCAAAGAACCGAACTTGAGATACTTCACATCTCAAAGAAACCGATTTGACAAACTTCCGACCTCAAAGAACAGAATTTGAGATACTTCACATCTCAAAGAAACCGATTTGACAAACTTCCGACCTCAAAGAACAGAATTTGAGATACTTCACATCTCAAAGAAACAGATTTGAGAAACTTGTGACCTTAAAGAACAGAATTTGAGATAACTTAGTTCAGGTCTCAAAGAACAGCATTTGAGATATTTAAAATTTCAAAGAAACGAATTTGAGAAATTTGTGATCTAAAAGAACCGAATTTGAGATATTTCATATCTCAAAGAAACAGATTTGAGAAACTTGTGACCTCAAAGAAAAGAATATGAGATAACCTAGTTCAGTTCTCAAAGAACCCCATTTGAGATATTTAAGATTTCAAAGAAACGAATTTGAGAAATTTTTGATCCAAAAGAACCGAATTTGAGATATTTCACATCTCAAAGAAACAGATTTGAGAAACTTGTGTCCTCAAAGAACAGAATTTGAGATAACCTATTTCAGGTCTCAAATAACTGCATTTGGGATATTTAAGATCTCAAAGAAACGAATTTGAGAAATTTGTGTACTAAAAGAACCGAATTTAAGAAACTTTTTACTCAAAATTTCGAATTTACGATAATTAAAAAATTAAAGGATAAAATTTAAGAAACTTTTTAACCCAAAGAAATGAATTTGAGAAAATTGCGAACTCAGAGAACCGGATTTGAGAAACTTTTGAATTCAAAGGAACAAATTTGATAAAATTATGAACTCAATAATGAAATTTGAGATACTTCAGATTTCGAAGAACCGAATTTGAGAAATTTGAGAACTCAAAGAATCACACATAAGAACTTGAAAACTCAAAGAACTGTACTTAAGTAACTGACGAAAAAGTACCGAAACTGACAACGTGAAAAATTATTGTTTTTTCAAACAAGAGTAATTTGAACCAAATTTTTAAGATTGTAAAAAAATTGTTCAGTTATATTGCTGGTCTAGATTCTCCTAGTTACTAGGATACGGAACTGATCCGGCCAAATGAAATTGAACCTAGAAGCGTTCCCTTACAAACAGAATCCAATTTGAAATTTAAAAAATGAACGAGTATATGTTTGCATGTGGAGGGTCCGGACCACCAACCGCGCAACACGATCAGAGATGT
Source organism: Callitettix versicolor (assembly GCA_022606455.1). Taxonomy (NCBI): domain Eukaryota; kingdom Metazoa; phylum Arthropoda; class Insecta; order Hemiptera; family Cercopidae; genus Callitettix; species Callitettix versicolor. The sequence goes on from CM040182.1 coordinate 25,095,047, forward strand.
GGATCGTGGCTGCATTATAATAGTTATTTTAAGTTATTGAGTGATCACGAGGTCTAACAAGTCGGCGAGGACCGGAGGACCGGCGAGGACCTAACCACCTAACTTATACACTAATCTTATACACTACTATCTCAATATGGCATTTACGTTCATTTCAAATTATTCTAATTTAAATTTGCATTACACTTGTAAATTTCTTTAAAGATATTCCAGTCAATATAGACCTACACATAACTGGCTGACTGAGTCATCAAAGACCGTTCATGCTATGAAAATGAAATTTGGTCTGTTATTTCATTTTATAATGTAGAGAGTCACTAATACAGGATTGTCAAAAATGTAATCCATAAAAGTGAAAAGAATGTTTATAAAAAAAAATATTTTCTCCGATCGAAAATTGTATAGTTTGTATTGGGAAAACATTTTCCAGATTTTCTTGAAACTAAGCGTAACTAATCTAAAATAATAATAATAAAACACAAAGCTTAGCATTTTTCACAATTCTACCCCTAAAGAGTTTATAAACGAACAAAAAGTCTATGGAATGGTCACGCAAGCTATTCATATACACATAACCCTCAGGAGGGAGTGCAGACTAGCTGCACCTATTGAGAGGATTTAGACGTCCCTCGCGGTACCCTAGTCTAACACACACTTACACTTGCAACACTACACTTACGACTTTAACACTTAGCTCTCACACTTATATTTAGGGAGGCGATAATAGTTTCAATGTGTTTTTCACCTTAAAATAACAATATATATATATATATATATATATATATATATATATATATATATATATATATATATATATATATATATATATATATATATATATATATATATATATATACGAGGGTTGATCAAATGTAAACGAGACTGATTTTTTAAAAATTTATTGCTTACTTACAAATTATTCTTGATACAACTTATTTTTCTACATAGTCTCCCGCACGAGTAACACATTTTTCCCACCGGATTGGAAGTTTTTAATTCCATCTTCTTAAAAAGTTCTCGGCGTTCATTGAGCCATTGGAGCACGTAGGTCTCCACCGCAGAATCGTCTTCGAAACGCTGGCCTCCAAGCGCCTCTTTGAGTGGCCCAAACAGGTGATAGTCGCAGGGTGATAAGTCTGGACTGTATGGGGATGTTCCATTGGTTCCCAGCCAATTTGATCGAGTTTAAGCCTCGTAGCGTTCGCCGAATGTGGTCGGGCATTATCGTGAAGAAGAATGACGTTTCTCGCCGGTTTAGATTTCCTTTTCCTACGAAAAGACTGTTTTGCGACCTCTAAAACATCGCAATAATATTGTGCATTTATTGTGCGTCGTTGATGGAGGAAATCGACGTGAAAGGCGCCTTGATTGTCGAAAAATACAGTGGCCATTACCTTCCCGGCCGACGATCGTGATTTGGCCTTCAGAAGCGCCCCTCTACCCTCTTCCGCCACTCCATACTTGCCTGTTTCGACTCGGGAGTGTAATGGTGAACCCATGTTTCGTCACAGGTGACAATCCGGTTTAATAATGCCTCACCATCTCGTTCAAATTGGGTCAATAGTCGCTGGCAAATCTCCAAACGATTCCGTTTGTGAACGTCGGTCAAAATTCGTGGAACCCACCTTGCAGATACGACTTTGCTGAGTTCCAGGTTTGATGTAACGATTTTTTGAACGCTACCATAGCTCAACTGGAGTTCATCTGCAATAAATCGCAGCGATATACGTCTGTTTTCGTTCAGGAGCTTCCGAACAGCATCAATGTTTTCGTCCGTGACGGAAGTGGTCGGGCGACGGCTGAGGTTTTCTACTGCTTCCCGTCCTTCGGCGAATTCCTTGTGCCAAGCAAAAACGCGAGTTCTTGACAGGATCCTCAATGCGTCCCCGTAGGGATCCGTATGGATCATCAATACAGGATCCCCGTATTGAGCCGTCAATCTACGAAAGATTTCAGTCGGATTGACCCCCTCCTTGGCCAAAAACTTAATAATAATTCTCTGCTCCACGGAAACGTGCACTTCACTCTCACTCATTGTATAGTTTTATACTGAAGGGTCCGAACGGAAATATTGCCCGTCTACGCCCGTCCCAAACCTCCCAGGCTACCTGAAACCCCACCCTTTAGAGTTCAATGTCCAACGGAAAAGTTTTTAGAAAGTCAGTCTCGTTTATATTTGATCAGCCCTCGTATATATATATATATATATATATATATATATATATATATATATATATATATATATATATATATATATGTATACATAAATATACATACATATATATATATATATGTATATATATATATATATATATATATATATATATGTGTGTGTGTGTGTGTGTGTGTATGTGTGTGTGTGTGTTTGTGTGTCTGTGTGTGTGTGTGTGTGTGTGTGTGTGTGTGTGTGTGTGTGTGTGTGTGTGTGTGTGTGTGTGTGTACACAACACAAAGCAATATACACCAATATACACTCTTAACAAACATACAGAGCGCTCCATGACAGCACTCGTGATTGTTTCTACGAATCTAACAGTAATATTACGAAAAAGTGTTACTGAACCAACTGCATTGGATATTGTATGCTCTTTCTCCAGGAAGCGGTCAAAATTATCATTAGTTTTTGCCGTTCAGCCAGTATTACAGGAAATAAGCAACGACTACACTCTCAACGTTGAATCAGAGCCCGCCATCTTGAAACGGAAGTGAATGAAAAACAAATTTTAAATATGTCATTCGGGCTTTATACAAGGTACCTTCGTACCAAACTTCAAAACGATTGGCTAATGCGTTTGATTAAAATTGCGTCACTCTTCGTCGTTAAATGAAAGGCCGCCATATTGAAAATAAAATAGTTAGAAAAAGTGTTCTACATAATTCATTTGAGATTAAAGAAAATATCTTCTTATCTTGTATATTTTTGGCACAGAGTCTTTTTGAAGTTCAAAAAAAGAGTTTTACAAAATTTCTGCCCTAATGTGTTAAAAGGGGGGGAGGGGTAAATGCGAATTTTACATTTTATCTATGTATTTGTAGCTCTAAAAGACGTAGAGAGCTGAAATTTGGCACACATGTTTATCTTAGCTTTAGAGGTTTTAAAAAAAAATCATCCCTTAATGGATAAGAATAGGATAAAAACGAAGTTTATATTTTATCGTTGTATCTTCAGGTGTAAAGGATGTAGAGAGCTGAAATTTTATGAACAGGTTTATCTTAAATTTTTAAGGTGCACACATCCCCCCCAAATTCCTCCCCTAAAGGGTTAAAATTTGGTAAACATTTAACATTTTATGTTTTATTTTCAGATCAAAAGAAGTAGAAATGAAATATTGTACACATTTTGTCTTAGGTTTTGGTGCACAAACAAATGGTTTTCCGAAATTCCACCCCTAAAGGGTTTTAAAAAACCCTAGACACAACGAAACCTTAACATTATACAGTTTAGTTTAGTGAATGGGGTAAATTTTTAAACGCCTGTGTTAAAATTTGATGTAAATGATTCTGTAAGTGATTGCAAAAAAGTCGTTTCTAAAAAAAACCTAAAATATTTTTTGACTGAATGTTTGTTTCTTTAAAATGTCTAATTTCACTACTTTCATTGAGATACGGCTTGACAGATTTCAATGGAAACTTTTGTATTTGTTAAAAAAAATATTTTTTATCAGTTTTAGGCTATTTTAAACTGTCAGGCTACAGTCATTCAAAACAAAATGGCGGCCACTCAAAATGCATCGATTTATTTTAAAACTTTGTATTTCTAAGAGCTTTAAAAGCTAAACGTATTGTCTGTTATAATTTATATGACAGTTTTGTTTTGAATTTCATCCACTGGAAAAGCCAAAACTGGTGTTAAACAAATATTTCTGGCTTAATATCTCTTTGTTACGTTAAAACGCCCATTTTGTCCGCTGTTTACTCCAAAACCACTTGACAGATCACAATGGAAACGTTTACATTTGTCAAATACAATGGTTTGCAGGCTACCTTTAAGCTTTCATTTGCCTATTTCAAATAAAATAGCGAACACTGAAATGCCTGATTTATTTTAAAATGGGATATTTGCACGAACTCTAGCAGTCCATTCAAGCAGACCGGCCGACAAACAATACTGCTACATGGATTCTTTTTGTAAAATGTCAGTTGTTTGGTTACAATAGGTTACAATTTTTTCCAATCGTTTGCGCTTATTTTAAATTACAGAGTACTTTCGGTTATATGTTATGTTAATGCCAGGGGTGAGTATTTAGGGCTTTAGCTCAACAGTCTGACTGTAAATTTGCGCGAAAAATGACTATACCCTATATTAACAATAACGTGCTTTTTAATAACAAAAGTTTCTCTCTAAAACATACAAACTTATTGTATTTTACACTAAAACACAATTTTTATTTTTATTTTCAAATCAATCAACCCTACCCCGCAGGGGGTGCAGACTAGCTGCACCTATTGATAGGATTTAGACGTCCCTCGCGGTACCCGAGTCTTAACACACACTTATACTTGCAACACTACACTTACGATTTTAACACTTTACACTCACACTTACATTTAGGGATGCAATAATAGCCTCTATGTGCTCTTCGTCTTAAAACAACAACATAAAATCAATCAACCCTGTAATTTTTATTCCCTGATAATTACAGGGTAATTTTGGTTAGATTTTAATGCCAGAGGCGAATATTTAGGGCTTTAGCTCAACAGTCTGACTGTAAATTTGCTAGGAAAATTACTGTATTATATAATAAACATAACTTGCTTTTTTCAATTACAAAAGTTTCTTTAAACATACAAACTTACTGTATTTTACACTAAAACAAAATTTTTAATTTTATTTTCAAATCAATCAACTGTAATTGTTATTCCCTGATAATTACATTGTACTTTCGGTTAGATGCCAGGGGCGAGTATTTAGGACTTTAGCTCAACAGTTTGACTGTAAATTTGCCGGGAAAATTACTATACTCTATAATAACAATAACTTTCTTTATAATAACAAAAGTTTCTCTTTAAAACATACAAACTTGTTGTATTTTACACTAAAACAAAATTTTGAATTCTACTTTCAAATTAATCAACTGTAATTTTTATTCCTTGATGATTTTTTTTTTTTTGTTTAACGTCCGACTATTGTGCACACTTGGGCTAATGCAGACGACCTGATGATTATGGGGTACTTCCGGTTAGATGTTATGTTAATGCCAGGGCTTTAGCTCAACAGTCTGACTGTAAATTTGCCAGGAAAGTTACTACAGTACATTCTACAAATAACAATAACTTGCTTTTTAATAATAAAAGTTTCTCTCAAAAACATACAAACTTACTGTAGGCCTATTATTTTAAAATAAAACAAAGTCTGTAAGTCTACTTTCAGATTGATCAATTGTAGTGTTTATCCCCGAATAATACCCCCAAGCTAAGCACGAGTAGCACACAGCTAGTGGGCTAAGTATATTTCCTACAGATATAATGATATTAGCCTAACCGCTGGATTAAAAAGACATGTTCTCCCTATTTTCAGAAATAAGTTACCGAACTCGAGTCAAAGTATTTTGGGGAAATCGAATGTAACAAAGATTTGCAGTGTTTTTGTACCCACTTATTTAAAAATAATACGATCCGTGTTTAAAGGTACGTTTTCTTCGCAAGGTTTCAAAAATCGAAAAATTCTGGTCAACTGTATGGGCTTATTTTAAATTACAGGTTGTTTCCGATAGATGTAACGTTAATGCAAGCATTGGGTATTTAGGGATTTAACTGAAAAAACTGACTAAATTTTGCCAGGAAAATTACTATACTATGCCAATAACAATAACTTGCTTTTTATTTACAAAATTTTCTCTATGAAACATACAAACTTACTGTATTTTACACCAAAAAACGTCTAAATCTACTTTCAAATTAATTAATTGCAATTTTAATTCCCTGAAAAATACCTAAGCGAAGTAGCACACAGCTAGTGGGGTAAAATATTCCCTACAGATTTAATCATTTTAACCTAACCGTTAGAGTAAAAAAACATTCTCCCTATTTTCAGAAATTAGGTTCATTTTCGCGTTTTCCGTCAGTAGCTCGAAGCGGGTATTTTAGGGAAATCGAATATGTATTTGCACCATTTGTTTATAAATAATATTATCCACTTTTGAAAGTATGTTTGCTTTGCGAAGTTTCAAAAGTTGGACAATTTTTGCTGACTGTATGAGCTCATTTTTAATTACAGGGTGTTTTCAGTTAGATGAATAAAATGACCTATAACCCAATGAGACTTGTTATAGGTCACGTGAAAATATTCCCTTAGCACAGTAAAGCCCTAATGCAGTGTTCACTTGTACAATGTGTCAATTCAAAGTTAATAGTGTCTTAAGACCAGGCAGCTTCTAGTCCTGTTAAGATACACAAGATGCATCATCGCTACCTAAAACAAGTGCCTACAAACCATCGATAAGTAGATTCAGGAGATTCTGAATGCTTTATTTAACTCGCCTTAATCACCGTGAGCGTTAAAAATTTGATATATTTGCATAAAAACTCGCCCACCCACAAGAACCCAGCTATAGCCCCAAGGCGAGACTAACTGCGTTAAAGCGTTAGACTACGAGACTGAAATGTGTACCGTATCACCTCATTAGTAGCCTATCTGTGTCTAAACACCGAGGCGCCAAGTGTGTTGTGTTAACAAGTTCGCTGTTCCTGATCTCACTACGCCCAGTAAATATAGAAATTTTTGCGATCTGCCAGAGATTCGATTTGGATCGTTTAATCGCTTCAAAGTGAGAATAATCGCGGCGGTTTCTCGCTGACGCTAAGGAACCGAATTTTAAAAATTATTTTCACTTAACCACCTAAGAATTTCATTTCACCATTGGATCTACACATTTTCCAATTACATTGAAAATACGACAACATCTCTGACTACAGTCAGATTTCAATGCTGATTACGACGACGAAATTATTTTTAAGTAGTCAGCATTTTAAAAATATTTGTAATAGCCGCCATTTTGAAACGGTTATGCTGAAAATGAACTTGTTAAAGGTAATACTAGAATAGATTTGTGTGCCAAGTTCTTAATTAAATCAGCATAAATTAGGATCAAAACTTTTAAATTAATTACACCGAAAGTATGAAAATGAACCCTGATCACGCGTTGGATTTGATTTTCGTGTTTCCAACAGAATTTTAAGATTGAAAATCCTACTTTATTTTTCATTGCTAACAGGCCAATTTAAGACCACTCAAATTCCACCCTATTGACTGCTTTATCTTCTCTCTTCTTTCCATATTGTTACTGTACATGTTCTTAAAATTTCTTTCTTCAGTACTTTTGTTGGCGGAATGTTCCTTCTTACCTTCTTAAGAACTTTTATTTTCTTAATGAAATTTCGGAATTCATCTCTATTCAAGTAGTCCAGGTCGTCAATATTAAAGTTTTTCTATGATTTGATATGACCTCCTAGATTTTCCGTGTTTCCCGTTTTGTGAAAGTTACACTTGAGTCTAGAAGTGAACTTCACTCCCAAGAATAACTAATTGTGCGTAAAGATGATTTCTCCAGTTAAATATTTCAATTAGTTTGAATACATTGATGGAAATTTGTTGCATCTGTCTAATCTTTACTTTATTAATCACGTTCTCTTATGTTTTCCCATATTGTTACTGTACATGTTCTTAAAATTAAATGCTTCTCTTTCTTCAGTACTTTTGTTGGCAGAATGTTCCTTCTTACCTTCTTAAGAACTTTTATTTTGTTGATTAAATTTCGGAATTCATCTCTATTCACTTAGGCCCGGTGATCATTGGTAAAACTTTTCTTTGGTTTGTTTGATATAACCTCCTAGATTTTCCGTGTTTCCCGTTTTGTGAAAGTTTCACTTGAGTCTGGAAGTGAACTTCACGCCTAAGAATAACTAACTGTACGTAAAGAAGATTTCTCCAGTTAAATATTTCAGTAAGTTTGAATACGTCGGTGGAACTTAGTTGCATCTACCGAATCTTTACGTTATTAATCACGTTCTTATAGTGGAGCACTGGCGCCAGTAATAAGGCAACACATGCATGTTGCAAAAGCAAATCCTGGATGACTCACAACTGGCGGACGGTATTTCACTCGGCAACAGAAACATTTGCCTCCATGCATGCCTTTTGCAACTTACACGCAATTTAGTATTTAAATAAGCATATTTCGTTTTACAAACAAATCAATGCAAATGTAACCTAGATTGGATTAGATTCAAACCAGAGGAAGGGGTACACAACCCCAGACACTGTGGCCAACTAAACCTCTTCAGTACTACCTCATCCTGCTGAAGTTCCCTAGGGTCCTAGAAACCAAAAATCTCTAGCTTCCTACTAGCAAGAGCCTCACAATCATGAATTACGTGTTACATGCCTATCCTCTTCATTGTCACCCTCAGATCACAGTGTCTATGAGCCCCATGGCTTTCCTGAGTTGTGCTCTGGCCAAGACGTCTCCCTCCCCTTCAAACCCTCCATATGGAACCTTGCTTGAAAGGAGCTAACTATGAGGATATCCGTGAAGATAATATTAACTTGCCTGATGTTTTTTTTAAAGCGAAAAACACATTGAGGCTATTATCGCCACCCTAAATACAAGTGTAAGTGTAAAGTGTTAAAATAATAAGTGTAGTGTTGTAAGTGTAAGTGTGTGTGTTCGACTCGGGTACCGCGAGGGACGTCTAAATCCTCTCAATAGGTGCAGTTAGTCTGTACCACCTGCAGGGTGTTTCTTACGAATCCACCTTTGATAGCAGACCTGGCCAACGACAGAGACATCCCTAAAGCCGGCTCAGGTCAGATAAACTCAGATGCAGATCCCAGTTCAGCCAGTCGGTCTGCCTCCTTATTACCCCCAACGCTGTTATACCCTGGAACCCAGTGGAATAACTTAGGGACATAAAATGATAGTTAAATATTTGATGTATCATGTTTAAAGGTATCATGTAATTGAAACTGATGTAGGCAAGGAGCGGATTTAGAAGTTTCTTGAGAATCGCAGGGAGTATGAGTTCTATTTTTGAGGCAGGGGCTTTAGGTAAATTTGTGAAAAAGATTTATCAATATAAATTTTAACGTTATCTTGGCAACAGGTAACAGATAACGGCCAATTCCATAATATAAGAGGGAAAGCGTTCGCGATAGCCTTATAACGCCCAAGGGGACTATCAATTTTCCCTTAAGGCTTTGCCCCATTGGCTTTCAAAGTTCCCATGTTAATTTTACGGATAATATTTCTTATTTAATCAGATGATTACTGAAACTCGCGTTAATTAACAAAGAGAGTTAATTAGGTTTACCTAAGAATACAGCACTTTCATTGTTTTGTTTTATTATGTCCAAAATTTCCCTTCCATATTTTGCGAGTATGTGAATGGACATGATTGGACAAAGCTATTTACTTTATGCCGATATTTTTTGTACGTTTCCCGCTAATGAACAGATTATAACCTTATGTGGATCCTAACGGCCATATTGAATTTATTTCCCATAAGACTAATGATAATTTACGATACCGATTACACTGTTATTTGTTAAGATAAAACTATCTTTTTTAAAGGTCTTATATATATATATATATATATATATATATATATATATATATATATATATATATAGATACCTCTATATAAGATTAAGCTCTCTCTCTATATATATATATTATATATATATATATATATATATATATATATATATATATATATATATAGAGAGAGAGAGAGAGAGAGAGAGAGAGAGAGAGCCTATATTGATTTTAAAGGAAAAGCAAGTACTTTTTTTTAACAAATAATATGTATATACAAAATATAAAAAGAGACCCTCATACAAAAAAACTTCAAAGTGATAACATCAAACATAATTTTATTTTAATAAATAGCGGATTTAAACAAACGGATTCAATATGGCCGATGAACAAACAGTACGATGCAAAGCGTGTTGTTGACAAGGTACTGCCGTCTAACGCTTCCTTCCCGTCTCTCACTGTTTGCAACCCACCCAAGTTCTAAATATACAATTATTTCCCTCTACAATAATCTTAATTACATTATTTTAAACCGCACATAACGCTGTCCGATCTTATACAATATAATTATCTTACAAGTTATTAATTAAAACGCAATTAATTACAATGCTCGCTTCAGCTGTTTTTGTTCTTCGTTGAAAAACATAAAAACTATTCAGTATTACAATTACTAGTGATTTATTTGATATTGTTTTTTAATCGTCTTAAACAATGTAAACAGGCATAATAGCTGTTATTTCAGTTGAAATATTATCGAAAAAACAGCTGTTTAGTTAATCATTACCTCCATCGTCCGCTTCACCAAACGTGGTAATTTTTCCATTGCATTGTATAGATATATAAACATAATGTCTAAACTGTATGTTTTGCGTAAAATTTCTTTTAAAAAATGCTGTTTCTGCGTATGCGCGAAAAATATAACCTCGATTATATTTCATCCCTTTATGTTGCTTTTTGCTAGGAAACTTCATGTTTACTCCAGAGAAAATGTTTTAATGCCTGAATAGAAACGAGCTTTTCCAGCAAAATCTGTTAAAATCCATGTTGTTCGCTGTCTTGTAAAAAAACACCAGTAGTGACAGTTGTGTGTGAAAATATTAATATTGGAAACAATAGATCTCCAAGATCGGACATAACGAGGGCACGAAATACCGAAGACATCACGTTAGCTTTCTTTGCTGGAATGGAAATAGCAACGTCCCAAGATCTCAAGAATCACTTTAACTGTGATTCTCATATGCATTCGTTGGTATATCAAGGGAAGTTTTTTTTTGTTATTTTAAGGCGAAAAGCACATTGAGGCTATTATCGCCTCCCTAAATGTAAGTGTATGTGAGTGTAAGGTCGAGTATGTATGTGTATGTGAGTGTAAGGTGAGTGTTAAGGTCGTAAGTGTAGTATTACAAGTGTAAGTGTGTGTTAGACTCGGGTACCGCGAGGGACTTCTAAATCCTCTCAATAGGTTCAGATAGTTTGCACCCCCTGCGGGTCGAGGGCAGAGTGCCAATATCCACAAAAGGCTATGGTGCATGCCCCCCCCCAAATCAGTTCCCTTTTTAAAATTTCATATACTTCAGTGGCAAAAATATTTTATTTTTCGCTCGATCGATTTTCTAAGAAAAAAATAATTAAAATGAACAAAATATCCAATAATGGGAGCATTTTAAGTCCCCTCAATTTGGCTGCCCCTCTGGTAAGTGGGTTTAAAATTATTTTTCTTTCAAAACGTTTTAATATCTATGTCTCAGGGTAAGGAGGTAAATTATTATTTTTTATTGATTTACCTCAATATTTTCAATATTTGTGAGAAGATTGTTTACAACAATAATTATTTTATCCCATTTTATAATAATTATGATACAAATAAATTTTGACCCTCCCTCCCCCCAAAAAAAAATGTTGTTGGTGCATTTTGAGCCGTTTGTCCCCCGCCTTGGCACCTCTGATCGAGGGATAGGGCAATGTAGTCTGCAGTTATTACTTGATTTTATCTAGGTATAGCGAAAGGAAGTAAGGCGGCAATCTGTGTAGCCCCTAGCGGCAAACTTATGAACCCGCTGTCTGTGTGGCCTAGCTGTCTAACACATCATTCATCAGCCATGTTATTTAGCCTATGTTTTATTCTGGCCATTATAGGTTTGAATTTGAAGCAACACTTCCGATAGGGCTTGCACTTCGTGCTATGTACAGTAAACAATGAACTATGCAATTACGAATGTTCACTGTACCACTGACGGGTTTGGTCCGATTTTGTGGGGAGGCGGTTTGTTGGATGCTTCAACTTACAGAGAGCCTCCCTGGGGGATGAATATTTCTGAAATAATACCTTCAAAAACTAGCACTGTTTGAGGCTTAAAACAGATATAAAATAAGTGTTAACATTTCCCCATTTAATAAAAAATCAATTTTTAGGTTTCTATTTTACAATTCCTATTATACTTCCAATGCTACTCCTTTTGAATAAAAAGCTGTACTAAAGGAAACAAGCTTTTTTTCTTTCCCCTCTTCTTAATATTCCTATCTAGAACTTTTTTTATATTGCCGCAGTTACTCCTGTTGGTTTACCTTTACCGTGAACGCTGATCCCTCGTCCTCAGCGTAAGTTCAGTTAAACGCCACAACAGTTACTCAACCAAGCTTTCATCAATTTTAGAGTCGAGAAAGATCTTTCTGTTGTACTTAAGACAGGAACAGAAGAGAGAACTAACTTAAAATACAGTATCTGATTGATTTACCCCGTTCTCACCCTCACTATAAGCGTTAAGAAGTACACGAAGTACATATTAATGTGTATATACGGACAAAATTTCATGTACAAAGTTGAGATCGGGGTAATGAAACGGGTTTCAGAGGAACCGCCTCCTTGGCCCTTTTCCTCGAAGCTACGATACTTCCGATATTTTACTTTTTTTATTTTATTTATTTTTATTTTTTTTCTGGAGAGGGACGATCACCCCTTCGTCCTCCCCCTTTAATCTGTCCTTGCTATGTACAATAAACTTTGAAATGTGTAGTGTGAACTAGACGATGTAATAAATTTGACATTTATAAATTTTATACTGAACACTATAAACAATAAAATATGTTCAACGAACTTTTTACTATGTATTATGTGAGAATTTGTAGGCTCACTATAAACTTTGTACATTTTTCGTTGTATTAAAGACAATGAACTGTGTACTGTGTTCCGTGTACCATATACTTTGTACTATATCCTTTAAGTGGGTGCGCTAGCGGAAAATTGGCCGCAATATTTTATTTTAACGTCTTACGGTAGGTATCGATGGAGAAATGTTTTTAGGGCTTTGAATATTTGTCAAGACCACCTTGAGGGACACGAACTGTATAAAAATAACACCACCTTATCTTCAGTCCGTCTGGAAATAAGGCATGAATGCGAGATAGTTGCGTCTGCGGCCAAGTTGCCGCGGCGCGCCCAATCGTGTAACTGCTTTCGTAGTGTTATTCTCACTATGTTTGTGCATACATAGTCATTTTTACCCTTCTTTTTTTGTGTTTAGTGTTTTAGTTTAGTATTTTTTGCCGTGTTTCTATTCTATTGACGAAGATTCCAAAAAGTCTATTGTAAATGTGGATTATAACGCTACAAAATGTGGCGTTGATACTGTCGATCAAATGTGTGCCAGTTACTCGACATCCCGAAGCACGAGACGTTGGCATAATGGCCCTTTTTTATCGACATTTAGACATTGCCGGAATAAATGCAAATATAATTTAGAAATTCAACCGTCTGGATTACAGTGAGCGAAGATGAAACTTTTTGAAAAAATTGGCACTCAGTTTCATGAATGGACACTTGAAAGCTAGACACACAATCCTAACTCTTCCAAAAGATCTTCAAGTTTTTTTTGGAGAAAATATAAGTTATTGGAAAAACAACAGACTCAAGTAGCAACACGTAGACCTATTTGACATATTTGCGGACCACACAAAAATAACAGAACCAAAATTGTCTGCAAAGAATGTAATGAGAATGTTGTAAGAATCACAGCCAGATGACCGCTGTTTGCACAAACTGTTTGCATGAAGCTGAAGCAACAATGGACGTTGATTCAAATTAAATTTGTAAAAAATAATTTTTAAATTTTTGTTTATAAATTTAGTTTTTTGCTAAGTGTGACTACTAATAATTTCTCATGTTTCTTGTATGAAATGAAATCCTTTTTCTGACAAGTGTTTGTATTCATTAACTATTGTCTATATTTCAAATATTAACACTTTTTAAAATGAATATAACTATTAAAAATTGAAAATTAAAATAAATCAATTAGAAGCAATGTATAATAAAAAATAATGCAATGTGTCCACTTAAAATTAGTTTACATGGGTAAAAAAGTGGAATTAGGCATTGCGGCCAAATTGCCGCGGCGAGCCAGGTTGTGTGATACACCTAGGCGCGCCCAGCAAAGGGATATACTTTGACAAACAAATGGGGCTCGTTGGTCGAAGTGGGTAAAGCATCGGTCATTCTACTGCGTCACTCAAATGTGCACCTAAAGGTTCGAGCCGCAGTTGCTCCCGTTGCTTTTCCCTTACCGTTAAGGCTGATCCCTCGTCCTTATTAGTCTAACTGAATGAAGTATGAACTTTAAGCAACAGAAATAAATAAATAATGATCAACGAACCGTGCAAGCCTAATATGTTTTGCGAATTATAAACTTTGTATTAAGTTCTATGAACTATGAACTGTGTACTGTGATCAATGAATCACTATAACTATAAACTTTTCACCGTAACTTTGAACAATAAACGCGTAGGCTACTATGTTCTGTGTACTACACATTTCTTGCTGAGTTGTGTACACATAGTAGACATAGTAGAGTTGAGTCATAGTACACATTACTATGAACAACGAATTGTGTACTATGTAGAGCAAACTGTACTATGATCAATAAACCATGTACTACGAAACTTTTTACGGTGTAGTATGAAAAATAAATATTTACTATGTACTATAAACTATATCGGTATATCAATGTGAAGCTACACTAAATGTTGCATTACTTTCAAGAAAAAAGGCAATGTGGAATTAAAAATGAAGTGTTTATGTATTATGCAGAAAACAACATTTAATGTGTTAAATAAAAAAATAAAATAATTATAGCCTTAAAAAAATTATTGGTTGGAGTAATGTCAATATGATAATTGGGAGGCAAGCTGAAGGTGCAAAATCTAATGGCTATCGCTCTTCCTAAAAACAGTCAACTCCCGGATTCGACCCCTGGAAAGGTGGTCTGTTGTTCGCTCAATACTACGAACCACAACGATACGAAACGATTCTGGTTTTGTGAAGGTTAAAATTACAGTTATAGAAGCGTAATATCGATGAACTAACTTCGTGCCCCCCCCCACTTTGTTTAGCAGACCAACACCCTTTATTCATCGCAGGCCAAGGAGGAAAATTTAAGCAATTGAACAATGCTAAATCAAACCATTTTGTTGTACAATCTCTACAAATACACCGGCACTTGATATGCGATTTCCCTCATTATCACGAAACCCCATAGTTTTGTCAAGTGGCCGAATTTGTTCTCTGTACTCAGGAAGACCCATGTAGGCACTTCCACATGGCACTCTTGCTTTATTCCACACGGCCAACGAGTGGCCACTCAGTGACAATGGGCGGTAACGCAGTTTTATATATTTAAAGGGATGTATACGTCATGAAATCCCGTTTCTCTATGCTTATAACCAAGGACCCTTTTGTTTTTAGGCTAACGTTTGTCGTGTTAGCCAGAAGTGCGCCTCTAATATCTAAAAAAAATTAGAAACGCAATTCTAAAGTCTAAAGAGTTAGTCAACAAGGCAACTGTAATGTGTAAGAAGTAAAGAACGCATGCCTAAGGCTTAAAGATTTAGCAGTAAACGCAACTCTAACATCTAATGGGTTAGAAAATCACCTCTGACTTCTAAAGTGTTAGTCATGCACGCGCCTCTAACAGGTTAGGAACGCACCACTAAGGTACAACTACATACTGTAGTCTAAGTGTTACCACCATACATTACTAGACGTCTAAGTGTTAGTCGAAAACGTACTTCTAACAACATCTAAGGAGTTAGTAGCGCACTTCTAATGTCTAAAAGAGATAATCAACCACGCACCTCTAACATCTAAGGACTTAAGAACTCACCATTAACGTATAAGTTGTTAGTCGAAAACTTTTATCTAACATCTAACGAGTAAGGATGTTAACATCTAACCTTTAACGTCTAAAAAGTAAGTCAAACAAGCACATCTAAAATGTAACGTCTAAGGAGCGCAACACTAACCTATAAAGTGTTAGTCGAAAACTCTCATCTAACATCTAAGGAATTAGCAACGCACCTCAAACTTCTAAAGAGTTAGACACGCACGTCTAACATGTAAGGAACTTAGAAAAGCAAAACTAGTTTATAAAAGTGTTAGTCGAAAACACATCTAACATCTAAGGAATTAGCAACTCACCTCAAACTTTTAAAGAGTTAGACACACACGTCTAACATGTAAGGAACTTAGAAACGCAAAACTAGTTTATAAAAGTGTCAGTCGAAAACACATCTAACATTTAAGGAATTAGCAACGCACGTCAAACTTCTAAAGAGTTAGACACGCACGTCTAACATGTAAGGAACTTAGAAAAGCAAAACTAGTTTATAAAAGTGTTAGTCGAAAACACATCTAACATCTAAGGAATTAGCAACGCACCTCAAACTTCTAAAGAGTTAGACACACACGTCTAACATGTAAGGAACTTAGAAAAGCAAAACTAGTTTATAAAAGTGTTAGTCGAAAACACATCTAACATCTAAGGAATTAGCAACGCACCTCAAACTTCTAAAGAGTTATACACGCGCGTCTAACATGTAAGGACTTTGGCACGCAATTCTTAAACCTATTATGACCCCACATGTCGGGATTATTATTCGAAATGGAAAACACTTCTTCAACGAAAATTAAATGACGAGAAGAATGTGAATTGATTAGACAAAAACGACTTTGTTATCAATAAAGAAGAAGAACACCCACTTCAACAGTCCACCATTATATTAGATAGTAAATAACATGTTAACGATGATATAATGCTTGTTATTAGATTGAAATTTAATTCAAAAATCTTGGATAATTATAGCCCAATGTCAAATTTTATTTTGCCAATTTGCATCAAGTTGAGCCAAGATTCCTTATCAATCACGTGTAAGTAAGAAATAGACGCATCGGTGGTCTGTACGTTTAATTAAATCTAAGACGCACTCATTCTGCTTCCAAGAAAAGAAAAGTGTAAAAAAACAGTCTACGCTGGTGATTTTTCATATTGAGATTTGGTTCCTCAAATATCAGAACGCTGCAACTTTTTTTAAATAAATAGAAAAAAATCAATAAGAAATTATATACTGTACTTCAAGTCAGTTCGGCCGTTCTATTCAAACGTTTTGCTTATTTTATATATTTTTAATGATGAATGTCATCAGGCACTTTTTTCCCTTAGGACTTTGCCCCATTGGTTTTCAAAGTTTCCATGTTAATTTTATGGTCAATGTATTTTATTTAACCCTGGACTAGGCGCGCGGCGTCAAAATGACCGCATTTTGTATTCTTATGCCCTTAAGTGATGTTGAAGTAATAAACCAAAATGTAAAAACTTTTAAATATTTATTACGTAAAAATACGTTATATTTACTTGAGAAATACGTTTTAATCGTCTGCTGTGTTGCATGATATATATTGCTATTGCACGTCTCCACAAAGAACGATATACCAAAACAAAACATAACAAATCTTTATTTTAATTTATATAATATTTATTAAAAAAACAAAATAATATTTAAATATTACTCCCAGGATAGGGAAGGCGTACACAAATAAATATTGTACTTCTTCGGATAGGTGCGAGCGCTCGCTGCTGGTGGCATCTTGCGGTATAGTATTGAACTACAGTTAAATAGATAATACTAGTCTATTTTCTTAAACGTCCCCACTCCTGTCATCAGCCGGCTCGGTGGCCTAGTGGATAGCGTACTAGGCTTTCACCCCGAGGACCCGGGTTCGATTCCCGGCGAGGACTTGGCATTTTCGTACGCTATAAATCATCCCATCGTCTGCATTAGCCCAAGTGTGCACAATAGTCGGACGTTTAACACAAAAAAAAAACCCACTCCTGTCCGTAATGCTTGCAGCTTTCGTAACGGCAGATAGTCGAAATACTTGGACTTGAACCGCTGATATCGAGCATGCTTTTTGTAATGGTGGTTGTACTTCTAGTACAGTTTGACTTAATTATTTCGCGGTCGTTTAACTTCTACGATGTATCATTCGACATTGGGAGTGGTGTTCGCTGAAGAATTCAAGCATTTCGTATAGACATTGAATATATACTAGAACGATAACCCTTATGAGAAAGATGTGAGCGCTCGCTGCTGCTGGAATTTCCAATTCTCGAATTTTTACGCCAACAATCGTGTACTCTGACACAATTCCAAGAATTTAGCAACTATTGAGTCTTTTATTGTTTTCTTTCCAATCACAAATAACCACATGGTGGTTGTCCAATCTCAATATGGATATTATCGTAACAGTTGAAATTAGATATTTTATATTATCCCAAGGAAAATATAAAGTATTGGTTTTTAATTTTTCTCTTTTAAAAAGGAAAGTTTTTAATTTTTCAAGAAAGTAAAAAATTTATTAAAAAAATCTGATGTATTAAGGGCGCCGCGGAAAAAAATCCGATTATTTAGGGAGCCGCAAACCGAAAAAGATTGGGAACCTCTGCTGTATATAATAGTACTGTTTATTTTCTCAAACGTCTCTCCGTAAAGTTTGCAGCGTTCGTAACGGCAGGTAGTC
Organism: Callitettix versicolor; assembly: GCA_022606455.1. Taxonomy (NCBI): domain Eukaryota; kingdom Metazoa; phylum Arthropoda; class Insecta; order Hemiptera; family Cercopidae; genus Callitettix; species Callitettix versicolor. The sequence goes on from CM040182.1 coordinate 25,113,425, forward strand.
GAATTACTTGGACTTTAGCCGCTGATATCGAGCATGCTTTTTATAATGGTGGCTGTACTAGTAGGCTTTCCTGTGGGTGGCCCGAGAACACTTGGCTCCAAACAAAATTAAGAAAAGGCGCCGAGATAATTGGTCGTTTAGTATTCCGCTTTTATTTAAATAAACACGCATCATATTCGAAGACGTTTAGATTATTGATACATATAATAAATAGTTTAACCCGAAAGTTGTTTTATAAGTAAAGCAACACGGCCTGTGGACTCTTATCTGTGTCTCTTAGATAAATGACCCTCTGTTCCACTAAGTATAGGCTACGTTAGCTTCACATTGTTTGTTTAACACTGCCCATAATTGATACTTGCTTCCTTCTTCGCTAGACAGCCTGTTACAGGTGTCTGAAAAAAAACATCTGCATCTCTTGTCCCTTGATTAATGGGCCCGCTCTTCCAATTCGATCTAAAACATCACTATTATTAATTTTTTTTACTGAAATTCGAAGTCCGTTGTAAAAACCAGCAAAGCGTAAAACGTACAACATAAATTTTATCAGCTCGACGTTGTTAAAATCTTGGTGTGATTATATATTACCGGAATTTGCATGCAAATTGTACCTATTAGTTGACGACATACAGGGTGTCTCGGCAAGTAGGCTACTTTGGGAGAACGTCCTACTCGTGTGCGTGTAAATGTATGATGAATATGCGATAAAACCAAAAATTATTGTTTTTATTATTATTTATATGGGAGAGGCTAGTACGCGAGATAGCACTAATCTAGTTAACGTATGTTTTTTCTGTGCATTGAAGGAGTTAAAACCGTGGGGATAGTCTGACCACAGTAAAAATATACTTAAAAAAAATAATATAAAATCTGGAATCTCATTAACGACATGCAAGCTAATTTTCTAAATTGTTTCAATATCACATCACGTAACAATACCTTTTTAATTATACACATTTTTAAAATCAGACTTCACCATTATAACCAACGATAAAATCTGCTTAAAGTAAAATTTTAAATTTTCAAATTACATAAAAAATACTTAAATTAATAAATTAAAAAAACATTTTTTAAATGGACTAAAAAGAATAAAATAATCTCTCTTACAATGTTACAGATGAATTCACCTTATCGATAAGATGATTGTCCAAAAGTTTGGGATAGTGAATTTTAATAAATATGCAAATAATTCAGTATCATTATAACGAATATTCTACTTGATATTTCCGTAATTCAGTGTCATTATAACGAATATTCTACTTGATATTTTTATAATTCAGTGTCATTATAACGAATATTCTACTTGATATTTCTCTAATTCAGTGTCATAAGAACGAATATTCTACTTGATATTTCCCTATGTTCAATGTCATCA
>CM040182.1:25117299-25157299 GCA_022606455.1 Callitettix versicolor
AAACGTAAAACGGCGAACTGAAACCGGAAGTAAATAATTTCATTTCATTCATTTATTCCAACAGGAAGTTGTATAATTTAAAAAAGTTTTTTTACAAGATACTTAAACTGTAACCCAAACCGAACTCGTGGCTGGACACAGAGCTTAGCATCTGATACGCGTAGGTTTAAATACTCGTAAGGTTAGGCATTATAATTTCCAGAGATAAAATTATACAGCCAATGTTTGCTTTTATTCCTGTTTCTGGGAAACACCCGGGGCACTGAGCCCGCCTGCCTCGCCTGAGCACATGCCTGATGATGTTGAGATTGGTGTTGTAGCCTAATTGATTTATGACTACGATGTAATGATTACGCTTTGCTTAGGCAGGTGTTGACAGCACTGGGCTGCGTGTTTATTGGATCTGTAAGTTCAGAATGTGATGAAACTACATGCTGATGTTCCGCGTGCATATTTATAAAGACTATGTAGTTGTTGTGGAACATACACTCACATATCTTTAATATTATAAATTAATAAATAGATGGAGAATGAAAACGAGAATGATAGAAAGAGAAAAAAGAGAAGGAAGAGAGAGAAAGAGCGATAAAAGAGAGAGAGAGAGAGAGAGAGGGGGGAAGGAAAAAGAAAGGGGGGATGGTGCAAAAATCGATTTTTATAAATTTATCCGTTTTGAGGACTTTGAATGAAATCGATTTTGGTAATACCTAGCTTGAACAAATTCATTACCCAAAAAAATTCGTTTAACATTTTCAAAACGTTTGTCATTCCAAGTCTTACGAAATCATAACTTTTTTGAAAATGTGATTTCACCATAGTATTTAACTTCAAAATCTGCATTACATTAGCATTTTAAATATTTTAATTTCATCGAAAAGGAATTACTAGTGGTTCAAAAAATATAAAGAAAAAATCGCGCCTAATATCCCAAAATCGCTCCACCAAATCTTAAAAAAATTGAGTCGTATTTGAAGATTTGTAATTAAAATTAGCAGACCAATACCAAATTTTATTTAAAAGTTAATTTCGATTTTAGTGTGAAAATGAATATATACAAAACAATCTACCAGAGTGTATATAATTTAAAAAAAAAACAATCTATCAGAGTGAATATAAATACCATAAAATCTATCATGTGAATACCAAAATTATCTACCAGAGTGAATATAATTACAAAAAACAATCTATCAGAGTGAATATGAATACCAAAACAATCTACCAGAGTGAATATAATTACAAAAAAAAAAAAACAATCTATCAGAGTGAATACAAATACCATAAAATCTATCATGTGAATACCAAAACTATCTACCAGAGTGAATATAATTACAAAAAAACAATCTATCAGAGTGAATATAAATACCATAAAATCTATCATGTGAATACAAAAACAATCTACCAGAATGAATATAATTACAAAAAACAATCTATCAGAGTGAATATGAATAACAAACAATCTACCAGAATGAATGTAATTACAAAAAACAATCTATCAGAGTGAATATGAATGCCAAAACAATCCAGCAGAGTGAATATGAATATTAAAACAATCTACCAGAATGAATATAATTACAAAAAACAATCTATCAGAGTGAATATGAATACCAAAATAATTTACCAGAATGAATATAATTACAAAAAACAATCTATCAGAGTGAAAATGAATGCCAAAACAATACATCATAGTGAATATAAATGTCAAAACAATCTATCAGAGTGAATATGAATGCCAAAACAATCCAGCAGAGTGAATATGAATATTAAAACAATCTACCAGAATGAATATAATTACAAAAAACAGTCTATCAGAGTGAATATGAATATCAAAAAAATCGATCAGAGTAAATATAAATACAAAAAATCTAATCAGAGTGAATATAATTACAAAAAAAATCTATCATAGTGAATATGATTACCAAAATAATCTACCAGAATGAATATAATTACAAAAAACAATCTATCAGAGTGAAAATGAATGCCAAAACAATACATCATAGTGAATATAAATGCCAAAACAATCTACCAGAGTGAATATGAATATCAAAAAAATCAATCAGAGTAAATATAAATACAAAAAAAAATCTATCATAGTGAATATGAATACCAAAACAATCTGTGAGAGTAAATATGAATACCAAAAAAAAAAGATCAGAGTAAATATAACTACCAAAATAATCTATCAGAGTGAATGTAAATACCAAAACAATCTAATCAGAATGAATATAAATACTAAAACTATCTATCACAGTGAATATGAATATCAAAACAATTAGTCAGAGTTAATATGAAAGCCAAAACAATCTATCGGTGTTAATATGAATATCAAAACTTTCTAGACTGCGTTTAGGATTTTTTTTCTATTAGGCTACTCTGGTACCGTAAATTATGTTTTTCAAATTTTCTACAATTACTTGACCTATAAAGCTTAATCTGGTAAGTTGGTTTTTTGAAACTAAACCGATTTTTAAAGTTTTTTTCAGTAGCTTAAAAACTAACTTTTCTAGTACTATAATGACCCATAAATTATGGATCATTTTGTTTATGGACACCGTTTCAGCAAAGTTTTATCAAAATCGTTAGAGCCGAACAATGGAATTTTTTTTACCTAACTTCAAACCCATTTTATCTGCAAAAGAAAAAAAATCCCGAGATACTAGCATGCAAACCTGCATGTTAAATTTCATAAAAATCGGTTTATTATTTCGATCGTTTTGAAAGTGTTTTTCAAAACACACACACAGCATTCGACTATGGTGTTACTTTAGATTTTCCTCGTAGTTAAGAAAAGCCTTATTAAACCTTCATTAGGATTATTAGAGTATTTGCGTATGACGTTTATCTCTACACAAACTAGTGGTCTACTGAAGTTGTAGCCTCAGCTCTACTTTAAGAATGTTTGACACTGTCGAATATTGTGTCTATTCTCCTTGACTTAGGCAATATGTTTAATTAGCGAAGGCCATACAGGTTACTCCGCTATTTGTTAGGTTACTCAGCTAAAATTAGGATATTGGGTATCTCATTTTTAAGGTATTTTATGTGGGAAAGTGTTCCAAATTTTACAATTGTTATACTTTTTTGTTTGCCATTAAAGTTTTTTACTGCATAGTGTAAGAAAGTGCCATATTCCCACAAACAATCTTTAAATTTAAATAACAAACATAATGTTATCTTAACAATTAGTGGTGCAATCTGTATTGTATAATGGGAGTAGAGTTAATATGAACACAGTTTGAGAACAATATGGGAATAAAGCCTACAAACACGTAAATAAATATTTGTAATTATACAATTCTTAGCCTATTTACAATTGTAAATTACAATTATTTAATTCATCATTTTTCCAACTTACTTAACAGAGAAGTTCTTGCTGAAACTGATAAACGTTGAAAATTACTGCAGACGTTTCGCTTTTTCGGATCATTTTTATTTTTTTTACGTATTTCTGCTTCAGTTATAAATCATGACGGGGTGAAGATGTTCGGCTCTTTAATTGAGACCTTCGTTTCGACTAATATTTGAGAACAACAAGGTTACAGAAAGTTTTCAATTAATAAATTCTTAAACGAACTAAAAATATTTTACTTAATACAAAAATCACTGTAAGCCTTCGTATAAACACTAACTTTATTATAAAAGCGTTTCTAAAACAAACCTACGTATGCCTACAATTCATATCAGAGAATTTTTTTTTTTAATTGCATAGAAAATAATTGTCAGGTATATCACGAATAAGCGAAAATGATTTTTCTCCTTTTACCGTATGGTACTTACACATACATAATTATAAATAGCGGAAAAAAGAAGAAGAAGGAAACTTTGATAAAATGAATAATGAACAGCAATAGGGCAAGCCCTACTCTCGATAGGACCGCCTCTCGGCCCCTACCTCCACACGATGAACATTAACTTTGTTTAATTTTACAACCACGCCTTTATTTTTTTATTATTTTTTGTGCTATATGGAATATGCCATGTACAATGTGTGGCATGTAATTTTCCATGTGCAATGTGATATAAACAATGGGTCATGTGCAAAATGCGGTAGGTACTATGTGCAATGTGGGGTATGCACAATGGGTTATATGCAATGGGTCATGCGAAAAGTGCGATATGTGCAATTTGTTATGTGTAAATGTGCTATGTGCAATGTGTTATATGCAATGGTTATGTGCAAATGAGTTATGTGCAATTTGTTGTAGGCCTATTCAATAGTTATGTGCAAATTCGATATGTGCAATGTGTTATATGAAATGGTTACGTGCAAATGCGCTATTTGAAATGTGTTATATGCAATGGTTACGTGCAAATTCGATATGTGCAATATATTATTTGCAAAGGTTACGTGCAAATGCATTATGTGCTATGTGTTATATGCAATGGTGACGTGTAAATGCGCTATGTGTAATGTAATATGCAATGGCCATGCGAAAAATGTGGTATGTCCAATGTGTTATATGCAATGGTTATGTGCAAATGCACTATGTGCAATGTGATATATGCAGTGGCCATACGATAAGTACGGTATGTAGGCTACAATGTGTTATATGAGGTGGTTATGTGCAAATGCGATATGTGCACAATCTTATAAATAAAGAGTGGATTGAACAGTCCTGTAGGGTCTTAAACAATCTTGTACCTGTTAAACAGCTATTCAGATATTATCTAGTCATGTTAGGAGAGGAGCGTTCAGTTACTCCATTTAATTAAAATAATTTAAACAATTTTTAAAGTAATTTATAATCAAAATTGTTCTAAATTGCTGTTAACGATAAAATAATGGTTTTCATAACATTATGCAAACGGCCATATGCATAATGCGGGATGTATAATAGGCCTATGTTATATGCAGTGGTTATGTGCAATGTGTTATATGCAATGGTTATGTGCAATGTGTTATATGCAATGGTCACATGCAATATGTTATATGCAACATTTATGTGCAATATTTATATGCAATGGTTATGTGCAATGTGTTATATGCAATGGTTATGTGCAATGTGTTACATGCAATGGTTACATGCAATATGTTATATGCAACATTTATGTGCAATATAATATATGCAAATGTTATATGTTATGTGCAATATAATATATGCAATGGTTATGTGCAATGTGTTATATGCAATAGTTATGTGTAATGTGTTACATGCAATGGTTACGTGCAATGTGTTATATGCAATGGGCTACATGCAAAGTGAGGTAGGGATGTATAATGCGTTAAATAAAAACGACAAAAAAATGTTCAGAGTCCCTACGATTGGCATCTGTCTGTCACCTTTGCCTAATTATAAAACAATTCTTATACATAAAAAAAGCTTAAACAGTCTTGTAAGCGGCTATTCAAATATTACCTAATCATATTAGGAGAAAGGAGTTGCGTAATTTCAGTTAAGACAATTTTTTAAAGTAATTTATAATTAAGATAGTCTAAATTGCTATTTACGATATAGTAAAAGTTTTCAAAACATTATTGTAGCTTATAAACTGTACTTTGCTTAAAGCCCAATTGTACTTCGAAACCTATAGGCCTACTGTTTTGTGGCATTCAATCAACGACAGACAAATAATCATAAATATTTGTAATTACATAATATTAGAGGGTATATAGTTGTTTATATCTCGATAACAAAAATTAGAATGCCTAATATTTGAACGGCCCCGCAGAACTACGTTCTACAAACACTTTGAGGCGTTGGCTAAGATCCGTTATCGTTATTGAAATGAGTGTTAACTTAACATTTTTCAAAATAAATATAGGGTACTTAACAACGCAGATGTTTGTTAAACCGAATTTTCAAAAAGTAGTAAAATTTGATAACATTACACGAACAATCATCTGATACGCGAGTATAATCGTGCTTTACAAGTAAAATTTGATAAAAATACATAAAGAATCATCTGATACGCGATTATACTCGTACTATTCAAGTAAAATTTGATAAAAGTACACAAACAATCATGTAATACGTGATTATACTCGCACTTTACACGTAAAATTTCATAAATGTACATAAACAATGATGTAATAAGGGATTACACTGGTATTTTACAAGTAAAATTTGATAAAAATACATAAACAATCATGTGATACGCGATTATACTCGTACTTTGCAAGTAAAATTCGATTAAAATACAGAAACAATCATGTAATACACGATTATACTCGTACTTCACAAGTAAAATTTCATAAATGTACATAAAAAATCATGTAATACGCGATTATACTCGTACTTTACAAGTAAAATTTGACAGGTGTACACAAACAATCATGTAATACGCGATTATACTCGTACTTCAAAAGTAAAATTTCATAAATGTACACAAACAATCATGTAATACGTGATTATACTCGCACTTTACACGTAAAATTTCATAAATGTACATAAACAATCATGTAATAAGGGATTACACTGGTATTTTACAAGTAAAATTTGATAAAAATACATAAACAATCATGTGATACGCGATTATAATCGTACTTTGCAAGTAAAATTCGATTAAATTACAGAAACGATCATGTAATACACGATTATACTCGTACTTCACAAGTAAAATTTCATAAATGTACATAAACAATCATGTAATACGCGATTATACTCGTACTTTACAAGTAAAATTTGACAGGTGTACACAAACAATCATGTAATACGCGATTATACTCGTACTTCAAAAGTAAAATTTCATAAATGTACACAAACAATCATGTAATACGCGACTATACTCGTACTTTACAAGTAAAATTTGACAGGTGTACATAAACAATCATGTAATAAGCGATTATACTCGTACTGCACAAGTAAAATTTCATAAATGTACACAAACAATCATTTAATACGCGATTATACTCGTACTTTACAAGTAAAATTTCATAAATGTACACAAACAATCATGTAATAAGCGATTATACTCGTACTTCACAAGTAAAATTTCTTAAATGTATATAAAAAATCATGTAATACACAATTATACTCGTACTTCACAAGTAAAATTTCATAAATGTACACAAACAATCATGTAATAAGAGATTATACTCGTACTTTACAAGTAAAATTTAATAAAATTACGCAAACAATCAATTAATACGTGACTATACTCGTACTTTACAAGTAAAATTTCATAAATGTATATAAAAAATCATGTAATAAACGATTATACTCGTACTTCACAAGTAAAATTTCATAAATGTACACAAACAATCATGTAATACGCGACTATACTCATACTTTACAAGTAAAATTTGACAAGTGTACATAAACAATCATGTAATACGCGATTATATTCGTACTTCACAAGTAAAATTTCATAAATGTACACAAACAATCATGTAATACGCGATTATACTCGTACTTTACAAGTAAAATTTGACAAGTGTACATAAACAATTATGTAATACGCGATTATACTTATACTTCACAAGTAAAATTTCATAAATGTACACAAACAATCATGTAATACGCGATTATACTCGTACTTTACAAGTAAAATTTGACAAGTGTACATAAACAGTCATGTAATACGCGATTATATTCGTACTTCACAAGTAAAATTTCAAAAAATGTACACAAACAATCATGTAATACGCGATTATACTCGTACTTTACAAGTAAAATTTGACAAGTGTACATAAACAATTATGTAATACGCGATTATACTTATACTTCACAAGTAAAATTTCATAAATGTACACAAAAAATCATGTAATACGCGATTATACTCTTACTTTACAAGTAAAATTTGACAAGTGTACATAAACAATCATGTAATACGCGATTATACTCGTACTTCACAAGTAAAATTTCATAAATGTATATAAAAAATCATGTAATACACGATTATACTCGTACTTCACAAGTAAAATTTCATAAATGTACACAAAAAATCATGTAATACGCGATTATACTCTTACTTTACAAGTAAAATTTGACAAGTGTACATAAACAATTATGTAATACGCGATTATATTCGTACTTCACAAGTAAAATTTCAAAAATGTACACAAACAATCATGTAATACGCGATTATACTAGTACTTTACAAGTAAAATTTGACAAGTGTACATAAACAATTATGTAATACGCGATTATACTTATACTTCACAAGTAAAATTTCATAAATGTACACAAACAATCATGTAATACGCGACTATACTCGTACTTTACAAGTAAAATTTGATAAGTGTACATAAACAATCATGTAATACGCGATTATACTCGTACTTCACAAGTAAAATTTCATAAATGTATATAAAAAATCATGTAATACACGATTATACTCGTACTTCACAAGTAAAATTTCATAAATGTACACAAACAATCATGTAATAAGCGATTATACTCGTACTTTACAAGTAAAATTTCATAAATGTATATAAAAAATCATGTAATACACGATTATACTTATACTTCACAAGTAAAATTTCATAAATGTACACAAACAATCATGTAATACGCGACTATACTCATACTACTTGGTGTACACAAAGTAAAATTTACAAGTAAAATTTGACAAGTGTACATAAACAATCATGTAATACGCGATGATATTCGTACTTCACAAGTAAAATTTCATAAATGTACACAAACAATCATGTAATACGCGACTATACTCGTACTTTCCAAGTAAAATTTAACAAGTGTACATAAACAATTATGTAATACGCGATTATACTTATACTTCACAAGTAAAATTTCATAAATGTACACAAACAATCATGTAATACGCGACTATACTCGTACTTTACAAGTAAAATTTGACAAGTGTACATAAACAGTCATGTAATACGCGATTATATTCGTACTTCACAAGTAAAATTTCAAAAATGTACACAAACAATCATGTAATACGCGATTATACTCGTACTTTACAAGTAAAATTTGACAAGTGTACATAAACAATTATGTAATACGCGATTATACTTATACTTCACAAGTAAAATTTCATAAATGTACACAAACAATCATGTAATACGCGATTATACTCGTACTTTACAAGTAAAATTTGACAAGTGTACATAAACAATCATGTAATACGCGATTATACTCGTAACTTCACAAGTAAAATTTCATAAATGTATATAAAAAATCATGTAATACACGATTATACTCGTACTTCACAAGTAAAATTTCATAAATGTACACAAACAATCATGTAATAAGCGATTATACTCGTAGTTTACAAGTAAAATTTCATAAATGTATATAAAAAATCATGTAATACACGATTATACTTATACTTCACAAGTAAAATTTCATAAATGTACACAAACAATCATGTAATACGCGATTATACTCATACTTTACAAGTAAAATTTCATAAATGTATATAAAAAATCATGTAATACACGATTATACTTATACTTCACAAGTAAAATTTCATAAATGTACACAAACAATCATGTAATACGCGACTATACTCATACTTTATAGTAAAATTTCATAAATGTATATAAAAAATCATGTAATACACGATTATACTTATACTTCACAAGTAAAATTTCATAAATGTACACAAACAATCATGTAATACGCGACTATACTCATACTTTACAAGTAAAATTTCATAAATGTATATAAAAAATCATGTAATACACGATTATACTTATACTTCACAAGTAAAATTTCATAAATGTACACAAACAATCATGTAATACGCGATTATACTCGTACTTTACAAGTAAAATTTGACAAGTGTACATAAACAATCATGTAATACGCGATTATACTCGTACTTCACAAGTAAAATTTCATAAATGTATATAAAAAATCATGTAATACACGATTATACTCGTACTTCACAAGTAAAATTTCATAAATGTACACAATCATGTAATAAGCGATTATACTCGTACTTTACAAGTAAAATTTCATAAATGTATATAAAAAATCATGTAATACACGATTATACTTATACTTCACAAGTAAAATTTCATAAATGTACACAAACAATCACGTAATAAGCGACTATACTCGTACTTTACAAGTAAAATTTGACAAGTGTACATAAACGGTCATGTAATACGCGATTATATTCGTACTTCACAAGTAAAATTTCATAAATGTACACAAACAATCATGTAATACGCGATTATACTCGTACTTTACAAGTAAAATTTGACAAGTGTACATAAACAATTATGTAATACGCGATTATACTTATACTTCACAAGTAAAATTTCATAAATGTACACAAACAATCATGTAATACGCGATTATACTCGTACTTTACAAGTAAAATTTGACAAGTGTACATAAACAATCATGTAATACGCGATTATACTCGTACTTCACAAGTAAAATTTCATAAATGTATATAAAAAATCATGTAATACACGATTATACTCGTACTTCACAAGTAAAATTTCATAAATGTACACAAACAATCATGTAATAAGCGATTATACTCGTACTTTACAAGTAAAATTTCATAAATGTATATAAAAAATCATGTAATACACGATTATACTTATACTTCACAAGTAAAATTTCATAAATGTACACAAACAATCATGTAATACGCGACTATACTCATACTTTACAAGTAAAATTTGACAAGTGTACATAAACAATCATGTAATACGCGATTATATTCGTACTTCACAAGTAAAATTTCATAAATGTACACAAACAATCATGTAATACGCGACTATACTCGTACTTTCCAAGTAAAATTTAACAAGTGTACATAAACAATTATGTAATACGCGATTATACTTATACTTCACAAGTAAAATTTCATAAATGTACACAAACAATCATGTAATACGCGACTATACTCGTACTTTACAAGTAAAATTTGACAAGTGTACATAAACAGTCATGTAATACGCGATTATATTCGTACTTCACAAGTAAAATTTCAAAAATGTACACAAACAATCATGTAATACGCGATTATACTCGTACTTTACAAGTAAAATTTGACAAGTGTACCTAAACAATTATGTAATACGCGATTATACTTATACTTCACAAGTAAAATTTCATAAATGTATATAAAAAATCATGTAATAAACGATTATACTCGTACTTCACAAGTAAAATTTCATAAATGTACACAAACAATCATGTAATAAGCGATTATACTCGTACTTTACAAGTAAAATTTGACAAGTGTACATAAACAATTATGTAATACGCGATTATACTTATACTTCACAAGTAAAATTTCATAAATGTACACAAACAATCATGTAATACGCGACTATACTCATACTTTACAAGTAAAATTTGACAAGTGTACATAAACAATCATGTAATACGCGATTATATTCGTACTTCACAAGTAAAATTTCATAAATGTACACAAACAATCATGTAATACGCGACTATACTCGTACTTTCGAAGTAAAATTTGACAAGTGTACATAAACAATTATGTAATACGCGATTATACTTATACTTCACAAGTAAAATTTCATAAATGTACACAAACAATCATGTAATACGCGACTATACTCGTACTTTACAAGTAAAATTTGACAAGTGTAAATAAACAGTCATGTAATACGCGATTATATTCGTACTTCACAAGTAAAATTTCAAAAATGTACACAAACAATCATGTAATACGCGACTATACTCGTACTTTACAAGTAAAATTTGACAAGTGTACATAAACAATCATGTAATACGCGATTATACTCGTACTTCACAAGTAAAATTTCATAAATGTATATAAAAAATCATGTAATACACGATTATACTCGTACTTCACAAGTAAAATTTCATAAATGTACACAATCATGTAATAAGCGATTATACTCGTACTTTACAAGTAAAATTTCATAAATGTATATAAAAAATCATGTAATACACGATTATACTTATACTTCACAAGTAAAATTTCATAAATGTACACAAACAATCATGTAATAAGCGATTATACTCGTACTTTACAAGTAAAATTTCATAAATGTATATAAAAAATCATGTAATACACGATTATACTCGTACTTCACAAGTAAAATTTCATAAATGTACACAATCATGTAATAAGCGATTATACTCGTACTTTACAAGTAAAATTTAATAAAATTACGCAAACAATCAATTAATACGTGACTATACTCGTACTTTACAAGTAAAATTTGACAAGTGTACATAAACAATCATGTAATACGCGATTATACTCATACTTCACAAGTAAAATTTCATAAATGTACACAAACAATCATGTAATACGCGACTATACTCGTACTTTACAAGTAAAATTTGACAAGTGTACATAAACAATCACGTAATACGCGATTATATTCGTACTTCACAAGTAAAATTTCATAAATGTACACAAACAATCATGTAATACGCGACTATACTCGTACTTTACAAGTAAAATTTGACAAGTGTACATAAACAGTCATGTAATACGTGATTGTACTCGCACTTTGCAAGTAAAATTCGTTAAAATTACACAAATAATGATGCAATACGTCATTATACTCCTACTTTACAACAAAAAATATGGAAGTGATGAATATCCCTAAGTAAGTTTATAGTTTTTTATTTATTTATTTTTTAAATCTAATTTATTAATCGTAGATCTAAACCAGTCTTACATGCCGTTAGGTTCATATATTCTAGTCATACGTGTTTTCAATGCATTTGGAATTGTTAAAATGTTAAGTTTTTGCAAATTTGCTTATATTATTACTTTAGAAAAATCAGATTTATATAAAAAACATGGCAACCAGAGACTTGTCGACAGTAGCTTTGCTTATATTAATTGTTATAGAAAGTAACATATGTGCTCATAACATTGTAGAACTATTCATATAAATATAATCCACTTTTTAGTACCTAATTATGAGTTTACAGACATTAATAGTTTAACAGATAATACTATTTTGGCTCGATTATAGATTTTTCATTTTATTATCTGCTAAAGAAAATCAAAATAACAAAATAAAGACTTTTTTATTAATTTTAAAATGTTAAATTTAGAAAATATAAGCTTGTAAACATTAACTCTGCAATAAACTGTAAGTGAATTTGGTTTTTATATTTGACTATAAATTAATTGTAGTATAAAAATTAAAAAAATTATAATTTGCAAATTAAAACCAATAACATTATCATAGTTGTAATATCTATCGGCATTCTTAATTCCCAAAAATATTTATTAAAAGTTAAATTGTTACATGCAAGATCTTCCTCTTATAATGTTATAATCTCTACGTCAATTAAAAAATATATGTTTTTTTTTAATTATATACATTTTTATAAACAATGGTTCACCTTAAACAGCTCCAGCGCCGTCCAAAAAGTGCTATCACGCATAAGCTATATACGATGACTCACCGTATACAGATCGAGCGTGACGCGAAACCAATGCTTTTTACTCATACAAAAAGTGCTACAACGCCCAAAAATAAAAAGGAACATTTAGGCTAATGATTTTTGAAGATAATAAATGGCCGCTATTTTGGAAAGGATTTTGCTGTGTTAATTAACTTGTTAAGCTATTATTGATACCAATTTTCGTGCTTGAAGAAAAATTAAGAACGACTATAAAACTGTCCTGAAGGTCAGGATCGGTGTACGTTTCGTGATACACATTCTGATATCATAATGCCACCTAGATTGTCTCATTTTCCAGTGGAAATTTGCTAGTAAAACGGTGCAGGAAATGTCCATAATTATAGATTAGTAATCCTGTATTTAGGTCTATAATGTTTTCTAGAAAAAACAAAATATATGCGTAAATTATCATTTTAAATTTTCAAACTTCAAGAAAATTAATTATGCGACCTGTTATGAGTTCATTTTTGTATTTTCAATTAAATTTCAAAGTGTAAAAACTTATTACAGCTGATTATGAGGGTGGAATCAGATGCTATATTGACTGTAAGATTTGAAAAATATATATAAATTCGCTTACATAACGTCAGGTAGACAAGCGTGATACGATTTTTTTTAATGTGTAGTCAGTTCTTATACCCACACTGCCGTAATCAAATTTAATCAAATCAATATCCCCCTCTACGATTTAAACGGCCATTAATTGAAAATTTAAAGAAAAGCAAAGGCTTACACGCCGATCTCATATGACAATTAGTCTCATAGAACTCATCATTAACAAAAGGTAACGTAAGGAAAAATACAGTATATCGGCCCTCTAAGTTAGGTTATGTGTTGAGCCTGTCGACAGTCGACAGGTCTGGGTCAAGGGGCGGAGCAAGCTGATACATGATGTTGGTTTTGGCTGGCAGCTCGTTCCCTACACAACTATCATTACTGACAGAACGCGTGATAACTTTACCTGTTCCTGCTCATTGGTAACTGCTCACTGCTAAGTGATGTTCATTCACAAAACATCTTCCTCTTTATATACCAAACCTTACAAAGTTTTAGGATTTGTTTACAGCTCGTTCCCTACACAGCTATCATTACTGACAGAACGCGTGATAACTTTATCTTTTCCTGCTCTTTGGTAACTGCTCACTGCTAAGTGATGTTCATTCACAAAACATTTTCCTCTTTCCAATATACCAAACCTTACAAGTTTTAGGATTTCTTGGCAGCTCGTTTTCCTACAAATTTATTTATTCCTAAGTCATGATAATTCACAAAACATTTTCATATTTCCAATACATCAAACCTTACAAAGTTTTAGGATTTCTTAGTAGCTCGTTTCCCTACAAATTTATCGTCCTACTCATTCCTAAGTCATGATAATTCACAAAACATTTTCATCTTTCCAATATACCAAACCTTACAAAGTTTTAGGATTTCTTAATAGCTCGTTTCCCTACAAATTTTCATCCTACTCGCTGTTAATTACTCACTGCTATGTGATGTTCATTCAAAAACATCTATATCGTAAGTTTTACAATTTTGGAGTTTAAATTATTTAAGTGGTAAATTCTCCATCAAAAATCTCTACTTCTAAAGTTCCTCAGCTGCGTCCTTATTTCTCAACGTGTGTTTCTCTACACCAACCAATTTGAGTAAATGTCTTCTTTTAATCGATTTTTTTATTGATAACCGTCCTCCAGTTCTTTTTTCAGTCCTCTGTCATACAATTGATACAAGTATCCTGATCATCGTATCTCTCCTTGCAATATTAATTTTGTTGCTACCAAATTTTTTGCATCTTCATGTGAGTTTTATTTTCTTATTTCGTTATGATTTGTTAACATTCTCCATTTTAACTGATCTAGAAATTTTTCATATTTTTGTTGTTGAGTTCCTAAATGTTTTTGATTGTAGACAAGCGGGCTTGTTGCTATATAAAATACTGGATGTCTAAATGCAGTAGGTATTAACGTCTTTAAGAACGTTTAAGTTAAAAATAATACTTATAAAGTAACTGTATTGTAGATGAAACATACAGCTTATTTGGAATACTTTGATTTTCATAAGAATTGAAAAATGGTGACGAACGAAGCGAGAATAACTTTCAATTTTGTTTATACAAATTATGTGTGTATTTATTAAATAACTAATAAATGAATCTTTAAAAAAATGTTGAAGTATTTTAATATGATTCACCAAAAAAATACGACAAAAATCTTTCAAACGTAAAGTGTATCCTTTTAGACGGTCATGTCATTTCTCAGTTCAGTTTCAGTTTCCGTTCTCGTTTCATTTCAATTCGGGATTTTTGTTTTTACACGATCAGTTCAGTTCTCATTGTTATTATTAATCGTTTCAGTTCTTTGTGTACACTTCTCTAGTTCCTGCTCCACTTCTTACACAGTCTTCAACTTTTTTAAGTTATTATAAGCTGAGCTTAGGCTATTAATTTTGGATTTTACCATCGCTTTTGTAGAATTTTTATCGTATTCGTGGTATTTCCTCAATAGCAGAGTGTAGGTAGCTTCCTTAATGTTTGCATTGTGATAACGTGCGTCTGTTTTGTTCTACAAACACGGCGAAGTTTTATAAATTTCAATGAACTGGACAACGTAACCGTGATTCTTGGACATAGCGACAGTTGCGACGAGCACTGGGCAAGATTTTCAAAAAACTGACGTGAGCGAACGGACTGAAGCATGGCGCACTTTTTACACTTAGAAATTATAAGAACTGAAATGAAACAAACAAAATCCATCTCGTCAGTTCTCAGTCTCCGTTTCAGTTCTTCTTTCAGTGTTTAATTTTTACACGTAGGAAAAACTGACATTTTGACTGAAACTGAACTGACGACTGATATGACTGTCTAAAAGCACCCTTACACGAAGAAAAACTGACAGTTTGACTGAAACTGAAACTAAAATGTGACGGATATGACCGTCTAAAAGGACCCTTTCACTCAGGAAATAAAGACATTTTGACTGAAACTGCAACTAAACTTACCACTGATAAACTGTCTAAAAGGATCGTTGAACGTAGGAAAAACTGACATTGAAACTAAACTGACCACTGATATGACCGTGTAAAAGGACCCTTACACCTAGGAAAACTGACATTGAAACTGAACTGACCACTGATATGACCGTGTAAAAGGACCCTTACACCTAGCAAAACTGACATTGAAACTGAACTGACCACTGATATGACCGTCTAAAAGGACCCTTACACCTAGGAAAAACACATTTTGACTGAAACTGAACTGACGACTGATATGACCGTCTAAAAGGACCCTTACACATAGGAAAAACACATTTTGACTGAAACTGAACTGACGACTGATATGACCGTCTAAAAGGACCCTTACACATAGGAAAAACTGATATTCAAACTGAACTGACCACTGATATGACCCTGTATAAGGACTCTTACACCTAGGAAAACTGACATTGAAACTGAATTGACTACTGATATGACCATCTAAAAGGACCCTTACACCTGGGAAAAACTGACGTTGAAACTGAACTGACCACTGATACGACGGTCTAAAAGGACCCTTACACATAGGAAAAACACATTTTGACTGAAACTGAACTGACGACTGATATGATCGTTTAAAACGACCCTTACAAATAGGAAGAACTGACATTGAATCTGAACTGATGACTGATATGACCGTTTAAAAGGACAGAAGTTTTTTGGTGGTCCTAGTTTGTCAGTTACCTAATTTTGTTCAATATTGCAATCCTCAGCTTTGAAATAAGGAACTAGTCAAGATAGGGCCTAAATTATGTAGGTTAATAAATTCGCGACATGCATCTATCTTGCTGATGAAAGCAAATTTCCAACAATAATTTTTTCTTATACTTTTTTTTGAAGATTTTATTTCACCGTCGCAACAATGTTAAAATTTTGCATAAATCAACATATTTTAAATTTTCTAACGAAATGTTTATTCGCGTAATTTCAAGTACATTTAAAAAACTAAAATGCTAGTTTATGAAAATTTCAACGCTGATTACAATGGTGAAATCGAATTTTTTTTAAATTGTAGAGTAAAAAAAATACGCTTTTTTAAATGCCCGCTATTTTTAAACGGTTAGACTGGATACTGGTGTTGTCAAAACTATTACCGAAACCGATTTTTGGTATTAAATGAGGACAATATCGGCACTCATTTCAAGATCCCGGGTCTGGGTATTACCATGATGACTACTGTAAATAGTTCATTTTCCAATCGGAATTCACTATTAAAATTACAGTGCCCTACGGATATGAAGAAACGAAACTAACCTACACTATCCTGAACTTAATACAACAGAGAAAGTGTTATGCCTATTTCATAGGCAGCTGTATTTAATTTAAATTATAAAAACTGAATAAATTAAGTCCGCATCTTATAATTTGATAGGCCTACTGCTCAGAATTAATTCAGTTGGCCACTTAAAATCATTGAGTCAAAGACCTTCATTATAACCTGTCTGTGCCGTGGCGAGGTTTTCTAGATAATAACTAAACTACCATCTGATACTGTAGCTAAGATCGATAAAGATGTCTCCACAAATCATATTATACACTGCCACTTCTACTCCGGGTCCAGAAACATGTAGCTAATGATTAATGAAGCGATTGTTCGCTACGCTCTTAGAGTTAAGCAATTATTCGGCGTAAATTTTTCATTGGGACCTAGTTTTGGAGTACTACCAAGAGTAAATGGTAACGGTACATTGAAGTAATTAGCGGATTTCCATTGGCGAATGAGCTGCCGGAGTACTCATCCCGGTAAGTCTGGAACAGGATCTTGAAATGAGCACTTCTGATCAATAGAAAACTTTTTGAGGGAGGTCGTTAATTTTATGTGTGTGTGTGTGTGTGTTTGCGCGCGTATGCGTGTGAATATGAGCGTGTCGTATGAGTGTATGTATATGGGTGTGCGTGTGCGCGTTTGTAAGTGTGTGTGTGCGCGTGCGTGCGTGCGTGTGTGTGTGAGAGAGAGAGAGAGAGAGAGAGAGAGAGAGAGAGAGCGAGAGAGAGAGAGCGTGTACATGTACGTGTGCTGTGCTTATGTGCATTGCGTATATATATATATACACACACACACACACATGTGAGTATGTGTATGTGTATGTGTGCGCGTGTGCGTGCGCGTGTGCGTGCGCGTGCGTGCGCGTGCGCGTGCGTGTGTGTGTGTGTGTGAGAGAGAGAGAGAGAGAGGAAAGAATATCTTCCGCATATTTGGTCCGATTGATTTAGAATTGGCACAAATCCGTTCAAAAGTTTCAAATTGTGATCATTCCAATATTTTTTAAATTTTTTTCAGAAATCATTACATTACTTCCTGTCACTATAACTTTCCGTAAATTAGTACTTTAAATTACAACGTTAATACAGAAGTTAATTTGCCAGTGGTCGGGGTTCTTTTTAAATATAGTTTAAGATTTTAAAAGCTATTTATGAAGTTAACCATGTTGGTTTCTGCTATAATGTCATCATTAAGTTGAGTATATTCTTCTACCTTTTCACGTTTTGTCAATTTACATTTTACACACGTTGACGCTTTTTTAATTGACCGAGCGATGCGAGGTGTATGTTTCAACTCGACAGTTCGACATTTGGTTCGTTTGTTACGCAGTATTGGTCAAACACTTTGACCGATTGTTTTGAAATTTGGTAACAAGGTACCTTGTACAAAACCCGAAAGATTTATGTGTAATAATTGTCCCTTTCACTTCCATTTTAAGATGGCTGGCTCTAATTCAACGTTGCGAGTGTAGTTTCTGATTATTTCGTCTAATACTGACTAAATGGCAAAAACTATCATAATTTTAAAACACTCATGGAGAAAGAGCATAAAATTACCCATAAAAGTTGTTCCAGTAATATTTTTCTAAAAGAATACGGTTACCGGTTAAATTGGCGGAAAAATTTACGAGCGCTCTGTGTATTAAATACTGCGAGGTCTACAGTAGTTCTTTGCACTACTAGTTAACCCATTTCTCAAAACTTATTGTTGTACAATTTAGATTTTGCTTGAAATTTGCTCCCATCATGTGAGCGAGAGTCTTAACTTTACGTGTTACGGCTGTTTCAATTTTCTCTGGCAGGAGATTCGTTTAGTAAAAAACACAACATTTTATAGAAAAGTGGAAGAAAGAGTAAAAAGAATAGGCCCTATTACTTAGTTTAAAACACAATTTGTTTGATTCAGTAATAATTTTTGTTACTATTAGTAATAGACAACTTTACTTTATTTAGGCTCTATACACAGTTCATTTTATAAAATATGCATTATTTTTACTTAATGTTAAACTCTGATTTGTCTTTAACCGATGAACCCTTTTTATTTTAAACCTAACCTAACCGGGAACTGCTTAAGTATTATGTTACATCACATTATATTGCCCATTTTTTTATAGGCTACTATAATTTTTTTTGTTTTTTGTTATTTTAAGGCGAAAAGAACATTAAGGCCTAAATGTAAGTGTGAGTGTAAAGTGTTAAAGTGGTAAGTGTAGTGTTATAAGTGTAAGTGTGTGTTAGACTCGGGTACAACGAGGAACGTCTAAATCCTCTCAACCCCGCAGAGGGTGCAGACTAGCTACACATATTGAGAGGATTTTAGACGTCCCTCGCGGTACCCGAGTCTAACACACACTTATACTTACAACACTACACTTACGACTTTAACACTTAACACTCACACTTACATTTAGGGAGGCGATAATAGCCTCAATGTGCTTTTCGCCTTAAAATAACAAAAACAAAATAAATAAATCCTCTCAATAGGTGCAGCTAGTCTGCACCCCCCTGCGAGGCTACTATAACATAACCTAATCTGACCAAACATTGCCTCACCTAACCTAACGTTTTTCATTAACAAATTTGAATCCTCTATCTACTCTACTCCACTGAAGCATTTACTTCAGAGGGTGGAACGCCCATCTTTTTTCACTTACAATTTTGTAAACAAAATTTCAGGAGCAGTAAAAAGTGCCCCCGTGAGAGCGCAGCAAAATGCGAACATAGGTGACAAAAGTAACTGTGTGTACCAAAATAGCTGATTGCTAAAAAAAGCATGTTTGTTGTTTACGAAAATAACATTAAAACTTTAAAAAATGTTGAGTTCAAACCTGATATTTATATTTTTTATGTTATGTTTTACAAGTGTACAAAAACCAAAATGTTTCCTATGTTGCTATATAACATAAATAAACCTGTTCTGTACGATAGTTTTCTTTAACTTTATTTTATAAGAAATTTACATCTTTTTATACATACTCTACACTTAAAACTTTCATCAAACACACACTACACTTTTGTTACAAATTGTTTTTTTTTTTAACTTTACCTTTTATTAGTTTCAGCTATTCTTTTGCGACGGCCATTCTTTTGTTCCGCGTTTTCAAGATACAAACTTGGTATAGCCTACTACCTTTGTAAAAAAAATAACATGATTAAAGTATTTCCACATACAAAGAACATGCTAATCAAGCATGGAAATTTTTTGTGTCGAAAGTAGATTCATCTATTATTTGTGCAATGATAAACATTCCTATCGATTTTGTACTAAAAATAAGGACCTGTCTTTTGGAAACTACATATGTGGGGTACATATAGATTCGTCAGAACACCAGGACACTCTCAAGCCTCATACTCCTCCATGTTAAGGCTTTATAATAAAGTAAAACGTCCTACAAATCTATAAAGGGACTGTAAACAAAATTGCAGAAGCAGTACAATGTGTCTCCGTGAGATTGCAGTACAATGCAGGCATAGGTGACAAAAGTAATTGTGTGTACTATAACAGCTGATTGCTAAAAAAACATTATTGAAAATAATATTTTAATAATTAGTGTCTTCAAGACTGAAATAATTATTGATCTAATCAGTTTTGAAAATAAAATCGGTAAGAAATCTAGGCCAGTATTAATATGTAAATATTTTTAAATAAAAGACTCTGGTTTAGTAAACAATAAATACTGATATTCAATTTCTGACAGCGATTTCGTAAATAATACAAGACGTTTTAATCTCTTTTCCTCTTCGTTCATGTAATCCTTACCGACCGTATCAGTTTTGAAAGTAGAATCGGTAAGATAATTTAGGATAATTTACAGTTTTAACATGTAAATGTTATTAAATAAAATACTCTGTTTTTCGTAAACAGTAAATACTGTGGCGTAATTTAAGTATGTAATGTAAAATCATGTTTATAAGTTTCATTTGTAAATATTTCAATAAGGTACGTTATACTTCAATCATTAATCTTATAAGTTATAGTTTCAAATACGAAAGCAGATTATGGCTATTGCGTTAAATTATCTAAATATAGTGAATAGCATTGTTTTATTAACAGGTCATACAAGTTTTAAATACAATTATAATGTCTATCTTAACAGAAGTTCTTATTGATAAGAAAATGCAAGCCTGCATGGTTTTGCAAATATTTTACTGAGGATAGTACGTACAGTAATCTTAAAATACAAGTATTGGATTGAATATTGACGTATTATAGTAATTAAATACCAGCCAATCATGTAATTCGAATTATTTTATTTACATGCTTTTTTACGTTCATTGATAACGATTTCATGAAAAAATGTCCTAAATTTTGTTACTTTTCGTTAATGTACCAACAAAGAAATTTACGATTGCCACTTATTTCATAGATCACTTCAAACATTGTTCATGAAGAGGTGCCATAACTCTGTTTAACTTCTTGTTGTACATCGTATATTATTCGTTTCTTTTTCCATTACCTGTGAAAGGTCGCATGGACCCACTAGTAAAAAAAAACTATAATTTTACGCTGTCAAGCAACTTTCGTTGTGTCTATCTCAGGCCCACTAGCTAAACATTTTACACCATCAAGTAACTTTTGTTGTATCTATCTCGAACCCACTAGTTAAACATTGTACTCTATCTAGCAACTTTTGTTGTATCTATCTCGAACCCACCAGTTAAACATTTTACGCTATCAAGCAACTTTTGTTGTATCTATCTCGAACCCACTAATTAAACATTTTACGCTATCAAGCAACTTTTGTTGTATCTATCTCGAACCCACTAGTTAAACATTTTACGCTATCAAGCAACTTTTGTTGTATCTATCTCGAACCCACTAGTTAAACATTTTACGCTATCAAGCAACTTTTGTTGTATCTATCTCGAACCCATTAGTTAAACATTTTACGCTATCAAGCAACTTTTGTTGTATCTATCTCGAACCCACTAGTTAAACATTTTACGCTATCAAGCAAATATTGTTGTGTCTATCTCAGGCCCACTAGTTAAAAATAAAACTACCTGTAATTTTACGCTATCAAGCAACTTTCGCTGTGTCTATCTCGGACCCACTAGAGATAACTAAATAAAACTATAATTTTACACTATCAAGCAACTTTCGCTGTGTCTATCTCGGACCCACTAGAGATAACTAAATAAAACTATAATTTTACACTATCAAGCAACTTTCGCTGTGTCTATCTCGGACCCACTAGAGATAACTAAATAAAACTATAATTTTACACTATCAAGCAACTTTCGCTGTGTGTATCTCGGGCCCACTAGAGATAACTAAATAAAACTATAATTTTACACTATCAAGCAACTTTCGCTGTGTCTATCTCGGACCCACTAGAGATAACTAAACAAAACTATAATTTTACACTATCAAGCAACTTTCGCTGTGTCTATCTCGGGCCCATTAGAGATAACTAAATAAAACTATAATTTTACACTATAAAGCAACTTTCGCTGTGTCTATCTCGGGCCCATTAGAGATAACTAAATAAAACTATAATTTTACACTATCAAGCAACTTTCGCTGTGTCTATCTCGGACCCACTAGAGATAACTAAACAAAACTATAATTTTACACTATCAAGCAACTTTCGCTGTGTCTATCTCGGACCCACTAGAGATAACTAAATAAAACTATAATTTTACACTATCAAGCAACTTTCGCTGTGTCTATCTCGGGCCCACTAGAGATAACTAAACAAAACTATAATTTTACACTATCAAGCAACTTTCGCTGTGTCTATCTCGGACCCACTTGAGATAACTAAACAAAACTATAATTTTGCACTATCAAGCAACTTTCGCTGTGTCTATCTCGGGCCCACTAGAGATAACTAAATAAAACTATAATTTTACACTATCAAGCAACTTTTGCTGTGTCTATCTCGGACCCACTAGAGATAACTAAATAAAACTATAATTTTACACTATCAAGCAACTTTCGCTGTGTCTATCTCGGACCCACTAGAGATAACTAAATAAAACTATAATTTTACACTATCAAGCAACTTTCGCTGTGTCTATCTCGGGCCCACTAGAGATAACTAAATAAAACTATAATTTTACACTATCAAGCAACTTTCGCTGTGTCTGTCTCGGACCCACTAGATATAACTAAACAAAACTATAATTTTACACTATCAAGCAACTTTCGTTGTGTCTATCTCGGACCCACTAGAGATAACTAAACAAAACTATAATTTTACACTATCAAGCAACTTTCGCTGTGTCTATCTCGGACCCACTAGAGATAACTAAACAAAACTATAATTTTACACTATCAAGCAACTTTCGTTGTGTCTATCTCGGACCCACTAGAGATAACTAAACAAAACTATAATTTTACACTATCAAGCAACTTTCGCTGTGTCTATCTCGGACCCACTAGAGATAACTAAACAAAACTATAATTTTACACTATCAAGCAACTTTCGCTGTGTCTATCTCGGACCCACTAGAGATAACTAAACAAAACTATAATTTTACACTATCAATCAACTTTCGTTGTGTCTATCTCGGACCCACTAGAGATAACTAAACAAAACTATAATTTTACACTATCAAGCAACTTTCGCTGTGTCTATCCCGGGCCCACTAGTTAAAAATAAAACTATAATTTTGCTCTATCAAGCAACTTTTGCTGTCTGTTGACATACAATTATCGATCTTAAAAAAAATCGGTAGAAATACTGAAATAAAAAATACTCGGTTAGTTTTTGAGATCACCAAGAAATACTTGAATCATATGTTTACCTTAAGAAAAAATTACGAAAACACTATCCGTGGTCACGCTGTTCTATACTAACACTGTGTGTTTTATGGTATGTTACGACCTGATATTTAATGTTTATTTAATTGAATACGAAAAAGTTAGTGCAATTAGCTTTATTTAACCCAATGCACGTGTAATTACTGAAACGTCCGAAGTAAGGTGGTCCTGGATAAGCTAAGTTGCTAAGTGATTACTTTTAATTAACCATGGAGAGCAATATTCAGTTTCGGCCTGAACAGCTGATCCTATCGCCTCCCCCACTCCCCTGCCTCCTCCCTACCCCTCTACCCCTCCCCCGACGATGTTATGTTGGTTTTTCTTACCTCACCCTATATAATTACATGTAATTTCACATTCACACGAACAATCTTGAAAACTCGACAAAAGTGTACTATTCGTTCAGAAACATTCGGCTACAGTCTAAAGGTATACGTAACGTGTAAACGGTAAGCTAAAAGACAATAATTTATTGTATGAAAATTATATTGTGCAGAAATTTATTGTACAAGAAATGTATTGTGCAAAAATTTATTATGCGAAAATTTATTGTGAAAAAAATAATGTACAAGAATCTATTGTGCAAAAATTATTGCACGAACAATTTATTGTGCAAAAATGTATTTTACAAACATTAAAAAACCCGCCTTTACTTTCTCACATAATATGAAATAATTATAGGCCTATAAAAATTCTGGTGATAATTATTTGTAAATATCACGCTGGGTGTTAAAAAACATCTTCAATAAAAAACTCGATTCATGAAAATGTTCATAGATTTTTATCTATTGGGAAAAAGTAATTATAATTTCTCTCAAAGTTTTTTATTGATTATGTGCGAGGTCTCATTTCAACGTAACTGTATATTAATTTTTGTATCATTACTAATAATATTGGTTGTGTTTTCTGTTGACATTTGAGTTATGATCTTGATCAAATTTGTTGTTTTCTGTGTATAGGCTATACATTATAAACTTGTATTAAAAGGTTTAACTGGTAATTTTTGTATTAAAAATTATGTTTAGGCCTACATGATTATTTTCTAAAATTATAACTTTGTTTTGTTTTTACCCGGTTTTATCTTAACTTTTCCCTATTATCCGACATTTTTTCTCATGTGACGTCACAGAGGCCCGTTTAGGTTGGATAAGTCTTAACTGTAGTTGGAAATGTTAAAATTTTTCCTAAAAATTGTGTGCTTTTAATGAGTCCTTTATAATTAAAAAGTATAGTTAATCCTTAAAAATCGGCTTGAATTGTAGTAAAAATGTTTAAATATATTTATAAAAGATTTTTAATAATAATTTCTATATTGTATGGTAACATGTAACATATAACAATAAACCATCTTTAAAACGTTGAAATTATTTCTTGTACAGTAGAAACTCGGTTAACCGTCACTCTTTTAACCGTCACTCTCTGTTATCCGTCATCATCCAACATAGTCAATAAGTAATTTTGCGAAGCGCGATTATTGTTCGAAGCGACTGTCGGAGCGCCGTAATAGGAAGCGATAATTTTGAGTGACGATGAGATTATTTCAAATGTCCTTGCCATTGAAGAAGAGGTTGATGCAGACGAAGTCGAAGATCCTACGATTGATGAAAAGCCGACTACAAGCCACTCCGAAGCAGAGACAATGCTATCAAAGTGCATAGACTGGTTTGAAAGACAAGAGGAAGCAAGTGCAACACAGATTTTACTTCTCCGCAAAATACGGAACATTGCTGCGCAAAAGCCCGAGCCTCGAAGAAGCAGAAGAAGATGACCGATTATTTCAATGCATAAATATTTTATAACGTAAGCATAATGAGGTTAATGTACAGTACGGTTTAATGTAGCCTATTTAAAATATATAATCAATGCATTATTTACAGTACATAGTAACATGTTTTCATTATTGTTTTATCCAAAACCAGTGGGGATTTCTGTTATCCGTCTATTCTCTTAACCGTCACAGTCCCGGTCCCGGCGGTGACGGTTAATAGAGTTTCTGCTGTACTAACAGCGTAGTACATAAGTAAAAGTTTCAACTATCTTGAAGCATGTAGGTATGGCGTTTCTATTGTTCTTTCTGGAAATACTGGAAATGATTACCTGCAACTACCCAAGTACTGACAACTTGGGCTGTTCTATTTTCACATTGGAACTGACTACCCTTAACTTCTAATCGTACTACTTGGGATGTTTTCACATTGGAACTGACTACCCTTAACTTCTAATCGTACTACTTGGCCTGTTTTCACATTGGAACTGGCTACGCGTACCTATGATCGTACTACTTGGGCTGTTTTCACATTGGAACTGGCTACGCGTACCTATGATCGTACTACTTGGGCTGTTTTCACATTGGAACTGACTACGAGTAACTTCTAATCGTACTACTTAGGCTGTTTTCACATTGGAACTGACTACGCGTACCTATGATCGTACTACTTGGGCTGTTTTCACATTGGAACTGACTACGAGTAACTTCTAATCGTACTACTTAGGCTGTTTTCACACAGGAACTAACTACGCTTAACTTCTGATCGTACTACTTGGGCTGTTTTCACATTGGAACTAACTACGAGTAACTTCTGATCGTACTATTTGGGCTGTTTTCACATTGGAACTAACTACGCTTAACTTCTGAACGTACTATTTGGGCTGTTTTCACACTGGAACTAACTACGCTTGACTTCTAATCGTACTACTTGGGCTGTTTACACACTGGAACTGGCTACAAGTAACCTATGATCGTACTACTTGGGCTGTTTTCACACTGGAACTTGCTACGAGTAAACTATGATCGTACTACTTGGGCTGTTTTCACATTGGAACTGACTACGAGTAACTTCTAATCGTACTACTTAGGCTGTTTTCACACTGGAACTAACTACGCTTAACTTCTGATCGTACTACTTGGGCTGTTTTCACATTGGAACTGACTACGAGTAACTTCTGATCGTACTATTTGGGCTGTTTTCACATTGGAACTGGCTACGAGTAACTTCTGATCGTACTACTTGGGCTGTTTTCACATTGGAACTGACTACGCTTAACTTCTGATCGTACTACTTGGGCTGTTTTCACATTGGAACTGACTACGAGTAACTTCTGATCGTACTATTTGGGCTGTTTTCACATTGGCACTAACTACGCTTAACTTCTAATCGTACTACTTGGGCTGTTTTCATACTGGAACTGGCTACGAGTAACTTCTGATCGTACTACTTGGGCTGTTTTCATATTGGAACTAAGTACGCTTAACTTCTGATCGTACTATTTGGGCTGTTTTCACACTGGAACTGGCTACGAGTAACTTCTGATCGTACTATTTGGGCTGTTTTCACACTGGAACTAACTACGCTTAACTTCTAATCGTACTACTTAGGCTGTTTTCACATTGGAACTGACTACGAGTAACTTCTGATCGTACTATTTGGGCTGTTTTCACATTGGAACTAACAACGCTTAACTTCTGATCGTACTATTTGGGCTGTTTTCACACTGGAATTGGCTACGAGTAACTTCTGATCGTACTATTTGGGCTGTTTTTACACTGGAACTAACTACGCTTAACTTCTAATCGTACTATTTGGGCTGTTTTCGCACTGGAACTGCCTACGAATAACCTATGATCGTACTACTTGGGCTGTTTTCACATTGGAACTGACTACGAGTAACTTCTGATCGTACTACTTGGGCTGTTTTCACATTGGAACTGACTACGAGTAACTTCTGATCGTACTACTTGGGCTGTTTTCACACTGGAACTGCCTACGAGTAACCAATAATCGTACTACTTGGGCTGTTTTCACACTGGAACTGGCTACAAGTAACCTATGATCGTACTAATTGGGCTGTTTTCACATTGGAACTGACTACGAGTAACCTCTGATCGTACTATTTGGGCTGTTTTCACATTGGAACTGACTACGAGTAACTTCTGATCGTACTACTTAGGCTGTTTTCACACAGGAACTGGCTACGAGTAACCATTGATCGTACTACTAGGGCTGTTTTCACGTTGGAACTGACTACGAGAAACTTCTGAACGTACTACTTGGGCTGTTTTCACATTGGAAATGACTACGAGAAACTTCTGATCGTACTACTTGGGCTGTTTTCACTTTGGAACTGACTACGAGTAACTTCTGATCATACTAATTGGTCTGTTTTCACACTGGAACTGGCTACGAGTAACTTCTGATCATACTACTTGGGCTGTTTTCACATTGGAACTGACTACCCGTAACTTTTTATCGTACGACTTGGTCTGTTTTCACACTGGAACTGGTTACGAGTAACCTATGATCGTACTATTTGGGCTGTTTTCACATTGGAACTGACTACGAGTAACTTCTGATCGTACTACTTGGGTTTTTTTCACATTGGAACTGACTACCCGTAACTTTTTATCGTACGACTTGGTCTGTTTTCAAACTGGAACTGACTACGAGTAACTTCTGATCATACTACTTGGGCTATTTTCACATTGGAACTGATTACCCGTAACTTTTTATCGTACGACTTGGTCTGTTTTCACACTGGAACTGGCTACGAGTAACCTATGATCGTACTACTTTGGCTGTTTTCACATTGGAACTGACTACGAGTAACTTCTGATCGTACTACTTGGGCTGTTTTCACATTGGAACTGACTACGAGTAACTTCTGATCGTACTACTTAGGCTGTTTTCACACTGGAACTGGCTACGAGTAACCCATGATCGTACTACTAGGGCTGTTTTCACGTTGGAACTGACTACGAGAAACTTCTGATCGTACTACTTGGGCTGTTTTCACATTGGAAATGACTACGAGAAACTTCTGATCGTACTACTTGGGCTGTTTTCACACTGGAACTGGCTACGAGTAACCTATGATCGTACTACTTGGGCTGTTTTCACATTGGAACTGACTACGAGTAACTTCTGATCGTACTACTTGGGCTGTTTTCACATTGGAACTGGCTACGAGTAACCTATGATCGTACTACTTGGGCTGTTTTCACATTGAAACTGACTACGAGAAACTTCTGATCGTACTATTTGGGTTGTTTTCACATTGGAACTGACTACGAGAAACTTCTGATCGTACTACTTGGGCTGTTTTCACTTTGGAACTGACTACGAGTAACTTCTGATCATACTACTTGGGTTGTTTTCACATTGGAACTGACTACCCGTAACTTTTTATCGTACGACTTGGTCTGTTTTCACACTGGAACTGGCTACGAGTAACTTCTGATCATACTACTTGGGCTGTTTTCACATTGGAACTGACTACCCGTAACTTTTTATCGTACGACTTGGTCTGTTTTCACTCTGGAACTGGTTACGAGTAACCTATGATCGTACTACTTGGGCTGTTTTCACATTGGAACTGACTACGAGTAACTTCTGATCATACTACTTGGGCTATTTTCACATTGGAACTGACTACCCGTAACTTTTTATCGTACGACTTGGTCTGTTTTCAAACTGGAACTGACTACGAATAACTTCTGATCATACTACTTGGGCTATTTTCACATTGGAACTGACTACCCGTAACTTTTTATCGTACCACTTGGTCTGTTTTCAAACTGGAACTGACTACGAGTAACTTCTGATCATACTACTTGGGATATTTTTACATTGGAACTGACTACCCGTAACTTTTTATCGTACTACTTGGGCTGTTTTCACATTGAAACTGACTACGAGTAACTTCTGATAGTACTACTTGGGCTGTTTTCACATTGGAACTGACTACGAGTAACTTCTGATCGTAATACTTTGGCTTTTTTCACATTGGAACTGACTACCCTTAACTTTTTATCGTACTACTTGGGCTGTTTTCACACTGGAACTGAGTACAATTAACTTTTGATCGTACGACCAAAATTAATGTTGATCTAACGACCAAAGTTAGCTGTTTTCACGCTGGAACCGACTACAATTAACTTTTGATTGTACGACTTGAGCTGTACAAGTTAAATCACATCCTATACTCGTACAATTACAGAAGAATTATCCCGACCTTCTTGAGCTCTTACATCGGAGCATACTTGGAGTCTTCTACTTTCACAGGCGGTGTAGTGGTGTAGCCGTGAATTTCGATTAAGTTTTTGATAAGTTGTAGTTTTTTCCTCATTCTAATATTTTGGAAAGATTAAAACAATTGTTTTTCATAGTTGAAAGAATTAGTTTGTCGATGCGGTGAAGAATACTTTTAAAGAACGAAATCTGTTAACCAAATATTTCTGAAGAGAGAAGAGTTGAGTTTCACCATTTAACTCAGAGAAATTCTTAGAATATTTCTACATGAGTATGAACTCGTTCAACTATATTCTCAAAATTATAAAATTCGGCAACTTTCTTACAAATACACCATATATGGAATTGTATTGAAACGTACCTCAATATAATTTTATGGTACCATTCCGTTGGAATTGTATCTATGAAATATTTTCTAATTCCATAAACACTTTTTTTTCTTTAATTGTTAGAATTAATTTTGCCGTGCCGATAATCATCATCAAATATACTTCACAAAGTCGCGTCTTGTGGAGACAAAAATTCGAGCATGCTGGGTTCGAATCGCAAGCTCACTGGAACTTAGTCAAGTGTGAGCGCGCAGATTACATTCCTAAGGTAACTCATAAGTATTTGTGCGACTACGTACGACCAAAAGTCACTCGTAATCGGTTCCAATGTGAGACCAGTCGAAGTAGGGTCTTAGGGGAAGAGAAAAATTTAATAGAAAATTAAAGAAAGAATAACAAATCCAAGAATAACTAACATAGGATTTTCTTTGGTTTTCTTCACAAACCTTATGAAAACTCATCCGATATTTTTGTTCATAACTGATAGTTAATAACAATTAGTTTTGAGTTGTACTCATTTATAATTTCAAAAGTGTTGGAGACATATAACACATATAAAATTAAACAGCATATTAATTTTTTCTGTTATATTAGAATGTTATGAAAGTGTATAATCTCTTTTCCACGTCAAATCTTTTATACCAATATACTAAATTTTTTTCCACCATATAGAATTTTTTTATCATGACTTACATAACCATTGATGTTTCCTTTTGTATAACAAACACGACTATATGACCTGACACGTCTACTTTGTTTACTAAATTTTGAAAATAAAAATCTGTTTCTAAATATTATATTTTTCCAAAGTTTGGGCGTATATAACCAAACTGAGAAGTTTCTTGGTTTAGTGTTTGAACATCGGAGATGTCGTTACGGCCTGACAGACGGTTGAAAGTATAAAACTCATGGTGTCTACGGACTATAAAAAATATTGTTTATTAGTTTTCAAACAGGAAAAGTAGGTTATTTAAGTAGCCTTCTAGTTTATGTTCACTATTTTGTTCTCAAGTAGAATAATTAATTAGAACATGACTAAAGTCCGATTAAATAATAATAATAATAATAATAATAATAATAATTAATAATTTGAATGTACTGTCATTAAGTAATAATTTGTAAAAGCTAAGTCTTTAATGTTGTTTACATTTATTACTTTTGTAATAATACTAATAACTATTCTAATACAATGAAATGTATACAACAACAACAAAAGAAAATGAAGTAAAAAGTACACGTGTTGAACTCGGTTACCGACAGAAGCGAAGATTTTGTTAATTATATCTTTGCTGCATATACAATTAGTTTGAAGATATGTTTACAAATATCTTGTTCTGTTTAAATAAATAAATACGCGAACCTAGCTTAGATATTATTTACTGTAGTTACAGTAAAAGATCAGCTGTTTCATATTAATTCGTAACGATCAGCTGATTTCATTGAACAGCTGATAGGCTATAATAAGTTTTAGGTTATGTTGTTAAAATTACCAGTATTAACAACAATTATTATAAACATTTGTGTTAATTTAAATGAATTATAAACGGTTAAACGTGCACGTGTTATTCAATTGAGGAAAAACATTCATATAACACGCGTGTATTCTTATCGAAAAGGATGAAGAAAAGGAGACATAAATAGAGAAACGGAATTCATTTGCTCATTTCCGTTACATGAAAAAGGTTCGGGAACTTTTTTTCTATTCCTCTCGCCAAAACTAACATTTAAAAGCTTCGCTTCAAAAAAACTAGAACATAATTTTGTTCTTATATTTTTTAGGAAATAAAATTGGACAAATAATTGCAAAAGTCCGAATAAAAAATAATAATGAATAAAGTCCGTCATCAAGTATAATAAACAGAGTTGCCAAAATATTGTTTAACTATATCATTCGTTTAAGTTTAATCAACTCAGGAATTTAAGTATGCATGAAATTTAAACGTAAAACTTAAAAACAGGAAATGAAACTTAGACCGTTTTACATGTCTTGTATTGTTAGAAAAGAAACATCGTTTGTTGCTCTGTATACACACATAACTGTAAATACCCGATTAATAATGTCATGGATATTCCATAAGGTAATAATTTTTTAAATCAAAATCACCCGTAGTTTTATTAAAATTTATGACTTTTTCAGATTAGTCTGATAAATTCTCAAATGAATTAATCAATCAGAATGTTGGAATAAGCAACGCACAAAGGAAAACTTTAAATTACTTATTTTCCAGTAGGTTTCTTGGATATTTGTTTTTACAATAAATCAAAAGAAATTGTTTTTTCCAAATAAAAACTATGATTTATACCTAATTTTATCTGTTATTTGTTCTTGTCTTTGTTGAATCTTGGCACTTTTGTTTGCTATTTGTTCTGGTATACATCTTGCACTTGGTGTTTACCAGCTGCGCAGCCATTTCTGAATTTTTTTGCTGATCAAATCATTTTTAGCTTTTAATTCTGACTGCGGTATTAATTAAAAAGTTTGTTTAATGTTTTAGTTTTTAACAAAGTTTAATGCATCTCGGTTTATGTTCTAATGTTCAAGTTTTATTTTCAAAGGCACTAGAAAACGGGTGTTGGTTCACTCCGGAAACGTCCTGTATTGTTCAACATTTTTTCATGTTTACTGCAGTATTTTGTGTTACGTTGTGCAGAAATGTTAGAACTACGTTTGTATATTTATAAGAATTAACCAATAATTTTCAATTACGTTGTCCCCGTTTTCAAACACGCAGCACGTAAAGCGGATACAAGACGTGTTGGCACGATATTTTTGTGATCGGTAGTAGAGAACAAGGGAAGGAGCTATAATAAACTGATAACTAGATGGGAGTTGTATAGATGAGTAAATTATACTGCCTGTTACTTGGCAGGCGCCAGTGTTGGGTGGCCTGGACTACGTCATCAATCACCCAAGAATCCAGGGCCCTGGCCCAGTGTAGGGCCTACACTGTACAGCGTGATTAACATTTTATAATATACTGTACAGTATAGAGTCGTGAAAATATTTCTATAACTAAGCGCTGAGCAGTGTTGGCTCACTACACTGCCTACAGCTACAGTGTTACAGTGTAACGCCTCATTATCGCCGCCGCAGGTTTTTGCATATATTTTCCTGTTTATTTCATTAACTACGCCCCCAGCTCTGTTTCACGAATACGTAAACAGTTTCGGTAAATATCCAATTGATTTTAGTCATAATTTGGCTCCGGTTAGTTGTTTGCTTTATTTATAGAATAAAAAGAAACCTCTGTGTTTTTCTAACTTAAAAACCACGCTTCACGCTTCACGAGTACTTTTGTCGGTTATGTTTTGTTCTCCATTGTCGAATAAAAAAAAATAAATAAGGAATCAGCTTTCGAACTTTCGCTTTTAAATAGTCTATTAGGAATAATTTTGCAGTTATTTGTTGCCGTAGTGCCTTTATCTGTGAAATTAAAAATAAGCTGTTGGTTTTTCCTTTCTTCTTGGCAATTTTTTACATGTAATTTGTCAGTTTTTGTCTGTTTTTAAAGTCTTTTTTGTTTTTTACAATTTTGTTTGTTTTTATTCACGTGATAAAAAGCAGTGCGGATTTCTTTCACTTCGATTTTAAGATTTACATTTGTTGTTCTTGTTTATTTACACAGTCTTTGTTGACTCTTTGGCTCTTAGCACTATTGTTCACCATTGTTACTTTTATTAACGGAATTAAAAGAAGTCATTCTTTTTTCCGACTTAAAAACTATGATTTACGCTTAATTTTATCGGTTATTTGTTCATGTATTTCTTGAATCTTAGCACTTTTCTTTGCCATTGTTACTTTTATTAGCGGAATTGAAAGAAGTTATTTGTGTTTTTTTCACTTTAACTCTATGATTTACGCCTAATTTTATCGGTTATTTGTTCATCTGTTTCTTGAATCTTAGCACTTTTCTTTGCCATTGTTACTTTTATTAGCGGAATTAAAAGAAGTTATTTGTGTTTTTTTCATTTTAACTCTATGATTTACGATTAATTTTATCGGTTATTTGTTCACGTATTTCTTGAATCTTAGCACTTTTCTTTGCCATTGTTACTTTTATTAGCGGAATTAAAAGAAGTGATTTGTGTTTTTTCACTTTAACTCTATGATTTATGCCTAATTTTATCGGTTCTTGTCTTTTAAGAATGGCACTTTTGTTCCAATTATAAGAAAATCATTTATAATCTAACTTGTTTTTACTTTCCATAGGCTATGTAGGTTGACAGCCTTTTATGGATGGTTACGGTTTATATTTGTTAACCACTGCTGTCTTTATTTGCGGACTTAAGAATGACGTGTTAGTTTTCCCTTCAGTTAAAATTACACTTTATCACAATTTTATAACTTATTTGTTCTTCATTGTTGTCATATAGTTCAATTTTAAATTAAAATTGTAAAAAGATTAATTTTTCATTTTTTAAAAACATAATTCAAAAAGTCTGTTACGAAAAATTTGTTTGTTGTTTATTTGTTTGTTGTCTTTATTTCTGTAATAAAGTATGCTATTTGTTCAGATTAAAAATAATATTTTAATTGTTAGCCGTTGTTGTCTTTATTTTTGAGATTATCAATGTTAGGTAAAAGTACCAGTTTGTTTCACATTAAGCTTATATTTTACTACAACTTTTTCTTTTATTCGTTCTCTTTCTTCCTTTCTTTGTGAAATACAAACAAACTTTGAAACGGTTCAGTTTTTAATTAAAATTATTTTTTAATACTTGGCTTTTATTAAAAGCCAAGTATTATTATTGTTTCAAATTGTTATCTTTCTTTTAGAAATAAGAGTGCTAATTCAAATTGATTTTATTCATAGTTTATAGTTCCTTTAAGTGGCATTGGTGTTTTCATTTGTGATGTGAAAATATAAAAAAAATATTTATTTTTCTCGGTTTTGATTCAAGTTTAGTTTTCCTCAATTTGAAATTATGTGTGCTTAATATTTTTACATTATTTGTGACTAATATATAAAACTTGAGATGTAAAACATATTAAATACATTGCTATATTTTTTTTATGAATAAGAAAATTGAATAGAAAAAAAACTTAATACGGGATACGTTGTTAGTCCACTAGGCATAGTTTTTTATGGTTTGTTTGTCATCGTTGTGTTTCTGTGTGAGATGATGAAATTTAATTACATATTTTACTAGGTTTTTTCTTTTTTTAAATCAAGTTCTACTCATAATTTTGTCTTTTTCTTTCGAAATAAGAAAATTGTATAAAACGTTTTCAATTTAATTTATTTTGTTTTCACTTCTTCATATTTAATTGATATTTTTATATTTTTTCTGCTATTTATCAGCAATTGTTATCTTTTTTGGAAAATAAAAAAAACTAATATAATAATAATATTTTGATTTAATTTTACTCGTCTTCCTTTGTAAACAGTTTCCATTGTCCCCCAAGTTTGAAAAAAATCACTTTTTTCATTTCTAATTCAAGGTTATGCGTAATTGGGTATGTTACTCGTTCTTTATTGTTGTTTTTGAGTGACAACTTTGAAAATTGAATGAGAAGGTGTTTACCTTTCATGCTTGAAATTAAGTTCATTTTACAAATGTTGTTATTTACTTGTACGTCCTTGTTATCTTTATGTCTATATATATATATATATAAATACTTTTTGTGGAAGGAAAATATTGAATAGAAAGTAGCCAATTAGCTATTTGTTTTTAATTCGTTATTTTTAATAATTTTAATTTAAATAATTACCCGAGTCGTAATTGTTATCTTTCTATGAAACGATTAAAATGAAAAAAACATATTTGCTTTTTCATTTTATTTATTTTCATTTCATTTATTTCGGTCGTTATTGTTTGACTTAATTGTTTTTATTCATTGAACGAGAAATTAAATAATTAATTAGTAAATAATCCATTTTTCATTTATTTCAACTATACATGTGTTTTCATAATCATGTTGGCTATTACTTCCCTATTGGTTTCTTGGCTATTTGTTTTTGCATTTTTAATTTATGTTTACATTAAATGTGATAATTCAATTGTAGCCTGTGTTATTAGATATGTATCAATTGTTTCAATCTAAATAATTTTGGCCAACGATTGACTTTTACTATTTTTTGTTGGTTATGAAAATTGGATTGTAAATTTCAGTTTTTTTCTTTTCAAATTCAAGTTGGTTTCAACACAATTTTTCCTTTTATTTCTAAGAATTGTTACAAAAACGCAAAAAAACAAACCTACTAAGTGTATCCCAGTATTTTTATGATCCGTAGAGAAAAAAAAAAAAAAACAGAAAAAAAATCGATTTATACTTTTCGGTTTGAAGTTACAGCCCGCCAAACGTTAGAACGCAATGCAGATGATCTACCTGTAACGTTATTTTTACCTTACATTTCTAAAATTTAGATTAATGTTTAATTTGAGTTTACTTTGAAGAAATCAATGAAAATTTTAAATAGTGTCAGGGCACATTACACTATAAAACAAATGTCAAGTTTCGTTTATCAATGATCTTTGATGAAGTAAATTTGACGATTCTTTGATTAAATAACTCTTTTATCAAACTTTGATGAATTTCTGATTAGTCGGAATCTTTGACAAACATTTTCAAAATACATAAACATAACCTCAAAGTTTTGTCTATTTGTGTTACATTATCCCTTCCGTTCCTTTCGTTACATACAATTTAAAACAATTGTAATGGACTTTTGAAGCAGTAAAAAACATTAATTCTATAACATGAAAAAGAAGAGTGTTTGTGGAATATCCACACTAATGCATACAAAAACCGAAATTTGAAATACGCTCATTCTTAAAAATTGTCTATTTGAATTACGATCTTCCAAACGAAATTCTGTAATAATAGTGGCATTTACACCCAGTATCTTTCTCCTTTGTATCCGTGGTCGGACCCAAACTCGATTTTTCGTTTTCCTCTCTTTTTCCATTAGAGCTTAATGCAGCAGTATAACAAGTCAACATTATTCGATCCATTACAGCTGCTGCACTTGAGTAAACATAACCCCAAAATATATCTAGTTAATAACCAAAATGATTAAAGAAATTTAACAAATGTAATATGTTTTCTTTAATACAACTTTGACTATTAATTGAATGTTATATATGGTCGATCTTCCATTAAAAATGTAACAAATATTTGACTAATATCTTTGATAGGGTAATACGGCAATGAACTTTTCAGTACGTGTATAATTTGTAAAAAAAACACTAACTTTACAACAAATAATACAAAAACAATTAACATGAAACGTTAATCAATTCACTTTACAAATATTAATATAGAACAAAATCAAATTAATTTTCTTAACGTTAAATTTAATTCTCGAAATGTTTTCTCTGGCCATTAAAGACTTGCATTTTTTGTTGAAGTTAAATTAAAATTAATCATTAACCTAAAATTTATGAACGGAACTTTATATCTAACATCCTAGATAGGCGATTTTCACAGCCTTCTAGACTTTAATTTTAAACCGAAAAGAGATATTTTAAGACGGATTTTACCAGTTGATTTTTCGCGAAATTCTACATGAAAAAGTTGTCACATGACGACCTTCATAAAATAAAGTTGCATTCACGATGACGGATTCCAAAATGGCGGCCACATTTTGAAACACAAATTCAGTAGGTTTTGTTTTCATTAATAAGATTTTACTGGGTCCTGAAGAATAACATCACTCGTTTATGAAATACTTTGTCGCACTCGGGACTTCTGGACCACCCGGTATATATAGTGTTTGCACATAGAACCACCTCTTTAAAAGTTCAAATTTGAATGTTCCTTTTTATAAGTTCGACATTTTAGGTTAGAAAAATCTCGAAAAATTTGTAAACATAATTTAAGGTCAAAACAAAAAATGGTTTTTCAGGATCTTCCAAACTTGTACACATTTTTATATTTATGGACCTAAATAAAATTGTTTTGAAAAATTTACTATCTTAAGAAGGTTTTTGAAGTGGAAAGTTCTTTAGGTGGGCCCAGCGCTTTTTTTTTTTGTATGAGAGAAAAATTACAAACTTGCGATAGCAAGAATAATTTGTAAAGAAGCATCACTCTTGGCGTATACACATGTTTAGTATTCATGAATTTAAATCAAGTCTACCAGTGAGCTGATTGCTTCTATGTGTATTCCTGACTTAGTTCATACAAATTATGTATATAAATAAGTTCAACGATAAATAATTAAATTATAATTATCGCCATTATACTACATACCAAACAAAAAATTGTTTAGGGCTTTATTTATACACTTAAACGTTTTATAAACTAATGTTCATTAAGAAATAACTGACGAATAATATACTCATTATAGATTAATAAAGACAAAGTTTATATATATTATTTAACGAACGCCGACATAGGCTACTACATGCACACCTCAACCATCACAATTAGAGCATTAGTAGGTGAATACGAATATATTACACAAGATTGATGTTTTATATTTGTATATGGCTTAGGTAAGTGTACATTTTCTTTAATATTACTTGTGTATGTATAGTCTCAATTCAGCAACAAGATCAGTAAAATAATTTGACCAATACAAACCAATACACACTGTTTACGTTAATTTCTTGAGGTTATACTTCTGTCGGTCAGTTTCCCCGACTGCTACATTTTTCACGCCTTTTTATCATTGGGCATCAAATACGTTTCAAACGGAACTCTTAACGCTCAAGTTGTTCAGTCCTCGTCGCGATAGTGCAGACGGCAGGCAAGTGCTTCAAAGCATGTGCTCCGCTATTTTATTTTATATTAATTATTGATTTTCTCCTTAACTTATTTTTCATAAATTATTGATTTTCTCCTTAATTTATTTTACATAAATAATTGATTTTTTCCGTAACTTGCTTTACATAAATTAGGCCTATTGATTTTCTCCGTAACTTATTTCACATAAATAATTGATTTTCTCCTTAACTTATTTTACATGAATTATTAATTTTCCCCGTAACTTATCCTACATAAGTAATTGATTTTTTCCGTGACTTGTTTTACATAAATTATTGATTTTTTTCGTAACGTATTTTACATAAATATTAATTTTCTCTGTAACTTATTTCATATAAATAATTGTTTTTCTCCGTATCGTATTTTACATAAATTATTGATTATCTCCTTAATTTATTTTACATAAATTATTGATTTTCTCTGTAACTTATTTTACATAAATAATTGATTTTCTCAGTAACTTATTTCACATAAATAATTGATTTTCTCCGTATCTTATCTATGGCCGTTTTCTTACAGTTGTAGTTGGCTACCATGCCCACTACAGATTCAGTAACCACTTTCCGATG
>CM040182.1:25164799-25354799 GCA_022606455.1 Callitettix versicolor
CACACACACACACACACACACACACACACACACACACACACACACACACACACACACACACACACACACACACACACACACACACACACACACACACACACACACACACACACACACACACACACACACACACACACACACACACACACACACACACACACACACACACACACACACACACACACACACACACACACACACACACACACACACACACACACACACACACACACACACACACACACACACACACACACACACACACACACACACACACACACACACACACACACACACACACACACACACACACACACATCGGGTGGTCTCAAAATGCGTGGCGGAGATGCGCCGAGCGGAACGGACTACGTATTCAAAACCTAACCTATTGTTTTTAATGTAAGCTCGGCCACTGAAAGCGTAACGGAGTTGAGCGAAATCAAGCGGCGTCGTTGGGCTCCGCTCCGCGTAGCTTCGACTCTATTTAAGTTCGGTTTTGAAGCTAATTCTGTTTCTCACCACTCTGACCAAGCCTACAAACTTATTATTTCTTTTTACCTAGGTTAACGTTGTCTAAGTTACGGTTTTTAAAAATAGCAGTTTCCTAGAATCCGTTGCAGAAGGTCTAAATGTTTATATTTAAGAGATAACAAATGCGTTCTGAACTCCGCTTCCGGTTTTTTTTGTGTTTAACGTCCGACTATTGTGCACACTTGGGCTAATGCAGACGATCCGCTTCCGGATACCGTTCATCTTCATTTTGCTCAACTGTATACCGCAAAAATAATCGCAAAAATACTTTCCATTCTTCTACTTTGTCCTTTTACAGATATTCTTGCGAAGTGTACAAAAACAATGATAAAACTAAAGGTAAATAAAAATTTTGAAGGTAAAATATAATATTTGAATATTTTGAACGGATTGCTACCATTTAAATTACACCAAATTGAATTTTCTAATCTTATTTAACCTAAAAACTAAATAAGTTCTTTATAATTCAAAAGTACTGATTTAATCTAAAATGTTTTTAAAAATGAGCTTAACATATTCGCATGAAATTACTCTACAAAACCGTAAGATAATCTCTTTCTTTAATCACGTTTCCAGTTCAGTATACTGTAACTTAAAGGGCATTGGACTCATAAACAATATTCTTTAAAAATTTCCTCTATGCTTGTATTTGTTAGTAAGCTAATTAAAATAAATGTGCAAACAGCTGTAGGATATTTGTTTTATAATAACAATGCTCTTCCTTTTCTATAGAGATTTCCTTAGAATTCTTGAAAATGTGTTCTTGAAAATTTTTGAAATTAATGTATTGACGGGTTAATATTTACCCAAATATATATTTTAAATTTTAAACAAACAAGGATATCTACATAAACATTAGAATATAAGCCTAAATGCCTTGGATTATGTTCTAGTTTTTAAGTTTTATGAATTAAGTTAGACTTTTGAGAACTAAAGTTGATTTACACCCTGGAAAAGTAGTGGAAATTCCTTATTCTGAACACGAATGATGGCAATGTTCAAAAAAACAATAATAAACCTATTACCAAGTACACATTTTTAAAACTAGAATTTATTTATTATTTTGTTACTTAGAAATTAATTAATAATCTAGAATCTAATAAAGCAGAACTTAATTAAAATTAAAAGTAATTAATACTTTGAAAATAATTACATTATATAAGTTAAACTTAATTTTAAATGCTTATTAGGCTGTACAGGTTTTAACGCCGATTAAAATAATAAAAATCTAATTTTCAAAACGAAAAAAGTATAAGGTAAAAGAGTTTATAACTTTTTGCGGTATGGTATGGCGGCCATTTTGAAACGATTGAACAGATTTTGGTGGTTAACGAATTTCAAAGTGTTTTAATGAAATCGATTATTTTTCTGCCTAGTGCAAAAGAAATCAGACCAAAATTACACACTCGAGAAATCAGACCATAAATTACACACACACATATTATTACACACACACACACACAACACACATACACAGCATACACACACACACACACACATACACACACACACACATACACATACACACACACACACACACACACACACACACACACACACACACACACACACACACACACATACATACACACATACACACACACACATACACACACACACACACACACACACACACACACACACACACTCACACACAACATACACACACACACACACAACACACATACACACACACACACACACACACACACACACACACACACACACACACATACACACACACACACATACACACATACACACACATACATACATACATACATACATACATACATACATACATACATACATACATACATATACATACATACATACATACATACATACATACATACATACATACATACATACATACATACATACATACATACATACATACATACATACATACATACATACATACATACATACATACATACATACATACATACATACATACATACATATACATATATATATATATACATATATATATATATATATATATATATATACATATATATAGACTATACTCCTCAAAAATTTATCGTCACTCATTACGTTCAGTAGCTACTTTTCCAATATAAATTCGCTAGTACATTATAAATATTATTTTGCCCACTCTCGGATACTAAAAATCATAAATTTGTACTTACCGTTTTACCGCTAGGGCGAGTTGGCAACAAACAGACGCTGACGCGATATAAGACTTCTCGGTTCTCCTAAAAAGTTGGGGAATTTTAGAATGCACAGTCTGGAATTCACTGCCCTCAAAAATATTTAGTCTGCGCCAGCAGGCCTAATATCGGACAATAGAGACAAAAACTGTTGTTTTTAAACGAAACAAAACGGTTTCCCTTCTTGTTCGCAGAATCCACACAGCATTACGGACTGTACGGCCTATTTCAGGAATTTTTCAAAAGATTCATTTCGTGACATTGTCCAGGAATTCGGGGCTTTTTAAACAATGTCATTTGACATCAAACTTACACCCATTGTATCCAATTGGACGAATTTAGGGGACTGGGTAGTCGATGTGGATAAAGTACTGGGTATTTTGTCTCTGAACTGCGCATTTTAAGGTTCTTAGTTCTAGCCGCAGTTACTAACGCTGTTCCCTCGTCCTCATTAGTATAACTGACAAAGAGTATTGACGTTAGGAAAAAATCCTTTTATTCTAAAATATTCTGTTTTTATAAATCAAATGATGTTGCATTTTATTTAGAACCGTGACGCTGGATTTTTGCTAATAGTGCCTTTACCGTGAACGCAATGTTAGTGAGTAGACGCAAATAAGCTTAAATTCACGATATCTTTTATATCAAATAGCCCTTTGTGTAAGACCAAGCACGTTGGGTTTTAGTCTAATAGCGTATTTACCGTTACAAAGTTACCGTTATAATGTTAGCGAATAAACGCTAATAAACTTTAATTCATGCTATCTTTTATATCATATAGCCTTTTGTGTAAGACCAAGCACGTTGAGTTTTAGTCTAATAGCGTATTTACCGTTACAAAGTTACCGTTACAAT
Organism: Callitettix versicolor; assembly: GCA_022606455.1. Classification (NCBI taxonomy): domain Eukaryota; kingdom Metazoa; phylum Arthropoda; class Insecta; order Hemiptera; family Cercopidae; genus Callitettix; species Callitettix versicolor. The sequence continues at coordinate 25,168,363 of CM040182.1, forward strand.
GTTAGCGAATAAACGCTAATAAGCTTTAATTCATGCTATCTTTTATATCATATAGCCCCGTTATAATCTTTGCTAAATTCATCTATCGAATAGATAGCGAATTCATGCTATCTTTTATATCAAATAGCCCTTTGAGTAAGACCAAGCACGTTGTGTTTTAGTCTAATAGCGTATTTACCGTTACAGTGTTACCGTTACAATGTTAGCGAATAAACTGAAACAAGCTTAAATTCGCGCTATCTTTTATATCAAATAGCCTACTGAATAAAACCAAACACGTTGGGTTTTAGCCTAATAGCATATTTAACGTGAACGCAATGTTAGTGAGTAAAGGGCAAATAAACTTAAATTCACGCTTTTATATCAAATAGTCTTTGAGTAAAACCAAACGCGTTGGGTTTTAGCTTAATTGCGTATTTACCGTGAACGCAATGTTAGCGAGTAAGCGGCAAATAAACTTAAATTCACGCTTTTATATCAAATAGTCTTTGAGTAAAACCAAACGCGTTGGGTTTTAGCTTAATTGCGTATTTACCGTGAACGCAATGTTAGCGAGTAAACGGCAAATAAACTTAAATTCACGCTTTTATATCAAATAGTCTTTGAGTAAAACCAAACGCGTTGGGTTTTAGCTTAATTGCGTATTTACCGTGAACGCAATGTTAGCGAGTAAACGGCAAATAAACTTAAATTCACGCTTTTATATCAAATAGTCTTTGAGTAAAACCAAACACGTTGGGTTTTAGCTTAATTGCGTATTTACCGTGAACGCAATGTTAGCGAGTAAACGGCAAATAAACTTAAATTCACGCTTTTATATCAAATAGTCTTTGAGTAAAACCAAACGCGTTGGGTTTTAGCTTAATTGCGTATTTACCGTGAACGCAATGTTAGCGAGTAAACGGCAAATAAACTTAAATTCACGCTTTTATGTCAAATAGTCTTTGAGTAAAACCAAACACGTTGGGTTTTAGCTTAATTGCGTATTTACCGTGAACGCAATGTTAGCGAGTAAACGGCAAATAAACTTAAATTCACGCTTTTATATCAAATAGTCTTTGAGTAAAACCAAACGCGTTGGGTTTTAGCTTAATTGCGTATTTACCGTGAACGCAATGTTAGCGAGTAAACGGCAAATAAACTTAAATTCACGCTTTTATGTCAAATAGTCTTTGAGTAAAACCAAACACGTTGGGTTTTAGTTTAATTGCGTATTTACCGTGAACGCAATGTTAGCGAGTAAACGGCAAATAAACTTAAATTCACGTTATCTTTTGTATCAAATAGTACTTTAAGTAAAACCAAGCACGTTTAGTTTTAGCCTAATAGCGTATTTACCTTGAACGCAATGTTAGCTGATCCTTCTTCCTCATTAGTCTAATTGGCATAAAGTATTCATGTTAAAAAAAAGAACATTTTATAAACTAGATTATAATATTTATAAAACTCACTAATGTTAAATCGGGTAAAAAGCATTGATAGCGTGACCAACGATAGCCGACAATGGCTTTTCTTGAACACACGTTTTTTCTTAAGACGAGTAAAACTGAAAACAATTCAGCGATTTTCAAAAAAGACAACTAACCATACAACTACGATCCTACCGTTGCGTTGAACAATCTTCCCGTGATAGCTTAAGAGCGAAATTCGATTAACACATTTTAAGAAACCAGGCCGATTTTTCAAGTTTTTAATCAATACCGAACTGAATTATTCGGGATATACGTTCTTTTCCGGTGCTTACGGAGTACGTTTCGGCAAAGTTTTAACAAAATTGTTAGGACGGGTTTTGAAAACCGTATTTTTAACTGTTTTTTTACCTGAGAAATTCCCCTTTTTACAAGTATGATTGCCTGTATGTTTCATGGTTCAAATCTTGTAATCGATTTTTAACCCACTTTCCATCATCCAATCGACTTGAAATTTTGCACACTTGTTTTCTTCCGAAGGCAATGCAATATTCAATAATTAAACACATAAAATTTCGCTGCTCTAATTAAGTGAAATTGTATATGGAAAAATAGTTTTAGCGTTGCTCAATAGATGGCGTTAGTTTCTTCTAACACTTCACATTGAAAGTTGTTTGAAGAAGCGAGTTCGAGCCCAGCTCCACTCAATTTTCCAAACAATTTCGAAAAATCGATTACAAGATTCCTCGCTAAAAAGTAGAAAATTACATAAAAAAAATTTTAAAAAACACGTTTTACAATTGAAGTATAAAATGCACTGAAAATAAATTTTTCATCAGTCGGAGAGTAAAGCGTGGGTGCCCATCAATACTCACAAGGATCTTCAATTATTTCTAATTAATCTAATCTGCACCCACGTTTTATTCTCCGACTGATGGAAAATGTATTTTTTACTTTTTAGTGCATTTTATCTTGAATTAAAAAAGCGTGTTTTTTGAAAATCTTTTTATTTTATTATATAAATAAGAAAATAGTTAATGATATTTTTTAAATTTTGTTTATGATAAATACTTATCGTGTTGTTCTTTTTATTTTATATTCATTCTTGTTCTTTTCTTAAATAAAGACTGCAACAATTGCCGACTATAATAATAGAATTTAGTAATGTAGACTGTAGGCTAATAGCCTAGTAGTGCATGGCCGGAGAGACATTCAAGCGAAACTGTACTTTTTTTACTCAGTCGAGGGAATTACAGCAAATCTATAATTTTATGTTTACTATTACTTTAGTTTCTTTATACTTCTTGTATATAAAAAAACTTTCGAACTCAGTATTTTAAAAAATAGAACAATTTAGAAATATGGGAAACGCTTATTCGGATGTGCGTTGGTCAAAGGTTTAAAGTGAAAATTTCGATCATAATTCTACGATGAACAGGCATTAATAATGACGCAGTTTACTGAACAATGTCAATCTTGGCACTTGGCGGCGGCGTGCCTTTATGTTATCCTTCCGTTACTCGCTGTAATGACAATGGTTTTCTTCAGTATTGTTCCCCACGCTTAGCGTTTTGGCAAAGGTATTAAGGTATTTGTGCAGATATACAATCACCAGATTTTTAATCTTGAACCACTCAATTATTTCAGTTCAAACAATACAATTCATTCCGAAAACAAAGTATCATTTAATACAGAAGACCTATCCGTCAATTATAAATTCACAAAGGGGGGATCACTGAGCAGTGATCGAAGTGACTAAAGCATCGGCTAGTCTACTGCGTCACTCAACTGCGCACCTAACGGTTTTAAATTCGAGCCGCAGTTGCTTCCGTTGCTTTTCCCTTACCGTTAACACGGCTCTCTCGTCCTCACTAACCTAACTGGCATAAAGTATGGAAGTTAAGCAAAAAAAGAAAATAAATAAAAGATAATTCACATGAAAGAAAGACAAAACCGAATGAGGATCCGCCATATTGTTCTTATGAAAGTTCTCTACCGCACTTGGGAATAAACGAAATCTAAACGAAAACCACCAAGTGGTAAAAAGTTCAAATTAAAAAAGTTATTAAATTACTTATGAATTCAGCCAAAAACCAATCACCTGCTTATGCAGTGTACTGAACAATATCAACCTTTCCACTTGGCCGCGGCATGCTATCCTGGTGTGTGTGTGTGTGTTTGTGTGTGTGTGTGTGTGTGTGTGTGTGTGTGAGAGAGAGAGAGAGAGAGAGAGAGAGAGAGAGAGAGAGAGAGAGAGAGAGAGAGAGAGAGAGAGAGAGAGAGAGAGAGAGAGAAAGAGGGAATTCCATTTTAGCAGTTTTTGGCAAATGATTTAAAATCTGCAAACCTAGAACTCTCTAACGATGTCCGCAGATGGACAAATATAAAAATAAAATCACTGCTTTAGACCCAGTGAACATAAAAACGAACAGATAAATCAAAATTCAAGATAGTTGTTTCCATTTTCTTTATATCTCGTATAATAAACAAATTTAATTGTTAGTTTGAACTCTATGAATTTAATATTATCGTTAAATTTGGTTGCGGTTTGCTGCCAAGCTCCGAAGGTTATCGTATCCTTAGGCCTAACAACGGACATCGTGTTAGCAATACTTTGTACATCCGAATCGTGATCTGCCGATAGGCCTATCATCGCATGGCATGACAAATGAAGAAGCCAGCTAGACCGATCGGGTAAAGCTGAATTATCATGTGACTTTGAAATTAATTATCTGTAGACGGACTCACGGCCGGGTTGGTGCCACGGTGGCGCGGTGGCGCAGTGGAGCAACGCAGGAAGCCACCCGCTGTTTATATTTTACTCTTCATTTGTTTTAACGTTTTAACGCCGAACGCACGGGACAGGTAGACCGTTCTAAGCTATGCGGTCATAGAAAGTTTCTGAATAATATAAATAATTCGATTTATCTGATGGACTGTCAAAACTTGAGCTTTTAAACTTCTTTAAGTGCTCGTAGAAAGTTATTTGTGGACGCACTCTAGCGGAATTTACGATACGGATTCGGTTTAGCGTTGCTCGACCCGTACTATGAACGTTTGCAAATTGTTTCATAAACTATAAATGGTAGGCTATTACGAGTTGATGATATGATGATCGTGACGCGCGGTTGTTTCAATGGAAGCGAATTTTCAAAATTTTTTTGAAAATCTAATTTTACCACTTCACTATCAATCAGCGTACAATCTTAATTAGCAGTTACTTACATTGGAAATACTAATCCCCCCCCCCGGTAAAAAAACCTGTAAGGTTATCATCGCCGTTCCGCTGAGTAACCTATACAGTCTTAAAGTAAAACATATTAAAACAATACTCATTGAGAGCATAAATACCTGTATACTCATTTTAAAAAATACCTGTATGTATAATAAATATAACAAAATATACACAATTCAAAAAAGTCCCATTGAATTTGAATTGAATTGGTACACAATTCAATACAAAACTATATACATTTATTTAAAATTAGTCAGCAATAACTAATACGGTAAGTATACAATGCGTTCTCGATTTTTCGGTATTTTTTTTTTGTTGAAACGCTTTATTACATAAAAAATAAAAGCGCGAAAAGTACGATAAAAGTCGAAAGTAAATGTGATCCGCATAACCTCAAAATTGCTACCACGCGAAAGTAGGTAACGTGTTTTTGATCGCTAAAACGATAAGAACTTTTTTTAAATACTGAAAGAGCTAACTGACGCGACTAAAGTACCTAACTGACACTGTTGTTAGGTCAAAAACCTAATTAAACTAGTTACTAATATTGTAATGAATGTTATGGCGGCGGATATAAACACCTTGCAACCGCTGCGAGATTAAATAAGACGTATTAGAATGTGATAACGCGCATGAGCAGCAAGTCTGTGTAGGAAATCTAGTATTCCATGCAATTTAAACATCAATTACGTCACAATATATTTCCGAAAAAACAGCTTAGAATCGTAAGTAATCTTTAAAAAAATATTTTCCGAAGGTGAATATGTGTTAATTGGATAATAAGGTGTGTAACAAAAGAAACAAAATAATCAAAAATCACTATTCAAAAACAAACAACTTATACTGCACAAAATACCAATTATATATATATATATATATATATATATATATATATATATATAAGAAATGTAACAGAATGAACACAATTCGTTGAAAGGCTGTAAAATGGCCTTTCAATAATAACAGGAAATAAACGTATAAAAACTAATACATTTACCTAGAACTAGTTAACAAGACTATAGTTTAATTAAAATTTGTAACAAAAAAACAATACAGCAATAATTCAAATTGTATTTAAAAATATCCGGGCGATGTAGGGACACCATTACTTGATGTAATGGCCAATACACTACCTCCCAACATCGTAAACAATTTCCCAAACCATACATACGTCGCATGTTTTGAAAACCATCACAATCCAACAAAATGCCTTACTGTGATCGTTTCTCTACAAAACTCGGCTTGATGTGGATCCCCGCGTCCCATCAGAAATCTACGCGTTAACAATGAGTGACCAATGCGAAGACGGGTAACTAAAACCACTTCCCTACGACCTGCACGTATTGACGACCCTCAAAGAAGAACAGTATTTTTTCATTATCGTCAATTTGCAAATGAGCATTAATTTTCCAGTTGCAAGCAAAATATATGTTTTACTTGACAGAGAAAATCCGAAAAAAACGTTGCTTCCTTTGCCGCAATATCCGCTCTAGTGTTTCCACCTATCCCACAGTGACAAGGTATCCACAGATACCTCAGAGTAAGGTGTTAATTCGAACTTAATCTCCATCAGGTGTAAATCAGGGAGACCTCTGCAGGTTACCACTTCTTTTGCAGAATTAAAATTCTGTGGAGCTCTACAGAAATCTTGACTGTTTCACAAAAAGTCAGTTTTAATAGTGACAAACTTTGTCACAACTGGTCTGTACTAGTAACGTACCCGTTTTGCAGCTTCTTGGTAGAAAATGAGGAGGGACATGCTTTTCTAACAATAACTGTATTAATAAGGAAGAGCAATACTTTAGACAGGTCTGCTCCTTTCTCAGAATTCTTAAAAATGAAATACCAAGGAGATGGAAGCTGAAGAGTTATAGCATTCATCCCTTTGTCTTCATTACTCTCATTGGTCCCACTAACATAGCCGACGGAGCTGAACGAGGCCTCTTTGATCCTATTTTTACTATAATTTCTGAGGTATACATTGTTTTTTTTTTTGTTTAGCAAAAAACCTCTTCGTCTTCTTTGTGGTTAAGAATCGCATAGCCGATAGTAAAGCATTCCCCGGAACATCAATAATCCAAGAAACTCATACCAAGGCGAGTTCCTAAATTAAGAGCCGAAATGCCTTCAGATATTCTCCAAACTTAAAAGAAGTGAGTTCCGGTTTCTCACTTCCAAGAACTACTGATTACCGGGTCCGATGGCAACAGACATAGGCTCCGACACCCACAGTCAATGTGACCGGTTCCAGAACTCGCACTACTAGAGGTAATCGGCAGAGCTAAGCTACACATCAGGATCCACGTATTTGGCTCCGCCAAAGATAGTCCTGGACATTAACACTCGGAAAAACGATCAGGGCCGTCAAATGGATACCAAAAGATGGGATCTGCCTAAAAAATGATGTACAAAACACAGGACCTAATATGTAGATGTAAGTGTACGTGTAGAAGTATGCGAATATGTTAGTGTAATGTGTTGTTTGACTGGGGTACCGCGAGGGACGCCAACCCCCTCTTAGTAGATGCAGCTAGTCTGCACCTCCCCTGCGGTATGAAAATTCTAAAATGAACCCTGACAGACGTCAAGTTCATTTTTGTATTTTCAATAAGAATTTAAGAACTTTAAATGCTAATTAAGATAGTGATAACAGATTTTCAAAAATATTTAAGATGAACAGATTTTCTACGTATTTTACTTTTTGGAATAACCGCCATTTTTTCCCTTGACTTTGCTAGATAACGAACATGTTACTATGAAAATCAATTTTACTACCAGGTTTGAATTTAATCGGATCAAAATTCCGAGCGCTAGAGTGCTGACACACACACACAATATGAAAATTTGTAACGACTTCTCAAAATGACGGATCGGCACGAATTTAAGTGTCGTTGGTCTGGGGCATCATAGCCGCTCCAATAGCTCATTTTACAATGAAAATCCGCTAAATATAACCTATTTTGTGTTAGCAAAGCGTTTATTTGCAATAACTATTACATTACTGTATATTCAATTAAGACATTTTTTGCTAATTTCCGTTGGTATTTGAGCGAATATCGTGATTAAACACGCATCACTGATCTTGATTTTAGAGTCGACTCTGATATAGTACACGCTCGCGCCACACACATAATAGTATTATTAATTTTTTTCTTATCCTCCGCTGTATACCAGCATTAGAGAAACCGGCCACACTTCCAACAGGCAGGAGGACAGTTTGTAAGGAAAATTATATGACCAGGATGTTAGAAAGACCACCGAAATAAAGTGAACTAAACAGGAGGGAAGACGCCCGTAATTTAGCTGCTGTTTGAATGGCTGCCCTCAATGTGTTCGAACTGAGTGCAATGGTGTTAAGGCCATGGCCAATTTCACTAGACGTAATCAGTCAAGCTAATGTGCGTTAATGGCGAGTCGATTTACCCAGTCTACTTTCTATTTGCGTCATACAGAGGTTATAAAAGGAAGCAAGTAAAAGGATAGCCTCCTTTACTTTGACTTCAGAAAATAAGAAATTTTGTTACAAGAATAAAATGTAACAAATAAGTAGAATGCCAGAGGAGATAAATTGTGTAGTAAATTGTACTTTCAGTACAGCTATCTCTTAAAGCCTTTTATTGAAAAGGCCAGGTTACATCAAAACCAAAATTTTAAGTATAGTGGTAAAGACTTGCAGTTCGATTCCTAGTAGCCTACTCCTTCTTCTTATCCAACACTATATTAAATATTGTTTTAGGCCTATAGTTAACATGTAAATTTCCATACACAATATCAACGTTTTGCTAATTTTTTTAAAACTTTTTCCTTGTAACCTTACAAGCATTCAAAATCTGATTGCCCTCAAATCCCCTGAAGTTTGGCTCCTCTCTCGAAAATAATATAAGATGCATGGCTCTATTACCATTTTACTACCATCTCAATGCCAGGGGAAAAAATTATAGTTCTCACAAGAAAGTATTTTTTATTTTCACATTGTTTATTAAAATTATAAGTGTCATTTTTAATTAAAAAAATGTACATAAACATAATTAAATATGGTATTTACATTAATGTGGTACAAAAAACATATCATGGTGAATAGCTGTACAAATATATAAAAACATTAAACAAAATTACAGTTTCTAAACACAAAAAATATATGAAGGAATGTTATTGATAAAAATTGAGAAATGTTAGGTCCTAAACACTGTGTACAAGCTCAAGATTCAGATGTAATTGGACTGATGAGTTACATACAATATGAAGAGAATTAATGTTGTTAAATTGTTTCAGTTTTAGGTTTGCTGTATATAATAAAAATATCTTGAAATGAGGGGACTTGCGTCTTATCTGGCTTCATGAGATGATCACTTACAAAGCATGTGTTAATGTGTATGTGTGTGTTACTTACACCAGTTAGACTAATGATGACAAGAGAGCAATGTTAAATATGGAAAAAAGTCAATAGTAGTATCTTGATTTGAACTAGTGTATAGGTCTGAGTTCTAGCTGTTTTAATGAATGTGCACTTCTCTCACAAATCATTTAATACTTTGTTTTTATTTTCACAGATGCCAACTTCTAGCAAATATGATATCAGTAACAAACTGTACCATAATGAAAGTAGGCCTATATAGAAGGAATGTCATAAATGGAATAGCTTATCATTACATAGATTCAATCAAGTCACCTCACATATTATTGTTCGCAGTATAATAAATGTGATTTATTGTAAAATCATGTCATGGCATTATTTTAAAAAGAGAGTGAAAAAGGTCTATATTTATGACAATGTAGGTTAGGTCATATTGATTTTACATAATATACTGTACAAACTATAACAATACTTACTTATTATTGTAAGAAAATATATTTATTAGTTGGCCTAAGTATGTATAACTGAACTGACAAACATAAAGCATGTAAACTAAGACTATAGACTTTAGGTGGCAGGAAGAAATGGAATGGACTGAATTTAGTTCTAAAATGTTCCATGTGGAACTGTTAGGATAGGCTAAAATAGGTCTCTTAAACTGTTGCACCTGTCACAGATAAATTGCTAAACAGCCCGCTATGTAACTGGAACTGTAACAGTTCCACCTTTTCAATCTCAGAACTCTGGACAAGCTAGAAATGCATTTGAACCAGCAACCCAAACTTTTTGGAGATTCTCCAGTATTTTGCTGCCTTCTAAATCCGTAATAATTATGGACAAATTGTAATGGTTTGCACCTCTGACTTTTTGTATAACATTTTTAATTACATACCTCTTGGGATATTTCATATCTTACAACTTTAACATGTAGGCCTATACAACTTCTTTTCAAGTTGTTATTTATTACACAGTTAAATATTAAGTGGAAACTATAGGCCTTAAATAATAAAAAAAAATGTGTCACGAATTTTTTCTGAACATCCATACTTTGTCAGTTGACTAATGAGAACGAGGGATCGGTGTTAATTGAAAAAGTAAAGCTTACAGCAGTAATTGCAGTCTATCCTTAGTTACCTCAACTATAAGCCTTAAATAATAAAAAAAATTGTGTCACAAATTTTTTATGAACGTCCATACTTTGTCAGTTGACTAATGAGGACGAGGAGAATTAAAAGTAAAGCTTACAGCAGTAATTGCAGTTAACCTTAGTTTTACACTGGTTAAAACTGTTAAGAAAGAATAACAGAAAAGCCTTTGAATGAATACCATAGTTGAAAGAAATCAATCAACATCTTAAATAATGCTGTATAAAAAAATAACGAATATGGAAATAATGAGAGATGGTGAAAGGTTTAAACAGAAATTAAGATTAAGAGTATCGTAGAAACAGGAAAGAACCAGAATGAATGAAACAGCAATGTTGTATGAGACAGCTAGAAATAAAGTTGTGTAATCATGGCCCACAAATGGCTGGAACAATTTATTTTAACTACATAAAATTATAATTTATGATATGCCACAGAATACTGCTGCACACTAAAACTACGATATAGTTTTTAATGACAAAATTAATAGCCTTTAGGATACTTTCACAGTCTTAATGAACTTTTTTTTTCAATTAAAGAAAATGACAGTACGTTGCAAATAAGTATCACACATGGTGGTAGTTCAGATTGTGATGTTTGGGTTGGTGTATTATCACTCGAAAAAAGTAAAAACGTATGCATTTAAGTTTATATGTTTTCAATAAAAAAGGTAATAAAAAAAGTGTGGTAGTAAACATTGAAAAAGTAGGTACTTAGTTTATGAATTATCATTAATCTTATAATTTCTTACATCTAGACTTTCCTGAAAAATAGGTAAAAAAATATTAACAGAACTGGCTTAATGTTTAAATGCTAATGTCTCTAAAACCATTCTTACATTAAATGGTTACAATCACATTATTTTTATGTTTTTAACTTAACTTTTAAAAATAATTTACCTTAACGTTATTATACAAAGTAGACTACACATTTTATAACTGGATCAGTTTAATATCATTTAAGCCAGTCGAATACAGGAAGAAACAAACCATGTTATTTTTGTCAAAGACTGACTTGGACAGTCTTACTAAATGACGAGAGTCCTTACAATTTCATCTCTTCTCTAGAGATCTTGGTAGTTTTACATGAGGAGGCCATTACACTCCTGCGTAAACGCATGGCACACTGGTGTCATCAACATCTATCTGTATATATAGGGTAGCCGCCTCGGTGGCCTAGTTGATAGTGTACTGGGCTGTCACACCGAGGACCCGGGTTTGATTCCCGGTGAGGGCTAGGCATTTTTTCATACGCTATAGATCATCTCATCACCTGCATTAGCCCAAGTGTGTACAATAGTCGGACGTTAAAAAAAAAAAAAAAAAAAAATTTATCATTCCTTAGTTTGAATTTAGTAAAATTATTTATAATAATAATATGAAAGTTGAAGCAGATCAATTTAACAAAAGTGCAGTTGAGTCAAATACAAATTTAATTTTTTGTTTAAAGAAAACTTGTTTTAGATTTAGGAAAATATTATAAATTTTCAAATAAAATAAATACAAAAATGTAAGGCTATACAAAAAAAAAAAAAAATGAATAACACTAAATTTTGTATGAACACAGTACAGTAATACAGATGTTTTTTGTGCAAGCAATAGTTTTTTCATTTTTACACTCCCTTAAATATAAGTAAAATTAAAAAAAAAACAATTTTTTTTTTACGAAAATGTGTTTGGATTAGCACGACTATAATTCATTTGGTTCAGGCTAGGTCTGCATTGTATGACTTGCAGCTAAAAGATCATTCAAATATACTTCCTTTTTTTGTTAACATCATATTTTCAAACTGTTCGAATTCGTCTTTCAATTTTACAACTTGACAAAAAATAGAATAGCGCTCGCCATTTTAGATATAAATGTCTAGCAATTTCACTGTTTCAAGTTAGGTACAGAAGGTTTCCTGTTAAAAGGAAAACATTTTTGTTTTCAGACAAACTGTCAAAAGCAAAATGATTCGTCGCCAGCTGTTTTATTTCTTCTGGTATGCGAATAGCTTGAAGTATTAATATCTGCCTTTATACATAATATGCATATTAAAAACAAAAATTAAAAAATTGGTGGTAACAAATTGTTACAAGATACTTCATTAAATATTATTATGTGATTGTAATATATGGTGATAGGTCTCTAACACTAAAACTATACACATTCAGGTCTACCAAAATTACAACAGAGTACTTTAAGCTGTACAATGCTAGTTAGTTATTCAAACTAAAATAGGCACAAATACATTATTCAGCTTTTCTTTACTTGTACAATTTCCACATCTCTTCACTAAAATTAACTAAAATAATATGTTAATTTTAATTAAGTATTTATAGCTAATTAACCTTTAAATAATTATTTTGTGTTTAATTTTACGATACAAAATTCACTGCCATTTTATCACCCCAAGAGTACAAGTTCTACAATAAAAAAAAGCTTAACTGAAATTATTCTTCCATGGTTTAAATGATTCACACTAGGTCTATAAGGCCTGTAACAGTAGTTTCCAAACTATGCACTGCTGAGCTTTCGAAATCAACCAGTGCCCTAGGAAGTGTAATTAGGTTAGAATCAATAGAAAAGTTGTAACTGATTTTTGAGATAAGCCTATAATGTTTATAAGTCAAGTAAAATAAGAAAACCCTCTAATATAAGAGTTTGAGTATGATTTCTTGTTTAGTGTAAAGTATTTTCCAATTTTTAGTAGCCTACTTCATTCAAAGGCTAGTTTCTTTGCTAATATGTCATTTTAGTTGTATTATCAATTTACATATTATAGGGGCATAACTCAAGGAAAAGATACAACAATATCTACTTTTGCTGATGATACTTCTATTATGGCATCAGCAGACACGGTAGAAGCTTCCATAGTAGAGAAACTTCAAAATACCCTTGACAAGGCCAGTGCTTAGACAAAGAAGTGGTGCATAGAGTTAAATGAGTCTAAATAAACTCATGTAAACTTTACAAACAAAAGAATTAATGCAGTGCCTGTGTTTCTTAACTGTAAAATAATTCCTTGTAGGAATGAAGTGAAGTACCTTGGCATGACATTGGGTGCTAGATTTAACTGTAAGGCACACATTAAAAAGAAGAAAGAACTTGATATTAGGTATAAAAAAACATATTCGCTCCTCCGTAGATCAGAATTAGAAACAATAAACTGCTCCTGTATAAACAAGTACTAATACCAGTGTGGACGTACGGTTTGCAGTTATGGGGCTGCACCAAAGCGTCCAACATTAAAATTATACAAACATTCCAGAACAAATTATTGTGGACAGCTATCGGTGCACCGTGGTACATCAGCAACGACAACATTCATAGAAATCTTCGAACAGAAACTGTTAAAGAAGTGATAAGGTCTACTGCAGCTAGACACAAGAAGGGACTTCTAAACTACGTCAACACAGAGATGCAGAAACTCAGTAGCAGTGACAATGCGAGGAGGCTTAAAAAAGAAGCGGTTTGACTTTATATAGTGATGAAGTTATTCAGTGGAATAATTTATTCGTAATGTTATTATATTTCAATGAATACTACTACATAACTTTATTCTTAGCTGTAGTTATACTATAACAATAAAAAATATTACATATTATGAATGTATTACTGAATTATTCAATAATTATGTTACTAAACAGACATCAAAAAAATATATTTGTATGCCTACTTATAATATGTAACAGAATAAGCCAATTAAAATTTGACAGTTATAATATTATGCATGATTTATAATACTACTGTATTATACATAAATAATAATAAAACTGTATTATAAACTACCCTGAATTAAATGCTTAAACTCTCTAATAAATGAGAATAAAATCACAGAGTAAATATAATATGTGTCTCTATAGCATACATGAAAGTGTTAGGATAGCCACAGAATGCAAAAGAAACTACAACCACAGGCCTCAAAAATTTAAGAACCGCCTGCCTACATTTTTAACAGAAAATATTAGGTAGACTGGTGCATTACTTTTTAAACAGTAGTTCAAAATATTTTAATGCCAAATTTGGAACCGATGACAACAATTTTCGTAAACATTAATTACCATTTTTGTATATTTTTTAACTAATCTTATGTAGTTTGAGGCAAGTATCACTTCAAATATTGTATTTTGAGCTTGGTATTTTTTATGAGACCCTCCCCCCACTAATTTCATAGCATACAACTATACTTTCTATGTGTTTATGATACTAATGGCAGTGAAGTATATCAATGCTGTCAGTACATTGAAGGTAGACAATTGATAACCTTGCAAACAAAATTATTTTTTTAAATAAAACTAAAGAAGGAATGTTGTTTATTTTAAAGCACAAACTTTCATCTCTTACAGTAACCTACAAGCCTAAGTGCAAAACATTTAATTAAAAAACTTAGCTAATATCCCCTACTTAAAAAAGTGGAAAAGAAAGGCACTGAATATTGCATTAAATTAATTGAAAAAACTCGTAACTGCAAACCAAATGGATTAGGATAATTAAACTGTTATCAATTACATAAATTTGGAAATTGGTTCCCTGCACCAAAAAGACTGCTATTTCAAGTAAATAATATATGACATGACAGTGATTACAAGTTTAGAAAAAAATTTAATTTTCAGGCTAATTTAAAGAAGCCTACAAAATTTTAATTAATCATAGTTCCATAATAAGTACAGATTTTGTGTAAAACAGGACATTGAGGTAAGAGAGCAACCAAATGATACAGAACTGTCCACATCGATTTTTTTTTTTAACGTCCGACTATTGTGCACACTTGGGCTAATGCAGATGATGGGATGATTTATAGCGTATGAAAATGCCAAGCCCTGGCTGGGAATCGAACCCGGGTCCTCGGGGTGAAAGCTCAGTATGCTATCAACTAGGCTTGGAATTTTCATACGGTATAAATCATCCCATCGTCTGCATTAGCCCAAGTGTGCACAATAGTCGGTCGTTAAACACAAAAAAAAAAATCATCGAATGCTATGAGTAATGAATGTAACATTATAATGAGCCATACTCGAAGTTCTACTTGTAAAAGGTTCCGTGCAGTGGTTAAAGAAACTTGAAAAAAATTAAAATGGTAAACTTTTTGTTAAATAACTGTCTAAAAACTATTACGTGTATTTTTTAACTATAGTACAGTCTCGATTAACACTCATGCTCAGGACTATTGGGGTGACAGATGACAGAATACCTGTATGTATTATACAAATTTTATATATATAGGTCTTTAATACAGTAAGTTATCCTTACTCAACCTTTTGACTAGTATTGACATAACAATGAGCCTTGCACACACCACACAATATTCGCATGACTGATGTGCTGAATGGTATTATCATAAATAATGTGACAGAGTTAATCTTTCAATACAAACAAACACGCTTTTTGAATTTGTTGACACTATTTGAATTGTTTGTATCTCATTCCACTAGATGATTGTTTACTTTTCGATGATGAGTGCAATTAGTGTCAGCTGTTATAGTGTTACCCATTCTATAGTCATGTACACTTAGTGTTTCGTTTTGTCTAGAAAGTTACTTTTATTATTTATTACAAATTATTTACTATGGAAGACTGTTTAAATGTCAGGTAACAGAAATAACCTGATGGTTAATCGAGACTCTACTGTATATTGGTAATGGACAAAAACAATTCCTTCACTGCGCAATCAGGTGAATGACAATTCAAGATTTTATTGTAAAGTGTAGATTTCAAGAGTAATGTGGAATAAAAATTTTATCTCCATGAGAAACTACGAATGTTTTATCGGGGAAAGTTGTCACTTAAAGGAATGTGTGAATCACGACAATAGGTTAAAAAAGCCTGTGTTTGGCAGATTGTTTCAATATTCTTGATGTATCTCACTTAACATTGCAAAGTGTGAACAAATAAGTTTTTTGTGCAGAATAAAATAGAAGCTATGAGCAAAAAACTGATGATGCAAAAACATAAAATGGTGAAACATTGTTTACATGTATAGCATAAATCATCCCATTGTACATCCTTGCTGTAATTAAAATAGATTAGGAAATATTAAGAGAAACATGCATTTTACATTTTCATTCTTATTAGAATCATATTATCACAGCCTTTTAGATGCTTTAAAGTTAAAAATCCAAATGCTAGTGTGCTTTTACTAAAAGGAAAAATGTATGCATTTCAAAAAAAGTAGTGAAAAATTTCAAACTTTAAGGTGGAGCTTGTAACAATTTGTTTTGGGAACTGTCAGTCTTTATGGTAGTAACATTCTAAAATCAACATCCGCAATATTAGGCCTTGTAATACAGACAAAATGTAGGAAAATTATTTGTCACATGTCAGTACGAATAGATGATGCATATGCATAACAATGAAATATCCTTCATTCCCTCAAGTATAACACAATATTGTTCTGTTACGATTACCTAGACTATATCTACAAACTGCATGGCCAGCATGCATACACATATTACTAATTACACAGTTGCCATAAAATATCAAACAGACCTTCATAATTTGTACTGAATTTTCAATGTCATGATCCAATTTTTTTACAAGAAATTTTTTAAAATAAAATACTCTAAGGTAAAAATCTTTTACTAACTGTTCAATTACCCTTATAAAACTGACAAATAAAACACATACATTAATTTCTAACAAAAAATAAAGTTTTAAATACGAAAGTTATAAAATATTATATCAATGTTATCAAAGATAATATTGACCTGAGGTATTTAATACTAAATCCAGTATTAGTGAATATTTGTGTGACCAACAACGTAATATTTTCGTACACAATGAAAAAACTGCTTGGCATTTAAAAAAATTAATGAACCATTTTTTAATCGGTAATTGTATGGTACACTGTAGACATAATAGAAATTGTTAGGTTAACATGAGAATAGTTTGTTTCAAATAAAAAATAAATTATTCCAACATAATTCTACATACCACAAAAAACTAAGTCAGATCTAGTTAGCCAAGGCTTTGTTTAAAAACCAGTTAATATTTCAATTTTATTTGTTAACAAATGCAGTAGTTATAGGATGAAACAAGGTAGCCATTACAAAGGAATACAATACATCTTTCAATGAAAAATGTTTGTGAAACATTAGTTTAAAAGCATTATGTAATAAAAGTGTAATAACATATGTAAGTTAATTAAAAAAAAACAAACAAAAAACAGAATAATGTTCCTTTGTGCTTATGTCAAATACACAAAGTTCAATATTCATAAAATCATATCATTTTTTTAAGATCGTCAAGAAATTTGTTCAAAATTATATTCTGGGAAATATAGTTTCAAGAAAAAGAACTCAGATCGTTGGACACACTAATATCCACTTTTACCTGTGATTATCATTTTTATTCATAATTACTGTTGCTACAACAGCCTACAAAACAATATTTCCACATCCTAATAATTTACGTGCAGAAATGTTATACTGTTTAACATTTTGTGTTATAAAAGCCCATATGAGAAACTTTTAGAATGGATTTTCTTATACATACCATTGATATTGCGCATTTTGGAGTAATTACAAAATACATATTTTTAGTATTGGCTGACTACCTTATTTTTCATAAATTATCATAATCTCTAATGCAACAGTTGATTTACATTTGCTTGTGTCAGAGTTGTTAACAACATTAAATAATTATTTACTCATAAATGACAGAGTTAGCTTGGCAAGCAAAAACTATTTTCATATGAGAAACTCAAACAGGCTAAAATAGGTTAAAACTTCATAGCCAAGTATTAATAATATTCACACACAAACTCAACCGCAACAATTTTGAAAAATTTTTCTCAAAGTTTTCTACTCTTTCTACAAACAATAACTTGTTCTTAACAATATTAATGTTCCAGATAATAAGTGAATTTCCGCTAGAAAATGAGCTGCTGGAGTGGCCTTTACAGTAAATATCAGACCCAGAAATGAACACCAATATGATGTATAGATTATTTTATGAAAGGTTATTTAATATATTGTATACGTCGGCACTCTAATGTTCACAATTTTGGTAATAGCTTGAATAAGTTTGTTACCCAACAAAATCCGTTCCAAGTTTCAAAATGGTGGCCACTCCAGAATTTAAAACTTCTAATTTTTCTGAAAATTTTGTTTTAACATTTTACCGTCGTAATCAACATTGAAATCTGCATAAATTAGCATTTTTAATTTCATTTATTAAAATAAACCATATAATGGTGAAGGTTAATTCTGTATTTTGAGTGAGTCGACATTTAGTAGTACTACTGTATTGCATTATTTATTTTGTCTCAATATCTAATGATGAGATAGCCCCAAAACACGTAATTAGATAAGAGAAACAAGTCATGTAATAGGAATCGGATAAATTAAAATGTTATTTTAAATAAATCTGTGACCATAATACTAGAAATAAATTCATAATTTGTATTAATTTAATATGAGTATTTGCTTCAAAATTTTGAGTATAAAAAGTGTCTATTCTTAAACAATTGAGTTCTCAAACACAAAAACCTGGAAAAGTCTAGCTAATCACTAAAGTATCAAAAATATTATGATTAAATAATACTATATCACTTAAACATGTTTTTTATTTTTGGAATGTAATATGAAAACAGTTTGAAATACTATCAGTATATCAAACTTTTAAGTCTGCAGATCTTCAGTATAAAAACATTCTCAAAAAAAGGAAAAATAGCTTACGCACTAATGTTTAATCAACAAGAAATTAAAATTTAAAATATCAAACAGAATTCTAAACCTAACGGTAATTTTCAAATCACTAAGCTCGCTTAATTTAAACAACTTAATGGCACAACTTAAATTAATGAAATTAGTGATGTAAATAATTTTACTTAAAAATAGGTTATAAATTTGTTATTTCACATAATATACAATAAATACAACTTCACAGAGGTAAGAAGTTCGACTACCACAAATATTAAGAACTAAATCATCGTCTTTTTAATAAATCTATTCAACCATATACAAAATGAATATATAGTTTTGGTCAGTGTTTGTAAGTTTCAAAGACAGTTTTAACTTTAAAAAAACCAAAACAATTTAGATTATTATAAACGGACTTCGACCTGATGATATTAAGCAAGTTACAGTATCAGGTAACTTAGATACAATATGTTAAAAATTAAAGCCGCCAGAAATTTAAATTTAAATTTGAAATACAGTAGAGTCTCGATTAACCAATACCCTTTTAACCGTGAGTTCTGTTATCTGACATTTTTAAATTAAGTAAATAATTTGTAATAAATAATAAAAGTAACCGAGACAAAAAAAAAAAAAAAAAAGCATAGGCGCTGGTAGCTGACACTAATTGCACCCTAAGCAAATATTAGTAATTGAAAAGTAAACGATCATATTATCTAGTGGCATGAGATAGAAACACTTGAAACAACATCAACAAATGCCTAAAGAGTGCATGAATGTTTCTGTAGAACGATAAACACCCTCATACTGTTTACGATAATACCATGTCGTGTATAACTCGATGACATAATAGTCACATGAGTACTCCAAGTGGTGAGCATGATGCTCTCGCATATTTTACATGAATGCGTGTCAAAAGGTGAAGTACTAAGGATAATTCATTGTATTAAAGACAAATGTATATAAAATTTATATATAATTACATAGACAATTTAAGAGTTTTACAACATTTTCCAAAATAATAATAAAACGTTCTGTGCTATAAACAGAGTAAAGTATGTTATTATTGAATTTTCAAAAGGTGATCTATTTCCGTTATCCGTCATCCAAACGGTCCTGAGAATTATGGTTAATCAAGACTCTACCGTATTATTTATATGCTCTGTATTTTAAATAATTTAATCTGGTCTTAAAATATTCTTCAACCTAGTATTTTTTCTACTGTTTTCAAAATTTTGGTCTCATTAAAATTTTTGTATGACAAAAAAGTGACAAAAATGTGATTAAATCTTTTTCATGCCTTGCATTATATGTTCAATAAGTAGGCCTATTCTGTATATAAATAATTATGCCTAAGCTTATTTGTTCAATAAATATGAGTGCTGTATATTTATTGTAGCTTTTATAATATTTTTCTTTCAACATACATTTTCAGTTAGAGATTTTGATGGTTGGATTTTATTTGATAGTAAATCAATGGTTGAAAAAACCACCTGAAAATGGTTTTAGTAATTTATTTAAAGCGGATACAATATAATAAGAATAATTATAATTAAAAATAGCAATTGTTTATAGCAAACAATTAGAAATTGCGGTAGAAGGTGGAACTGCACATTGGACGATAGCGCACTATAAATACTGGTATTTCGAACTGCGTAACACTTCCTTGAGCTGAGCTGCACTTGTAAACATCGCTATATCTACTGATTCTCCCACCACGTGAAATGTCACTAGTTTTATTCAGGCAGAAGGGAATAATGCAGCAGAAATTCATCACACAACAAGCTGAGTATATAGCAAAAACTTAATGAGTGACAGTGTTGCGCATGAATGGTGCACAAAAACTCGGAACAAAATTCAAAAACATATTCGACAACAGAAAGGTCATGAATACGAGGGACCATAAAACCATGCCTCTGGTGGATTTCACTGAACCACAGACTACGTTCAATGCAGGTGTTTTGTCAGATATTAGGTCAACTACGGACAGCCACTCAGAACAAAAGATGAAGCATGATCTTCTCGAGTTGTGCTTCATGACAATGCACGACTGCTACCCTAACCCAACTGCTTCTTACAGAATTCCAATGGGAAGTTCTTAATCACCCACTATAAGGCCTAGTTCTTCCTCTTAGTGATTTTCGTATACTTGGCTCATTCTGCGATGAATTTCTGCTGCATTACTCTCTTCTGCCTGAAGAAAGCAAATGATGCTTTGCAATTCGTACATGGTAGAAGAAGCAATAGATATGGCCATGTTTGCGAGTGCAATTTAGCGATATGAAGCTCAAAATAACAGTGGTTATAGTGGGAAAGATTCGCTATCACCCAGTATGCAGTTCCGCCTCCTACCGCTTGATAGGCCACTTTACACTATGTCCAGAGGTTGAAAAAAATGATCCTCACACATTTTAGAAATTATTTTTTTTTAAATATTAGGATTTAAAACATTAAGTTAAAAATATATAATGTGACCAACAAGAAAAGGTTATCGAGTCAATTGCACTACACTTTTTCAGTAAAACTGAAAATATACAAATTTGCAAGTGTATGTAGCAAAGGCACGATTGTTTCATTACTTGAAGGAATCACAAATATTATCATATGTATGTATTAAATAGACATTTCAAAACAGGGAAAATAAGTTGAAAAAGAATAACTTCCAGGATTCAAAACTAACTCAAAACCTTTGTGGTCTAATTTTAATCTTTCTTACGCGATATTTCCTTAACATAGATTCTTTCAACTTCTTTTGAAAAAGTTTAATTTCATCGAATTTGTCTTTCATTTGCATTTTCAAAAACAGTTCTTGGTGCCAAATATCTTATTCACTTTTCTAAAACTTATTTTTTTAAATTTAACAGTAAATGTTGTAATAATTTTAAGCTTTGAGGAAATTATTCTTTTACATTTTCATTATTCTCAATATTTCCCCTCTATTAAATGATGAAATGGAATGCAATATTATCTCCTGCTGTAAAATAGTTTTTGAACTCAAATTTACTACGAAATGAATACTGTGAGACACTTAAGGATTTCATAGAGTTTGAACATAAAATGTAGGAAGTAAAAATATAGTGATAGCTTCAAAACATGTTACATACTGTAAGCCTAAGCTATGCTTTAGTAAATACTAAACTTATCATAACTGAACTAATTTTACAGTGTCATTTTGTTCATTTTACAAATCGATGAAAAAATTTTATATGTAAAAAAAAATTTAACAAAATATTCTTGGTCTTATGACACTGACAATTTAAAACAATGACATTTTCAATGAAGCTATTGAATTTTTTTTTAAACTCTCGGATGCATATAGGCCTAGTAGTTTTTAGTCGAGATGTTTAGTTAAGCTGGACCAATGAGTCTTATAGTGAACAAAAATTATACAATATGTTGCTCATACAGATGTTACATACACGCAATTCATAACCAACATCTGTAAATAACACTATGAATTTGTTAATATTAAAAGAATTGGTATATTTTCCTGTTTTTTTTTTATACTATAAAGCTTATTAAATAGAAAAAAAACATTAAAAAAATAATTAATAAACAACAAACCATTGAAAAATGAGATTTTTGAAGATTCTTTCTTAATGAATGAAATCTCAAAGCGCCGTGCTCTCAATATTCTGCGCCTGGGCTAAAGCTGATTTTTTTTTGAAATGAAAAGTGGAAACATTAAATTTATCATTTGAAGACGGAGAAAATGAACCATTCTTAACATTAGTCCCTGATATACTTGTACTACTTTTTTCTAAGGGTGAAGTTGCTGGTGCATTTGAATTGGTTTTCTCCGGGCTTGTACTATCACACAAACAAGGCAGGTTATTAGAGTTAAGTTTTTCTACTTCCAAATGACTGGAATCATTTTCAGTAGGGGCTGTGTAATATGTCATGTTTTTCTCTTGGATTGGCCTTAGAGGAGGCACTGGGCCTCTTAAAGGTCGCAAAATTTCTGGTGTCACTACTTCAGGTGTTGTTGACTCTGAAGAACTGCCACTCCGACCTTAAAAAAAAAATCAAAACAAAAATGCCATTCCTGTTTTAAACTTTATAACCTAGTTATGGAAATGGATTTTACTGTATTCAAAATTTTCAGAAAATGACAAGTTATTTATTTTTGTTTTATGTACTGTACACAAAACTGAACAACTACAATTAAATAATAAATGGATCAAAATGCGTTCATTCGTCCCATACTATTCTGAGTACAGATAAATACTTAAAACGTACAAATACGTTTCATTCTAGCCTACTTAGCACTACAAGATTCGTTTATAAACCTATAATTATTAAAGCAGAGTTATCAGTAATCGAGTCATTCTCTAATATCATGTCAATGTGCAAGAAAAACTGTGAAAACAAGCTCAATTATAACAAAACATTTTTATTATTTTCCCCCAAAACTCATTTTGGACACAAAGAATGAGAACTAACAAACCTGTTGGTTGTTCACAGTATCTTACCTGTGTAATGATATATGTCAAACTCTAAGTCTTGAGGCAAAACCTTTCCAACAGAGAGATGCATTACCAGACCTTCTAACCAAACTTCCATTACTTCAAAAGGTGGCCTACAACATACAAATAACATCAATAACACAAATTCATTTTTTTCAATAATTTATTATACTATTAGTTCCAACAATTACATAACCTCTTAATCCGTCTATGACAAAGTTGTCAAACTAAATTGAATGTGGAGTTCAGTTGTCTATTATTCTGTAATATGCATGATGCCATAAATCCATCATAGTATGGTCACCAGTATAATTAAGTGTATTACGTAATTGTTTAATGTTTCAAACCAAATTATATGTTTTGTTATTCTTAATTTGAGTACAAAACAATAAACACATGACATGTACTTTGAGGAGAGTTTCCTTATTAAAGATCTTTAGTGAATCAACATGTCTTCAAAGGTCTGACTACAGTCATTTAAAATTTTTGTTTGTTTGTATAAGGCAAAAGGAAATAGATAATTTTATCTGTTGTTGTTTTTGCGTCCAACAGATCTTGCTGGCTCACACCATCTTCAATTATGCTTCTCAGTAGAGACTAGACAGGTTCTTTCTCTTCTGTCTACATCCAATTTTTTGCAGACTAAAATATGGTCCTTGTTGATGGTAATTGGGGCTTGCTGACAATGTGTACCTCCACAATCCAAGATCTTTAGTCTTTTAGATTCCCTCTAAACAGGTAGTCGACATATAAATAACATATGACAAGTTATTTATTATATGACAAGTTTATAGACATGTTTTTCTCCAAAGGTCCTCGACTTCCCGATATAGGTTAAATACCCCTTCATAGGGTTTGTTTCTAATATCTTCCTTAACTCTTTTATTAAATTTGTGATGCAATGTCCATTTTAAGGCACTAAACCTTACTTCCAATGTAGGCATTTTTCTTGGTTTCTGCATTATGCGAGTTCCTTGCTTAGCCGACTCATCACCTACTCATTACCTACTATGCCTCTGTGTGATTGAATCCACTGCAGTACTATTTCCTTAGTGGCATATTTAACTATTTTATATTTACAGTGGTACGTTGGTTAATGGTCTTAATTCGTTTCAGAACTAAGACTGTTATCTGAGAAGATTGCTGTGCGAGTCAGAGTTTACAATACAGACTTATGGAAAACATTTTGATTCACTACATAGAAAAAAATAATTGAGTTCTCACTACTAATATGTCAAAGATGAAGAAAATTCACAGAACAAAACAGAAGTCACATTTTATATTAGCTAAATTCATACAAATGTAATTACGTCATATAAACATGCAGGACACATCAATACTGTATACAGTATTTTTTTAGTTCATACTGTAGCTTTTTTTAGTTCAATAGTCTTTTACTTCCATTACTGCAAGCACTTCTTTTAGGACCTATTTAATTAATATTCTGTTTAAATTTTATTTTCTATTTTTTTGCTTGAATATTAATTTTTTTTTTTTGGTGTTTAATGTCTGACTATTGTGCACATTTGGGCTAATGCAGACGATGGGATGATTTATAGCGTATGAAAATGCCAAGCCCTGGCCGGGACTCGAACCCAGGTCCTTGGGGTGAAAGCCCAGTACGCTATCAACTAGGCCACTGAAGAGGCCCTTGAGTATTAGTTAAATGGGTTCTAAAAGAAATGCTTGTGGTAGTGGAAATAAAAGACAAACTTTGACTACTGAACTAAAAAAAGCTACAGTATGAACTAAAAAAAATTTAGAGTATTGATTTGTCCTTTGTGTGTGTGTGTGTGTGTGTATGACAATTACATTTGTATGAATTTAGTTAAATTGTGACTTCAGTTCTGTGAATTTTCATCATTCTTCATCATATTAATAGTGTGTACTAAATTATTTTTCTCTATGTAACAAATTAAAATGTTTTCCATAAGACTCTATAGTAAACACTGACTCACACAGCAGTCTGCTCAGATAACAGTCTTAGTTCTGGAATGAATTAAGACTGTTAACCGGGGTATCATTGTATTACCTCTACTTAACACTGTAGGTTTTATTAGTCCATCTAAAAACATTTAACTGTTGATTCAACTTTATGTGTGTGCGTTTGCAGTATTGGCCAAATGTATTGAACGATTATTTTGAAATTTGGTACAGAGGTACTTTGTATACAGTCCGAATAATGAACGTGTGAAAAAAAATTCCATTCCTTTCCGTTTAAAGATAGCAGTCTTTGATTTAACAGTGACAAGTATAGTTTCTGGCTATTTCCTGTAATGCTGGTAATTAAGACCATTAACAGGAGTACCACTATGTAATTTTTTTGACCTACATCAAACTTTTCTTTTATTTGTGAAGGTATCATAGTCAAAAAGGTATTTTTACAATGGTACGCTTGTAATAAAATTATCGCAAAAAATGTGAATTCTTTTTTCAAATAATTGCACATTCAAGCAATTTTGTTACAACACACAGTCAAGACCAAATTCAGTTATGTTTGTTTTCTTGTGACTGTCTTATTTAGATTTTCCCCTGTAACAAGTCTAAGCATGCCATGTTAAAAATTCACTTAATTTTAGTTCAGCCCAAACCTGGTTAGAAAAAAAAAAAATTTGGGAACCTGCAGGCACAGTAACTTCATACCTTTTATCAGGGTTGAGATCACAACACAGAAATGCAATTTTATAAAAAGGTTCTGGACAGGTAGCGCAAAACTTCTCGCAGAAAACTTTTTGATTCAGACCGAAGTCAGACGATCTAGGCAGGAAATCTGGATCTGCATGTACTCTACCAATTATCTGTTAAAAAATAAGGCACAAAGTCAAAGATGTAATACATATACATAGTGTTTATTTTCTGCACTTTTTTTATTAATTCACAAAGCATTATTTCAAATTTGCCACATTCTTATGAATCTTCATATATGATTATAAAATTTTAGGAAAATCTATTGAATCAATTTTTTTCTTTTTTATGGCTACTTTGTAGAGCAAAATTTTATCATAATCGCTTAAGCTTATTTTGAGAAAATTATATTTTAACAGTTTTTTAATCAAAAAATGAACTTAAACATGCTTTTTGAAATTACAAAATGGTGTTTAGATATGGAAAAAACAACTCCAACCAAACATGCTAAATTTTGTAAAAACGGTTCATTAATTTAGCCTTCAGCTACAAATACATTCATATTAAAAGCAATATTTTGGACTCATGAGACTTAAAAACATAAAGATCCATTAAAATATCAAGATCACTTTTTTATAATTTCAATATAGGTCATTTTTTTTATTGTGGCACTTTGGAAGGAGAAGTGGGTAGACTTATTTACAGTGGGAGCTGTAGGGGGGTATATGGTAATGTCTACTTATACATATAGCACTTGTTATGCACAGCACTTGTTTAAGACATAATGTTAATGGTATAATACTTTAATACAACTGAGATTTATTTCTTCCCCCACCACTAAAAGCAAGCAGAAAAACTGTTAGACCTCTTGAAGTCACATGCCACTATAAAACAAACTACCTATACTTTTTTTGTATTTCATATAGTGTCAAACTAAAAATAGGAACTCTGTAAAAATTTTAATGAACTGTTTTAACTATAAAATTTCCTACGAAAATGTTTCTTTATGTAAAAGCACCATAAATTTGTAGCCGTACTCCATAGAAAGTCTTTGCTGTGTCATTTTGACATACATGATTCAGTCATATTTATGTAAGTGACAGATAAAACAACTTCCCAACAAAACAACATTTTTCAACCAACAAACTAAGAAACAGTTTTTCGAAAAAACAATAAGCATGCTATTCGCAGCGGAGTTGGTAATCGTACAGTTTGCAGTACAGTACAAGCACTACACATCATGCTAACATTTGTTTACACAGTACTATACCAATTTGTTGTTAGAATTTATATGGATTAAACATAATTGTTTGGGAGCACATTATAAACTTTAATATTACGCTAACTTAACAGAATTTCATACTCTCAATTTATGTTTTATACTGTGGAACAAGTTATGACTAACTTGGGGTACAAGTTTATATTGTACTCAGTTTGTTTGGTTGGTTATTTTTGTGTCTTTTTGTGCCCTTCAGGATACTACTGTTTTGATATGTGTGTGTGTGTGTGTGTGTGTGTGTGTGTGTGTGTGTGTGTGTGTGTGTGTGTGTGTGTGTGTGTGTGTGTGTGTGTGTGTGTAGACACACACACACTCCCCTTTTCCATTTTTGGAATTCTACTGTATCTACATTTTATTATACTCTGTTTGGCTATTTTTATGCCCTTTGGAGTTCTATTGTATCTACATTTTATTATACTCTGACTATTTTTATGCCCTTTGGAGTTCTATTGTATCTACATTTTATTATACTCAGTTTATTTGGCTATTTTTATGCCCTTTGGAATTCTATTGTACCTACATTTATTGTACTCAGTTTGTTTTGCTACTTTTATGTCAT
Source organism: Callitettix versicolor (assembly GCA_022606455.1). NCBI lineage: Eukaryota > Metazoa > Arthropoda > Insecta > Hemiptera > Cercopidae > Callitettix > Callitettix versicolor. The sequence continues at coordinate 25,196,056 of CM040182.1, forward strand.
ATGAAAAACATACACACATTATAAAATTTATACAATAAAAACAGTTTTAATGCAAGGAAAAGCTTTATTATTCAATACTAGTAACTGATTTATTACAATATTCACTAAAAAAATACAAAAATCTTGCTTCCTGAAGTCAAATCTTGAACTAAAATGTCACTCATCAAAAGGTTAAGAATGGTCTTACAGAATAAAACAAGAAAATCCTTACCTCACACAGTACAATACCGAATGAAAATATATCGACTTTTTCATCATATTTATTTCCTTTCATCATTTCTGGTGCCATCCAATAAGGATTCCCCACAACAGTATACCTCTTCTTTCGCTCACAGCGCCTGTGTGAGTTGTGACCATCTCTCGGTGATGTTTTAGAACCGTACCTGCGTCCGTTGTTTGTGCTATGTAATTTTACTCCACCGGGTCCGTGCTCAGAGTTACTTTGAGAAATAATACGCGCCAATCCAAAATCTGCAACTACTACAGTCTTATCCTGAAAAAAAAAATAACCAATTACTACAAACTGGACTTAATAATGAATCGTTCTAGTTATAACGACAAGTTTTATATCCTTTTTATTTATACAGCGAAACCGTAGCAGACATTGTGGATAGATGGACAAATGCAACAAGCGGAATTTTCAGAAACAGAAAATATTCAAATGCATTTAACACAATTTGCTTCACTTTAAAACTCTTTAGGTAGACAAACACATTAAGAATTGCCCACTATTAGTTTTCCTATCTATTTGGAAAGTGCCAAGTCCATAACTTTCTGAATTACTGACTTATCAACTTTATTCAAGTGCTGCAGTTGCATTTCAACAGAAATGCTCATAGTTAATCATAAAGATCTGCAGACCACAACCGCTCACCCCAATTTGAAGTATAACTCTCAACTAAATAAGACTGTCCAAATATGACAGGACCAAGGCCTATTCAGCTAAATGAAACTTTGGATAAGCAGGAATACTATATAAAAACCTTATTTTGGGGAGCCTGAGATAACATTAGTACTAGCACAGAACAGTAGACCACGTTAATATTCTTAAACATCTGCAATGTAATCACAAGGTTTAGCCAATGCACAAATAGAAGAAATGTTACAAGAGATACCACAAATTCGCCAACCATACATCAGCCATACAAAAAATGCCATTAGTGAGCTGCCGAGTTTAATTGTGTACAAGTTAAATTATGTGGATAATAATAAGTACAGATAAAAAAGGAAAACTAATTAAACAACTATACAGAATAAAATTTCAAAAAATCCAATTCCATTACTCACCGAAGAAAGAAATAACTTTATATTTAGACTGTTTCATGAGAGTTACATGGCAATTTTGTGCTTTTTCTGTAAAGCTGTCCAAATTGCGATACGAGCCATTAGCCAGCATTACAGGAAATAGCCAGAAACTATACTTGTCACTGTTAAATCAAAGACTGCTATCTTGAAACGGAAAGGAATGGAATTTTTTTTTCACACGTTCGTCATTCGGACTGTATACAAAGTACCTCTGTACCAAATATCAAAATATTTGTTCAATACATTTGGCCAATACTGCAAACGCACACACGTAAAGTTGAATCAACAGTTAAATGTTTTTAGATGGACTAATAAAACCTACAGTGTTAAGTAAAGAGGTAATACAATGGTACCCCAGTTAACGGTGTTAATTCGTTCCAAAACTAAGACTGTTATCTGAGCAGACTGCTGTGCGACTCAGCGTTTATAGAGACGTATGGAAAATATTTTAATTTGTTTCATAGAAAAAAAAATAATTGAGTACTCACTATTGACATGTCAAGGATGTAGAATGAAGAAAATTTACAGAATAGAAGTCACATTTCACTTAAATTCATTTACATGTAATTATGTCACACACACACACACACACACACACACACACACACACACAACAAATAAATTTTGTATATTTTTTTAGTTCATACTGTAGCTTTTTTAGTTCAATAGTCAAAGTTTGTTTTTTACTTCCACTACCACAAGCACTTGATTTAGGCCCCATTTAATTAATATTCACTAAAAAAAAATTGAAAACAGGATTTAAACAACAATTTGAAACTTATACACAAAGACACTTAACGTTTCATTGAAATTTAAAAATCAAAAATATGTAACATGATAATATTTTAACTGTTTAAATTTTGTAATTGGCTAACAAATTAAACACACAGTAAAAGGGTTGATGACATACTAAATAAAATTAGATAAGATGACAGAAAAGGGAATAGCAGTGGACATTCTGAGAACAGATAACTGAGAAATATTGTGTAAATTAGTGCTCTACAAAAACCAAACACCCACCAATCAAAGACTTGTGTTAACTTAGCACAATGTTTACTTCTGTAGCACAAAACAACGTTATCTCTATATTTATATTTACACATCTGCTTAGAAGTAACTAAACGAAATGAAAATACTCTTTTAAATGTTCAGTCCTTTACCTGAAACCTAAACTGTTATGCGGGTCATTTTTCATTTCGAATTAGACCATTGTCCAGGTTGACTATAAGCCGGTATATCTCTGTGTTTAATTAACAAGAATAAAAAGAAAACAGAAGTTGTACATTACAGTATCTTTACTTAAAATAATACACAACTTAATAGTCCAGAATATAAGGTAATGTTTTTAAACTCTTTATTAAAAAAATAAACAAAAAAGTCTTGATTTATAAACAAGTCTGATGATATAATAAGTCTGGCCACATTGGTTCCTGGCTGTCATTTGTACATGCAACCTTTACTGTCACTACCCTTCTGTTTTGTTTTGCTTCATTAGTTTACATGATATAATGGTAGCAGTATGATCTAGTATTGCCTGTTAAAAATGATAATTTTACTACTTGGAAATATTTTTGGGTTATAACCTCAGTAAATTACATTTAATAGACCTACCTTCATCATCACAAATAACGAAAACAATTAAAAAAAATTTTTCTCTTTAACTTTAAAAATTATTTTCAGTTAACCTTGGAACTGGTAGGTATTATAAACGTAACCAGCATTTCATTTTACTATACCATGCAGCATTGTTCTTAAAAAATCCTATAATATTAAACGAGCAATTTTTATATGTATGTCTGTATGTTCAGCGTATCTCGAAAACGTCTCTAACGATTTTCACAAAACTTCGTAAATAAGGGTTTTGAAGGGTGCAGATTCGATCTCGCTAGGTCTAATGCCTGTAAAAAATTGCAAAATGGCGAATTTCTAGCCTTAAATTTACATGGAGTGTATACCTATATACATTGCTGGTTTCCAGGTACAGAAGTCCATATTCCTAGAATCACATTAGGTTCAAGCAAAAGGAAACTTGGATGCACAAAGCAAAGACATCAATTTCCTGTTAGGCCAGCTTTTGCTATGACAATACATAAGGCCCAAGGGCAGACATTCCTATCAGTTGGGATATTCCTACTAACAGCAGTTTTTATGCATGAAATGTTATACGTAGCTTTCTCCAGCATTAAAAGGCGAAATAGACTGAAAATTCTCTTGCTCCCAGAAAACACTCGCCACATAAGAAATGTTGTTTAAAAAGAAGTATTTCAAGAACATTTGAATAATTATGTTCCGACAACAATATGCAGATCAATGAAAATGTGGAGACTTGGATTTTCCCTGACAACTTTGAAGATTTTAATATTTGATCATTTGCTTGGTTATTGAAGATACATTTTCTGTTATTTCATTTGCAGAGTTTTATAATAATTTAAATACCAATATTTTTATATTAATTATTTATTGATTTTTATCAGAAAGAGGCTATACTATACAATGTTCTAAATACATGTTCATTTTTTACTGAACGCATCCACATGTATATACGATTGTTTTGTAAATATTTTGTACATGTTACTTAATGTTATTATATTGAACATCATTTAACAAAATTTTGAGCAAAAGATTTCAAATATTTTCAAAAATGAACAACACGAGCAGAGCTCGGTCACCCGGTATTAATAGCTTAGCGATAAACATGAAGTGTTATATATCAATGTATTCAGAAAATACTACTCTACAAAATTTTAAAAAAATTAAATAGCTATAACTTTATAATAAAAGTCTTTACGTATTCAGAAATTCAAAGACTGATTTCCTGAAAATTGTTTTTTACTATCTATCAGTAATGAACAATACAAACACATTTTTAAAAACATTAATGTAAAAAAAAGCAGTATTTAGTTTTCAATTAAAAAAATATTTACTTATTGCTACTTATTTTCAAAAAAAAACATTAAAAAAATTGAAAAAACACATTGTTTACAAAGTTGGTAAAATATTTATTCAGTCATCTGAAGAATTAGCACTATTTCTTCCCATTTTAATTTCCCCCCAGAATAATTATCAGAAAAATCATTACTTTCCATTATTAATTCAAGAATATCACTTGAATTCAAATTATGATCCAATTCAGGTTATTATAATTTAAAAAACAAAAACTGACATCTCTGGGAGCGAGTAAGCTCAGCTGACACAACCTACAATTTGCGGCAGTTGGAACACAAACTTTAGGGCAGTAAAGATTTAAAAAGAGATATTCTTACTGTACGGTTCTGCTATCGAAAGAAAGCTTGAAATATCACCAATCGATTGATATAAATTCAACTATAGTGAATCAATCAAGAGTGCCATAAATAATCAATCCATCTGAGCTGTCTAATTAGCTGTAATTTATGATGCTACCAGTTGAGAAAGGGGCAAATGAGTCGCAAAGTACGTATCTCACCAGTTGTAAAGTTAAAACAGAACACATGATAAAGGAATTCTAAATAACCGTGTCTAGTATATTTGCTTAAATGTACACTTACTTCTCTGACTAGGCAATTATGAGAGTTCAGATCTCTGTGAATTATATTCATGGAATGTAAATAAGTCATTCCCGATGCTATATCCTTGGCGAAGTTGACACGCTGCTCCCAAGGCAAAGGCTCGTTCATGTCTTGAATTAAATCTTTCAGGGTGCCTCCAGATATAAACTCTGTGACTAAATGGAGCTTCTTCTCTTTGTACAATACTCCGATGAAACGGAGCACATTGTGATGGTGTAAACTCCTTAACACAGCCACCTTAAATGAAATATCACAGAGTTATTTATAACTTTACCAAGTTACTCTAAAAAATGTGTACTTTTATTGAAAATGAAGGAAAAATATTATTGTCTGACATTGTTTACTAACACTGGAAGTAGGTATTGAATTATATAAATTAAAATACAAAACATTATTTTAACCCCTTGCACTCCTATGTCAAGTATAGTTGGACATAGCGTAGTTGTCATTCTACTCCAATGAAAACATATATTCGACATGGCACAAACAAGCCTATTTGTACTCCAATGACTTATTTTCGACATTTTTTGCTTTCGTTGTGAATACTGATACCTATCAGCTAGTTTGTGAACTATTTGTGAAATACTTCTACAGTATTTCTGTTCCATCTGAAATACATGATTATGTTTTGCCTTGTTTTATGTATCCACTATTTGTCACATCATGTCTACAGTATTTGTACAAGATGCTACCCAAAAGTTATACAAATTATTAAAAAATAAATAAATAAAATTTACTTTCAATCAATAAATTGTCTCCTTCATGATTTGCATATACACAGAATTAACATTTCTGCCATGAAGGTATTATACTCCAAGTTGAATATAGGAACCTGTCTTAAAACCAATTGCAATTCCTCTTAAATTTCTTCTACGGTATCAAATCAACATCCCTTCAGCTTGATTTTCATTTTTGAAAGATAACATCACATGGTGCTAATACTAGCGAGTATGGTGAATGAAGTACAAGTGGCATGTGGTTTTTGGCCAAACTGAAATTGCAGTGCGATTGCGTTCATTGTTGTGATGCACAAACTAGTCTGCTTCTCCACAGCTTGAGTTGTTTACATCGTACATTCTCCCTCAGTGTTTAAAAACACCGAGGTGGTAGAAATTGTTGATAATCTGACCAGATGGCATCCCTATCAATCCTACGAATGTCAAAAAAATTTGTCAGCACTGATTTCACGTTACTGCGAACCTGATTGGCCGTCCCATATGATATTCCAACAACTACAGCCATGCCGTGGATAGTTTATATTCGACCCTGACAAATTTCTCGAACTCTAGCAATGTTTTCTGGAGTGACACTGGTTGATGGCCTGCCAAAACATTGTTGGTCTTCAACAGACTCAAAGTCCACTTTAAAACGTATGAACCATTCGAAAGTTCCTTGATTTGCTTAAAATGCTTCAACCATAATTTGATAGGTTTTAGTAGTGGTTATGTTTAGTTTACAACAAAATTTAATATAAACTCTTTGCTCTTTGGCCGGCGCATCAAGGAAATCACATAGTTAAAAATACTACTATCAACAAACGGTCTGTCCTCAGATGTACGTATCTCCACAACAACACAGTGTGGCTAACTGTTAAATAGAGAATGACTCTTAATACCCCTTACAGCATGGTGTACTTATTATCTGACATGTTAGTTTACTTGTAAATATAAGGTTATTAAAAACATTCATTAGACAGTGATGGCATATTTGATGATGGCACCACGACCATCCTGATTTAATTTTATTGGATGAAGAAAATGTTTGTGATTATTACCTCTATGACCACAATCAACCAGAGTCAGATGAAGAAACATATATAACAACTTCACATCAGCCCTATTCTTATATGCAAAATAGCGAGTAACATATTTGGAACATAACTAGCCTTACTGCTAAAATTGATTAAGAGCTGGTAAGAACAAGATCAAAATTTGACTGGAGTGCAAGAGGTTAATTGATACAAAGCTTATTTAAAATACAATAGACATATTTAATTTTATTTCTCACTTCTTTGAGGAAATTCTTCTGCGCATCTTCTTCCACTCTGTACAACTCCTTCAACACCATCACTTCGCCAGTGTCTCGATGAGTCACCTGATACACCTGACCGAAGAAACCTTGTCCAAGTAATTGCCCTTTGACTAAGTCAGATGCTCGGAAAATGCGCTGACTTTTAGGTTCCACACGGAATGATCGCGTTCGTGATAAATCACAACCATCCCTTGAAGTCGGTAACGATCTGTAAGAATGAGTATTACATTAGCTTTATGTTATGCACTAGACCCCTTTCGATGAAACATAACCAACAACACAAGGGCGCGCGCATGCACAAACACACACACACACACAAGTCACAACCTACATTCATCAAAATATCATGACTGATTTTTTTTCAAGATCACCAAACATTCTTTATACTTTGTTTAATAAAAAAGAAAAAAATATTTATTAACAAAATATAACATGAGCTAACAAATTTTAAGTTTTTGTTAGTACAACATCCGATTAAAGGGAGCTTGTTTAAACCACATTAGTAATGGTAATGCATCATCCACAGACTGATTTTCCCTTCAGTAGTTTTCCTCTTCCTTTTCTGTACTTTACATATAATTTTAAACAATCTGCTTAAAGACAACTGAGGAATGTCCAATTTAGATACTGCTTCTCTTTGTGACACCAAATTAAAATTTAATTGTTGATTTTTTTTAAAATTTTAATTTAACATTTAAATTACTCTCTTACAAACAATGGACATTTTCAAGCAGTCAGTACAAAATATACAATATACAAATTTAGACAATGTTTCCCACTTAATGTCCATACTCTAAACCAGGAAGGACAATGGATTGATGATAACGGAAAGGGTAACGTTTATGGCAGTAACTGCAAGTCTTGAACCCATGACATTAAGGTGAACAGTTCAGTGGTGAAGCAGAATGACTGGTTTCCTTCCACATGTGATGTCTTACCAACTAGCAATGAGAAAGAAAGAATAATTGCAAAGCAAGAAAGTGCAATAAACCTATTTATGTTGGTTACCATTCTGTACTCATCGCACAACAGACATTAAGAGACATTTTCAGATACTGTACAGAAATTATTAGTTAGTTAAACTTGTGTTTTGTTTACATTCCTCATCTTTGCTGAATCAATATATAGTTTTATCTTGCTTGTCTATTTCAGGAAATATAGTCAAGCAATTTTTATTTATTTATTTATTTCCATTTATTCCTTCATGGTCAAAAATAAAATACACGTACTTATGATGGTCCTTAAAATTATAATTACAAAACATCAAAATTCTTAGATTTAAATAATTTAAATTATAGATTTAAATAATTAGATAAAATATTTGATTAATTAATGTGATTAAAAATATATGTTGCTACTAAACCCTAGAACAGTAATTCTATTCAACATAATTATATACAATAAATCCTTTTATACTGATGTATACAGGATGTATTTAGATAAATACCTACCGACATTCTGAACTGTGAAACCCATCACTTGCTCATAATAACCATCACAAAAGTAATATTAATTTACAAATAAATCCATCCTTTATGATTTGATCAGTTTTTTTTTTTTAAGGCGAAAAGCACATTCAGGTTATTATCGCCTCCCTAAGTGTAAGTGTGAGTGTAAAGTGTTAAGTCGTAAGTGTAGTGTTATAAGACTCAGGTACCACGAGGAACATCTAAACCCTCTCAATAGGTGCAGCTAGTCTGCATCCCCTGCTGGGTTGATCAGTATAAGCAACTGATCGGATCAACCAATGGATGCTACACACTAACTAGCAACTACTGTATATAATCATAATATATGAACTAAACAATAATAATTATTAATAAATTAAACACTCTGTAAACAGATAAGCCTACATGAGATATCTATTTCAACACATTTTACAGTTTGATTTAAATGAAGTTATTTAATATGACTACATTTCCAATTAATAAATATACTTAAAATATTATGCGATACATTAATGTTTCTCACATAGTTAACGATTCCATATACACAAAGCAGCAGACAAATTGTCACTGAACAAACTTTAACCTTGGCAACAACTACCATAACAAACTCTATCATCAGTCAAGGCTTAACCAACTTGTTCCACTAGCCTGAATCTGAGCCTGCATTTTTGTCACGCTTCGTGTTTTGTTTGACAATTCAAACAGAATATTTAGACACAGTAAACTGTGTTAATTTTTTAATAAGAAAATATAAAATTTTGGATTGATCTTGAACAGACGCTCCAAAAGTACACTGGTATTTTGGTTATATTATTTATTAATTTACATCAAATTAACTTATGTGTACTTAATAATGTCTTTACTGATTTTAATTCTTATACAACAAAGATTATTTTGTTTATGCTTATACTTCAGGCAGATTATACAACACTTATCTATTCATACACAATTTTCTTCTCATTCTAATTAGGTAATTTTATAATAAAATAAAATCTTTTAATAATTGGTAAATCAAATTTTATTAGATGGTCAAAGTTTTCTTTATTTTTTACTCATCCTTGTAAAAGAGTTAATATTTAGTGATTAGTTTAATATTAGATAGATAGATTCTTAAGTTTTTTTTATCTTTTTATTTCTGATTATTTTATAAACGTTTAAATAGATTCAGTTTAATTGTGTTACAATTTGGTATTTTAATCAATCCTTTTCAAAATCAATGTGTTTCAATTTAATTATTCTTTGTTTACGTGCAACAGAGAGACCCATGCACTCCAGTCAAAATTCAAACTGAAATTCATCCTAAATAATTAAATTAGTAAAATATTTAATGACTATGAAAAAACTGGGCTTTGATTTATCTAATTCAGATCCAAAGCATCCGATGTCCAGGAACTTATACCTGGTATGGCGGTCCTTGATGATCCGTGGTTGTAGTTGATTGAATTTCTACAACTCAGAAAGACTCTTGATCTTCTCCCAAGAACAACTAATTTGCCAGTGTTGAATGTGTTTCCTGCTAGTAACCACTCCTAATAACCGTGCGAGTGTTACAAGTTCACTTTTTTGAAACTAATTATCACTTTTGATAATTAATTCAATTTTAATTTATAACTGCTGATCTTGAACTCCAATTTTCATTTTTCTGAAACTGCTTTCAATGGAATTTGAATTGTGGTTTCTGAGAAATCGTGCTTTTGTTTATTTATTATTTTTTATCTGTTTGTTAATTAGAACAATGTCTAGTATTTTGGTTTATTTTCTGAATACTGTTACTACAAATTGTTTTTCTACTAATTTTACCTTAAATCTCCCAGTTTTTCACAACAATTTTTAACATTTTTTTAAACTGTACAACACACACAAACACAAATGCAGACATGCACCCAGACCCTTTACAAGGATCAGGTGTCAAATGTATATACATTTATGTATTTGAGTCATTTCTTTATTTACTTGTGGTTACTAACATATGTGATGTGTACCTTAACATTTATCACTACTACTATACAATTTTTTTTTCTGGCGAAAAACCGTTAAGATTATCATCGCCGTCTATACAATTTAATTACAACTTCAGTGCTCTATAAGTTATTAATTACTGACTATAAAAAACGTTACTCTTCATTTTATTTTTAACATTTTTTTTATCAAAAACTTCTTTTAATAATTTTAACAATATAATATGTGAATCTGATCGAATAATAATTAGTTCCTCACTACTCAAGTTGAAATTATTTTATTACCATGTTTTACATCCATGATCCCTTCTGGGCAGCTATAATTATGCTGTACTTGGCCCTTTCAATTAGTTATTCATTAATATGCTTATAATAATTTAAAATTGTTTAACGTCATGTAAACTTTCAGTTCGTGGTATATACTTCAACTCTGTTGTAATTAAGAGTATATTAAGTGTGTGTGTGTGTGTGTGCACATGTGCGCATGAGCGTGGTGTTATACTCAACATAAATTATACAGCACTCAAGTATTCACAATTTTGCTTTAATTTGTTTTATACTTAACATGAAAATAGATTTTAACATGTTGGAACATGTTTGTTACGCAGCAAAATCCGTTACCAGTTTCAAACTTTTTTAATAATTATTACTCAAACCAGTTTTTAATAATTTTTTTCCAATTATTAAAAATGCATAACTTTTTAATCACATTTTTCTTCGAAAATTTAATTCAACCATCGTAATCAGTGTTAAAGTCTGCATAGACCGGCATTTTAAAATCTCAAATTCCATTGTAAATCCGAAAATAACTTTTTTCCAAAAATAAATATTCATTTTCATATTTTCAATATAATTTGAAAACATAAATGTTATTACAAGCAGATTTTAATACTGATCATTATGGTGAGATCAGACGGTTAGTCAGAGAGATTTTATTAGAAATTCACTTCGATCATGTCAACAAGTTAGATATGTGTTATAATTATTACTACTATTATTATTATTCAATTTATGTACTTGCCTACCCCATATTAATATTATACCTGTAGCACCTATACATCATCCATAAATTTAGTTAAAAATTTTCTTCACAAATTTATTAATAATAAATAAGTTGATTACCCTTCTAGTAGCCTAGACATTGAGGAAGACCTCTCTTTATTATTAGGCTTCCCACGACGCAACTGCCTTGAAGACCTGGACCCAGATACATAACCTTCATCTTTTCTTTTAAATAACCTTTCCTTATCAGCTGGTTTCAATCCTGAGGAGATTGGATGAGAAAGCACAGGAAGAAATCCAGGCCGACACCTGCTGAGTGCTAGTGGGTCGTGTTCTATTGTTAACTGCATGACAGAAAACACCTTTACTATAAACACAATTATTCAAAAATTCATATTATTTTTGAAATTTGAGGATTTATCTATGAGGTAGTCGAACATATTGAAGTTTATTAACCGCAAATACAGTCTTACCCCAGTGTAGAGCTTTGTTCCCAGTTACAACATTTGCAGGTCATTACAGTGATACACTAAGCTACACAGATACAAATATGGACGGATCAAAGACAACGCAAAGGTTATTTCACAACAGCTATGTAGATACAGCTGTTGCTGAATACAACAGAGTCCAGCTCTAGCTGTTTTCTCTTTCCTCTAATGCTGTATTCTTTGTTTGATGTCAGATTATACGCCAAAAGTTCAAAAACTCACTTCTCAAAGTTCAAAAGACTGAAAAAAAAATTATATGCAATCTTTATTTTCCAAAAAGACTGAAAAAAATATTATATGTAATATTTTCAATATGTAATATATAATATGTAATATATAATATATAATATATAATATATAATATGTAATTATAATATGTAATATATATGATATTTTGTACTACGAATATCATTTTATTGTTGAGTACATTCATCTGCCTTTCCTAGCTTTATTACTTTTTTATTTAATTACGTATTTCAGATCACACCTTGTCAAAACGAGTAATTACTCTGTTGTATACATCCACAAAATAAACAAACGACTTAGGCAGAAATGGCAAATAAATGTACGCCTTTAAAAAATAATAATAATAAAATAAAATAACCAATTTACTTTTCAATTCCTTTTACTACTCTAGTGATGTGGGCCAGGTAAATACCCACTGGGAAAGGTATTTTAAATTGGGTATTTACCCCATACCATTATAAATACCCAAAACTAGGGTATTTTTAGTTTTTTTAAGCATTATACAAGACTTTTTGATGGTATTGGGAAATAAAGCACTGAAACCCAGCCAATTAATTCCTTAAAATTAAATTATCAACAGTATTCACCACCCAGTACTGAAAAAAAAATCAAAAGCTTGTCTGGGCAATTAAAGGTTTTTTATAACTTTTTTTGCACTATTGTCTTTAGATACTTTTGAAAGTTTTTGTAAAAGATTTAGTTAAAACTATTAGTAAAAAACTTTGAGAAAAATATGAGTTTGTCAGGATAATAAAGGTTTTTATAACTTTTTTTGCATTATTATCTTTAGATACTTTTAAAAGTTTTTTTACCAAGATTAAGTTAGAACTATTAGTAAAAATCATTGAAAAACACGTTTGTTTGTAAATGGGTTGTAATAATTTATAAAAGTGTACTTGGTTAAGAAAAGGATAGCACTAAACCTAGTAGGCAGCTTACAAAAAAATCAAATACCAAACCTTAACAAAATGTACAATTTTAGTTTTGAAAAAAAAATAAATAGAAATGGGGAGGATACTTACGACTTTCGCAATAATATATAATAATAACGTAATAAGAAAACAAAATAAGTAATAAAAAGTACATGAAATGAACCTAGTATTTATTAATCTCTTTACAGTGTATTTTGACAACCACCATTCTGAAAACAATCTACAATGTGCTGCAAACTTGTACACTAAACACAGACGAGGCCTACGCCCTCATAATATTTAGATTTGTCAAGTTTTTACTTCGACAAATGCTGTTCATTTAAGCAGTTCCCCTAGCTTTTATATTTCCTGACCATTTAACCCCATTTCAATTTCTCTGCATTTTTCCTGTTTACCAGGTCTGAACCACGTTCCCTGTTTACCAGGCTTGTACCAGGTTCTCTGTTTACCAGGTTTGCACCAAGTTCCCTGTTTACCAGGTTTACAGCCCCTTAAAAAAATAAGTTCAAGTAGATTTCACAAGGTTTAACTTATTTAGTCCTGATTTTCCTTAAATTCAAAAATACCCGCGTATTTATAAACTTTGTGAATTTACCCTGGATATTTTCCTATTATTATAAATACAGGGTATTTCACATAACTAATCTTTAACCTACAGTTACAACAGCACAACTACTTTAATGTCCAAGCTAAATGTTTAATTAAGTTATCTACTAAACGCTACTCAACCTTTTCAAAATTTTAAAATAAAACTGTTTTTTCAAGTAGCTGTTTTAACCTTGGCACAGCGTCCTCTAAAAGTTTGTCAACAGACAACTACTTTATTAAACATTTATAAACACACAACTGCTGTGTAATTTAAGCAGTTCCCCATCTTTAAATAAAAACAACTAAGGAAAACAGAACAGAGGAGAAGGAGGAAGTAGAAGTGGGGTAAGAACTACTTACACTGGAAAAGGTAGAAAACAGGGGTTAAGTAACTAATTGGGTAAACTCAAGGGTAAACTATTACATAACACAGAAACGTTAACAAAATACAGTAATACCCCAGCTTATGGTCAACCTAGACAACAGTCACATTGGACAACCATCTAATTCACGGAATGAAAAACGACCCGCATAACAATTAGGTTTCGGATAAAGAGCTAAACACATTATAAGAGTCTTTTCATTTTGTTAAATTATTTCTAAGCAGATGTGTAAATATTGTGCTGAGTTGAACACAAACAAGCCTTCAACTGATGGGTGTTTGGTTTATATAGGGCAATAACTTACACAATATTTCTTAGTTATGTTTTCAGAATGCCCACTATTATTCTTTTTTTTGTCATTGTACCTAATTTTACTTAGTGTGTCATCAACTCTTTTACCGTATGTTTAATTTGTTAGCTCGTTAAAAATGTAAACAGTTATTATATTATCGTGTTACATACTTTTGATTTTTAAATTTAATAAAACGTTGAGTGTCTTTGTGTACAAGTTTCAAATTGTTGTTTAAATAGTTTTCATTTTTTTATACTAATTAAATGAAAGTGCTTGTGGTAGAGGAAGTAAAAGACAAACTCTGACTACTGAACCAAGAAAAAGCTACAGTATGAACTAAAAATATACAGTACTGATTTGTCCTATGTATATTTATGTGACAATTATATTTGTATGGATTTAGTTAAAATAAAGTGTGACTTCTGTTCTGTAAATTTTCTTCATTCTTCAACTTTGACATATTAATATTGAGTAATCAATTATTCTTTACTATACAACAAATTAAAAAGTTTTCCACAAGTCTCTACTGTAAATGCTGACTCGCACTGCAGTCTGCTCAAATAACAGTCTTAGTTCTGGAACGAATTAAGACCGTTAACCGATTCACTGTTAACGACCATTAATGTTTTAAGACTGTACACTGTATTCACAGATTAATTTATAATGTAAACGTAAAGAATCAAGCATAACCATGGTACAGAATTATTACATCATTCCTATTTTCCCCTTTATTTTATTATAATTTGCTTAGTTATGTTTGTACATAGCTTAATATATCACTTGTCAATAACCTGTAAAAATCAAAACCGATAGGGATTAATAGAACACTGCACTGGATTAAAACTGTTTTTCAATTTATAAATTTCAATATGTTTGACTTCCACATAGTTAAAGCATGAAATATTTAGAAAAGAATACTTTTTTTATTGTTAGAAAAAAATTTAAAGGTCGAAAATTTTATTTAGCACTTTTAAAATCAGTAATGCTATGGTATTATGTAGGCACAAATGAAAGTTGATGGGTTTCTGTGAAAACATAATTTAATTTAAAACAAAAACATAATTTCAGTCACTGAACTGCAAAAATCTAAATTCCACACAAAACCATGTTTCATTTACCAAGATCGTTGTCGTAAAGGAATACACATTAAACTGAAAAATGTTGTGAAACGTTTCGTTAAAAGGACAAATAACAAAATTGTAATGTATATAAAAGTGCAATGAAGTTAATAACATTACTATTTTTCTGTTTTTAAACTATTATACTGCTTCATTAAGGACAAAGTTTGTTATACCTATCGAATAACTTAGAAAGAGTGCTCAGTGTTTTCACCATTTTATTCAGAAAAACTAGTACGTTTAGAAAAAAATAACAATTTTCACATATGCCTTTCTAGAATTTTACCTTCCTATTATGTTTTGAATGTTGTTTAATTGAAAATGCTTAATTATGTTAGTTAATATCATAACTAACTCGACTATACCTGAAGAACTGTATCAGAATAACAAATAAGGTTTTCAATATTTTCAATGGGTTGATCCTTAACCGGTGTACCATTGACTTCTAAGATTCTGTCTCCAATATGTAGTGACATCAGATCGTTGCTTACTTCCAGCCTATAAACAAGATATTATTTAAACACAATAAAAGTACGAATGGGTTACTTTGAGATTACAAATGGAATATTTGGCAAAAGAGAACACAACACAGTAGCAGGCATTGAACAGTAAACAAACACAATATAGCCTAGCCGCTTAATATTCTGCAGTTAGGATTGACATTTTCTATATTTATATAAAATAAAACAGACATGAATATCTCCGTTAGGCACTCATATTATAACTGAGACTTTAGCCTAACATAATAAAATATAACTTTGATTAACCTCAGTATGAATCTGTTATTGAAATGAATTATTGTTAATTAAATGAAAAGAGTTAAATTTTTGGAAAAATGTATTTCACTAGATTTACACCTGAAGAGAATATAGTAGAATACTGTTAATTACTTTTGACTGAAATGTCTGAACGAATTAACTACCTATCAACAATCAGTAGTTAACTACACATGAATCAATTATTTTCTCTCTCTCCTCCTAATTTAGAAATTTACTAGTTTAAACATTTGCAAACTTATCACAATGCTTTTATTTTTAATGAATCTGCACATTACATGATACATGAGGCACATCCAAAAAATAAGTATCATTTTTTTTACCGCCACCACAACGCTGCTATTGGCACTTCGTGCTTGGGTGTTGTTCTTCCTAGTTCATTGCGTCTTCACTGACACCATTATGTTTAAATTGTGTTATTCGTTCTGTCATTTAGGCTTTCACCTGCTATCCAAAATTCATCATCAAATTCAAGATGTTTATGGAGAAAATGCAATGAATGATGGAATGGTAACAAAGTGGGTTAGAAAGTTTAATGAAGGATGAACCAACATCCACGATGAGGCATGGAGTAGATCTTCTGTTATCAACAATGATTTGTTAAGAAAAGTTTGTAAGATTCGTAAGAACAAACGGTTCACAATGACAATGTTTCCTGATAAAATTCCCCAAGCTTCACGACTTAGGTTATTACACGCTGTGTTCATACTGGGTTTCAAAAATGCGTGCTGATTTCCACAAACCCCATTTACTTGGCAGTACTTTGACATTTCTTATTCGGTACAATGAGAGTGGTCTTTTTAAACCAAATTGTGACTGGTAATAAAACTTGGTTTTGTCACATCACCCAGAAACGAAACAGCAATCAACGAAGTAGACATACTCAATCTTAAAAAAAACAACAAAAATTACCATTGGTGGGATCATTCTTTGATGAAGGAATGGATAAGCTGGTCAACCACTAAGTTTAAGGTATCCTCTTTCACAAAAAAATATTTTTTGTTGAAGTTTTAGAGTTTTTTTTTCAAAATGGTACTTACTTTCAAAACACGCCTCATATTTAAGTGCTAGTTATAATAGGGATATAAAGTAACATTTACATCAAACAACAGCTCTCACATAAAATAATATTTTCATGAAACATTGTAAAACAAGAGACTGTGAATGTAGACTATTTCATATATACAGTGCACATTACATTATACTGATTTAATATATAAATACATAACAAAGACTATTTTAAACAAGAAAATAACAGTGAATATCATTTTGAAAATTACAAAATTGCTTAGACAAAAATAAGCTGCAGAACGTAAAGGCAATGATAAGAGGAAAAACCCACATTCATTGTAGTAAAACACTGCATGAGCTTCAAATAAGCACTAAAGGAAAAATGTGATTTAACAACTTTTACAGCCTTGTTCAAACAATGGCCATGCCTACAAGCTAAGAATCATGCATAGCTGTGCTAATGTTTTTTTAATGCTTTCTTATTTGGAAGAAAAGTGTTTCAAAATCATTTTCCCTCTAACTTTTGATCAAATAAACAAAAACATATTGCTCTTTATGAGTGTAGCATCAGATTTTTTATGGGAAAATACTTTGTTAAGTTATAACCCGATCCAAAATTGTAGATATTTTTTATTTCCAATTCAGGTAAAAACAATCACATCGACTTTAAGTATAGGACTAAATCATTACAAATTTATGAATACAGGTATCATGGGAAATTTTTCAGTTACATTTACATACATGTCAAATGTATCATATCTATAAACGTTCTTTAAATAAATTTTTTAATAATTTCTTAACAGTTTTTGTACGGATAAATATTTTTTTTTAAATTTGCATACTCTATGTTCAAAAAAATAAAAGTTTAATTACATTTATGTTAACAATCAGCTTAACCAACCACTTTTCCAAAAAAACGCTCACATCCAATCATTGGATATTCACAGCATTTGTTACTTTTACAGCGATAAGAAGAAAATACAAAACCATTGGGAAACATTTGTTTTGTTCATTTCGTTTATAGAGCTCGCTGCTCTTTTCCTTTTGTTGCATGAGGTTACACCATTAGTAGTACAGTACCCACAGTACAGTCTCTAGACACTATTACCCAGATATTTTGATAATACACTAGATAATAGATAAATAGCTAATAATTATCTAGATAATTAAATATTTAGATTATTGGTTATTAAAAACTTAAAATAGTTGCAATTTTAAAACAAATGAATGGATTTTGCTGGGCAATGAACATTATACTACTAAAATCAATTTTTGTGCCAAATTTGAAACAAAATTATGACGTGAGTGCTCACACACACACACACACACACACACACATGCACAAGCGCACGCACACACAAACACAAAATATAAAATAAATTTTTAACAAGCCCCTCAAAAAGTGATCAAAAAAAGGTAAGGTTCAGTGCTCATTTTTCAATAAAAATTAGCTAAAAAATGCATTATATAAATAATATTTTCATTAAAAAAACAGAAACTACAGTCTTTTAATTCGTCCATGTCAGCAGCCAAGTCTGAACTGAAAATCTCTCTGTATAAACAGCTTATGTCAAATAGAAATAGCACACTGATCGAGAACCTGACTAACTAACCTGGCTAAATGTGTATACAACTAAATTACAAGTAACTAAGTATAAAATTACAGAAAACAATTCTGCTGTGCTACTGCATGCTGTACGCTGTACTACAACACTAGAGGCAGCCAAGAACGGCAAATGCATGACTGTTTTAAAGCTAATATTTTAAAAACAAAGATTACTTTTGTTTCTAATAAATTAAACTACAATAAGGAAAACCCTTGCAATAAAATAAAAACTAATTTGATCGGAAAAGAATTAATAAAAAAATTAATCAAATCATGAAGCCCGTCTTAAAAGGACCCGATTCTGAATTTTCCCATACCCAGTAATGAAGCTACGGTGATGCCACTGCGCACAGTGAAAGGAGATAGCTTAATGTGCATGCTTGAATTTGTTCATTACGTTTAAGTGTACCATTCTCTGTCTCCTGGATGCTGAGTGATGTGTTGCTGTAAGTGTTCATAGGATTTTTGATTTCTCCTAAGATATGGAGACAATTAACACAAATTAAAGAGTGGTTCAACCAACTGAAAATGGCTGCACATCGGTAGAGAATGAACAGTGTTCTGGAAGGCCACAAACTGCTCCACATGCAGCTGTTGTTGAGGGGGGGACTTGATATTGCGATATCATCATTTGACTTTACAACAGATTGCCGAAGAGGTTAGGATCAGTAAAGATTCTGCACATGTAATTTTGCGTAACAATATGAACATGCGCATAGTGACTAAAATTTGTACCCTATCTGCTGTCAGTGGAACAGATAGAACTCCGTCTTAACATCACAGCACCTGCTGGACATTAAAAAGAAGTCACTTAACATCTTGTCATAAAATACAGTACTGATAAATAAACAAAAATTGGAAAAAATAACACACTAAATAATTTTTATGTAAAACATTCAGGTTATGTGTATTGAAATAAATTATTCAATTAATTGTACAACGAATGCAACTTGTAAAAATTCAATTTATTAGAAAGAATTATTTAAGTTTTATAGTTGAATTTGTCTAGAATTAGCCGCCTCGGTGGCCTAGTTGATAACGTACTGGGCTTTTACCCCAAGGACCCAGGTTCGATTCCCGACCAGGGCTTGGCATTTTCATATGCTATAAATCATCCCATCGTCTGCATTAGCCCAAGTGTGTACAATAGTCGGACGTTAAACACAAAAAAAATTGTCTACAAAATTAGTCAAAAATATTTCCGCCTTCCCATACAGGTTTATCTATGAAAATTTAGTCATGGGTGTGCAGGTATTATCCGGAAACAAAGCACAGTTGTCTCAATGGAACACAACGGTGTCAATGAATGCCGTTCCAAAAGAAACCTTCCAGACTTGTTTTTGGAACTGGAAGGACTGGTGAACTTAGTGTGAGGAGGCGCTAGAGGCCTACTTTGAAGAGGATTAGGATCCCAATCATAATACACTTTTTTCAGCCAAAGTTTCGATACTTTCTAGTGGTCTCTCGTATTTTACCCTTATGTACATTATGGTAATATAGATAGCATCTTTAGAGGGATATTCAATACAAACTACTGAATATATGTCCTAACTCCCTTCACGAGACAATAGGGCTGTACTATCTGGAAGGATAGAAATCTCAGTGTGAACAAGTACAGTACATTTAACCCTAAGTACAAAGTAATAAAAACTTTCAATATAAGATGAATTCAGGTAAAAAAAATGTTGTTGTTATTTTAAGGCAAAAAGCACACTGAGGCTATTATCGTCTCCCTAAATGTAAGTGTGAATGTAAAGTGTTAAAGTCGTAAGTGTAAGTGTTTGTTAGACTCAGGTACCACGAGGGACGTCTAAATCCTCTCAATAGGTGCAGCTAGTCTGCACCCCTCCTGCGGGTTTCAGGTAAAAAATCTATTCCCAAGTCTGTATTACCTCAACTTAAACCAAGATGTTTTTTTACATTATATTATTTTATAAATTATTGTAATTATTTAGTATGACTAATGTATTGTACAGTGATCCCCTGGCTAATGGTCGATCTGGACAATGGTCTTGTCGGACAACGGTCTAATTCACGGAATGAAAAATGACCCGCATAACAGTTTAGGTTTTGGATAAAGGGCTGAACATTGTGCTGTGCTACAGAAAGTACAAGCTGCTGAGTTAACACAAACAAGCCTTTGGTTTTTGTAGGACAATAACTTCCATGAAATTTCTTAGTTATCTGTTCCCAGGATGCCCCTCCTATTCCCTCTTCTGTCATTGTATGGTACAATTCATTCGATTGTTTTGTCAATGACTTAGGCCTACAGTACTGTAAGCAACAAAACAAAACTAGATGACTCAGTGAGTTGGAGGGACTCGGATAGATAAACAATCGTCAAGTTACAACTGACAAGTTGAATATAATCGAGAAGCATCGAAATGTTCTCACAATCGAATAACACATTTTTTAATCATGCATCGCTAATCGTACCTAATTTTACTTCATGTGACATCAACTCTTTTACTGTATGTTTAATTTGTTAGCAGGTTAAAAAAACTGAAACAGTTATAATATTATGTGACATACTTTTGATTTTTAAATTTAACAAAACATTGTCTTTGGTGCGTGTTTTAAATTGTTGATTAATTATACTTGTATGAATTTATAAAGTGTGATTTCTGTGAATTTTCTGCATGCTTCATCTTTGACTAATTAATGGTGAGTATTCAATTTTTTTTTCTACGTAACAAATTAAAATGTTTTCCATAAGTCTCTATTGTAAACGCTGACTCTCACAGAATTCTGCTCAGATAAGTCTTAGTTCTGGAACAAATTAAGACTATCTTAATACATTGGGGTACTACTGTATTTTAAGGCTGCGTGTACTTAACCTGTTATTTACACAAACAATCCTTCCTGATTTTGGACAGCTAGTACATACAGACCTATTGTTCTGTCTAGAAAAAGGGAGGGATGTTGGACATATATTCAACAGTAGTTTGTATTTTAATTTTACTTTTGTTTGGTATCTCTATGTTACCTAAACGCACATCAAGGAAAATTTGACTAGTTTGGTATTAACTCCGTATCAAATAAGTTCTTTGCATAGCCCATCATAGTACTCCCCGCACTTTGTATTGTACAAATTAAAAATATAATTTTCTATGGATCAGCATATACGCCATCTGAGAAATACAATATTAATAAAATATTAAGGTACAAGTGGTAATTTTTTATTAACATTTAATAAGCTCAAGTTGATTTCTATTTGCAATATACAACTGATATACGGTTAGGTTGGTAACCGGCCATTTTGATATTGCTACTTGTTATTCTGGATATTTTACAACCACTGTTATCTGGCTTTCTACCACTGCTTGAAGTCCCTCTTTCAGTAAGTCTCACAGTGCATGTTAACTAAACTAATTCTTCTTTTAAGTACAAATTTTCATTTAATTTCTAACAGCTAGATGGTGTAATGCAGTCAGAATTCATAGAAGATGAAGTGCAACTTCTGTAAGAACATACTAGTGTTTTTGAGGCTTGCAAAGTAAGTACAGTATTGTCTCAATTAACCACCATTCTCAGGATCGTTGGGGTAACGGATGGCAGAATAGATGGATAACAGAAATAGACCACCCATACTTCCAGCGATCGATAAAAATAACATACTATACTCTGTTTATAGCACGGAATGTTTTATTTTTAAAAATGCAGTAAAACTCGTCTTAACTTTTCCATTTAATTCCAATAATTATGTATTATACAAATTTTACATATATAGGTCTTTAATGTTTGACAATAGTCTTTAATTTTAACATTAAATCCTTAATCTTGACATAACAAATCTTTTGACAAGTATTCACGTAACGTATGTGAAAATACCACACATCATTTACAGTACTCACATGTCTGTTATGTGATCGACTAATATGCTGAATGGTATTATCGTAAACAGTGTGAGTGTAAATGGTATTATATTTCAACAGTATTGCTTCACAATTTACAAAACTGAATGGTTTTAATTTCAGAATCATTTCTGAGAGTATTTCAACATCTTTCGAACGGAATTACAACAGACACCCAATTACCTACAGGGTATTTAGAAAATAATAATAATTACTGACAGGTAATTTCTAGTGAAAATTAAATCCATTGTATTTATTTCGAGCATATGACAGTAACTCATATACCCGTAATGTCTCAGATATCAGACCAAAGGAATGCTGGAATAACACTAACACTCGATTAGTGGTGGTTCAATGGAAGAAATTCATTTTATTAGCAAAACTATAGAATTTAGTATAGGGAAAAAATGTCATAGCAGTAACTAATACTGATATAAAAAGGAAATGCATGTTTCGTTATGTGTTCTATGATGCCTTCAGATCGCTACAGGAGCAGCCAGATTATAGAGGGATAAAAATAATAATTTTAGGTGTTTACTACGTACTTTATAACACAGTACAGTAGATGGCATATACTGTATTAGCTCAGCCCTGCAGTCTTAGCTCAGTGTGCACGAGGGAAATTATGCATTCCCAAAAACACTGACTTGATATCTCGTACAACAATTGCAACTACAGCATGGCTCGTTGCCTTAGATGCTAGAAACATAAAATCCACCATTTATATCATCAGCAAAACAGAGTTTTTGTGTTTGACTAGCATAAAATGTCAGCTAGAAAAAGTTTCACACTCAGACATATATGTAGTTATATGTAATAGGTCATCTATTGCAGAGGCCTACTGTATTGTAAAGCGTTTAAATAAATAAATAAATAAATAAATATATATATATATATATATATATATATATATGTGTGTATGTGTGTGTGTGTGTGTGTGTGTGTGTGTGTGTGTATGTCTGATTATTTTTAAAAACCTGAACTATTATTTAAAAACACGATTGCTTTATGACTATGCAATTGTGATATTTTATTATTTTTTTACAATAAATGTATGTTTGATTTTTTTTTTTACTTTTTTCACTTTATTACAAAAAATAAATAATATTTGCTATGCTTTTATTCATTTGCTCTAATATGAATACATAATTGTTTCAAAGAAGAAACCCTCACATTCTTTGTTAGTTCAGTTTCTTGTTCATGATGATGTCTACGTATCTACAAAGATTTATGGATACTCTTTTAAGAATGAATAACGAAATATTAATTTGCATATTGTTTTTTATGCCTACTATCTTTTAATATTATAATGAAAAGTTTAATAAACTTTCCAATAATATTGATTTTCCATTTATCTAGGTAATAACATCATCAGTATGTATTTGTATATTCTTTCTCTTTAGGTTCCTACTCATTTTGAGAGATAAAAGAAACAAACTGGATGTAGCTCCTTGAGGAAGTCCAAAGATTTATTTCCGTGATTAAATTTCCAATAGTGATTTAATTTTTTAATGTAATTATTTGATTATTAGTTTTTAATATACAGTAGGACCCCGCTAATCCGACCACGGATGATCCAACTACCCGGTTGGTCAGACTGTACCTTTGACGGCGATTGTTTACTTTGAAAGGTCAATGCTCTAATCACGTCTGGACTTGCCAATAACTCAGAATCAGTGAAATGATCTAGTGAGCTGTTGACATTTGTACCGTGCTATTGCGTGTTACGTTTCCTAAGTTATTTTTGAAATCCGTGAGTGTTACTGTACTGTACAACGGAAGAAGAATTAACGGACAATCAAATCATTGAAATGGTAACTCAACCAACCTATGACGACGATAAAGAAATCGAACCGACAACACGGGTTTCACACGTAGATGCCAAAAATGCATTTGATATTGTTCTAAAATACATTGAACAAAGTTCTAGTTCAACACCAATGGACATTTTGTGAGTAAGAAAATAGAGGAACGAGGCAGTAAAATTAAGGTTATCATCGGCTAGACAAAAAAACATTACCGACCTTTTTCAACCAGCACAAGATGATTAAATTGTTAGCATGAGTTCTCAAGTTTATTTTCAGTTTGACTTTACTCGTGTTTATTTTTAGTGTGATTTAATTTGTTTGTTATGGCCAGTATGTCTCTAAAAGTAGACCTATATGCAGTCTTGCAGTATTTTCATTAGAAACTACGAGTTTAACTATGTTTTTGTACGAATAAAAGTGTTCCTTTGATAATCCGACCTCTTTTGCGTTCTGACCATGCTCTTGGTTCTATTAGTGACGGATTAGCAAGATTCTACTGTAAAGCATTTTATGATATAAAAATTATCGTTTACTGTTCGTTGAAAGTTTGAACTGCTGATTTCGCTACGATTATGTACATGTTCAGTGCTTTACATTAAAACTGAATAAAGATAGGACAGAAGGTTGAATATCCAGTGTTACAATGCTACTACATGCGAGTATAAGGTGCAAGCTTTAAATCCATGCACAACACACCGACACTTGCATACCTATATCGCGATAGTAGACAGCAAAGCGTCAGTGCAGCTTCGATAAACGAAGCAGCCAATTTTGTGACTTTGTCCAAGATGTTTAGCACGAACCTGAAACCCACCAATGGCTTATGGTCATGGCATTTAAATGTGGAGAAATATTAAAATATTCTTGGCTGCTTATAACATCTAACAATGCAAACTCACACTACAATGATGAAAAATGTATAATATATATACTTCGATCTACAAAGACAAAAACAAATATAAATATAAACAACAATAAGCAAACAAAATAAAGTTTTCTGCAACTTACATATTAGATTATTTACTACTTTTTTATACAGAATTGTATACAAACAAAATTCTTTTATAGAATATAAAGAATTTATAATTTTAAGTATATTTTTTATAATTTTATAAGAAATACAGTGTTACTTGAATAATTTTAATGAAATTTAATACTTTTAAGAAGGTGATAACTTATAAATATTATAACACTGGTTAATTAATCCTTTAACAAAAATAATTTTCAAATTTGTTTTCATTATTAAGTGAACGTGTTTTGAACTTGTGTTACTTCAAATTCTTATATAATGTATAACAGAGATGAAGAATCTTATACTAATACAACTGAATACCATTTGTATTTTTTATTAAATAATTTTGGACACCCGATCATAAATGATTTGAATATGAAAAATGAAAGAATCAGTTAGCTGCATATACCCTACTACTGTTTACCTCTTTCAATATTGACAAAGAAAAGTGTGAACTATATATATTGTTATGTATATATATATATATATATATATATATATATATATATATATATATATATATATATATACACAAGGGTTGATCAAATATAAACGAGACTGACTTTCTAAAAACTTTTCCGTTGGACATTGAACTCTAAAGGGTGGGGTTTCAGGTAGCCTGGGAGGTTTGGGACGGGCGAGACGGGCAACATTTCCGTTCGGACCCTTCAGTATAAAACTATACAATGAGTGAGAGTGAAGTGCACGTTTCCGTGGAGCAGAGAATTATTATTAAGTTTTTGGCCAAGGAGGGGTCAATCCGACTGAAATCTTTCGTGAGATTGACGGCTCAATACGGGACAGGACCCTGTCAAGAGCTCGCGTTTTTGCTTGGCACAAGGAATTCGCCGAAGGACGGAAGCAGTAGAAAACCTCAGCCATGATCGTCGTCCGACCACTTCCGTCCACGGACGAAAACACTGATGCTGTTCGGAAGCTCCTGGACGAAGACAGATGTATATCGCTGCGATTTATTGCAGATGAACTCCAGTTGAGCTATGGTAGCGTTCAAAAATCGTTACATCAAACCTGGAACTCAGCAAAGTATCTGCAAGGTGGGTTCCACTTAATTTTGACCGACGTTCACAAACGGAATCGTTTGGAGATTTGCCAGCGACTATTGACCCAATTTGAACGAGATGGTGAGGCATTATTAAACCAGATTGTCACCTGTGACGAAACATGGGTTCACCATTACATTCCCGAGTCGAAACAGGCAAGTATAGAGTGGTGGAAAGGGGAGAGAGGGCGCCTCTGAAGGCCAAATCACGATCGTCGGCCGGGAAGGTAATGGCCACTGTATTTTTCGACAATCAAGGCGCCTTTCACGTCGATTTCCTCCATCAACGACGCACAATAAATGCACAATATTATTGCGATGTTTTAGAGGCCGCAAAACAGTCTTTTCGTAGGAAAAGGAAATCTAAACCGGCGAGAAACGTCATTCTTCTTCACGATAATGCCCGACCACATTCGGCGAACGCTAACGAGGCTTAAACTCGATCAAATTGGCTGGGAACCAATGGAACATCCCCATACAGACCAGACTTATCACCCTGCGACTATCACCTGTTTGGGCCACTCAAAGAAGCGCTTGGAGGCCAGCGTTTCAAGACGATTCTGCGGTGGAGACCTTCGTGCTCCAATGGCTCAATGAACGCCCGAGAACTTTTTACTAAGATGGAATTAAAAACTTCCAATCCGTGGGAAAAATGTGTTACTCGTAATGGAGACTATGTAGAAAAATAAGTTGTATCAAGAATAATTTGTAAGCAATAAATTTTTAAAAATCAGTCTCGTTTATATTTGATCAACCTGTATATATATATATATATATATATATATATATATATATATATATATATATTATATATATATATTATAATGAAAAAATATAAATTCATTAGCTGTTAACCGTAATTTCAATACTGTCGATTTCAATCAATGTTATACTTGTTACAATCGAATCGGAATGCCCAAAAACCCACAAAATCAATACACTGACGTAATTTTTATAAGATTTAATGATTTTTTAAAAAGAAAAATAGATTTAATCCACTTCTTGTCAATTGAAATCATTCTTTGTGAGTACGTACTATATGACCCAAACCTCTGAACAAAATTTCAACTTTCAAGCTATTGCCGTTTTATAGATATTGTGATAGTCTTTCGATTATTTTGGTAGTTTGGCTATAGCGTTTCGAGTTCATATTGCACACACACACACACACACACACACACAGTGATGTAAAATTCCCATAAATTAAAACTAGGGGAAAATTCCCTGTGAACATTACTGGACATATTCCCAAAATAAATAAATTCCTGGAAATTCCATTTACTTTGGCATTTAGGTTGACAAAATGTACATAACATTATTAATTACATAAAAAAAAATAGCAATAATCTTTTTTTTAGTAGTGAAAATTGTTTTTACAATGTCTAGAATCAAATTATAAAAACTTAAGTCTCAAATTACTCATTAAATATTGATTTAATAATGTAAACGTACCAAATTTTTAACTGACAAGTGCATAAAATGATAACTGCAGTTACCACAGCATCTTATTTTATTACAGGATGTAGCACATCAGGCCTTCTAAAAAAAGAAGAAATAGAACCAAACAAACCAAAAATTATGTTTTAAATTTTATAAAGACATCTAAAGGTCATGGAAATACAACAAACTTGTAATTTCTCATTTTATATTTAACTTAACAATACTGTTTATCTTATTCTTTAAACTTTGTTGTTTTATGCCCTGGTTGCTCTGTTTTAAATTTTGATAGCCTCTGTTTAACGTTGAGACTGTGGTATTTACCTATAACTTTTTAGAATTATTAAATAAGAAGTCATACAAATTTTTAACTTGGTTTGTAATGAAACATATACGTTAGAATAATTTAATTAATTTTTTAGTAGGCAAGTGAAATTTAGAAAGAGTAGAAAATGACAAAATACTTAAAATCTAGTAACAACTAACTTTTTTCTATAATTTCCACTTTTTGAGAACTATCCGGCCTCTAGGAAAATACCTGAAATATTCTAGTTTTATACATACAAAATCTCTCTATTTACAGATCTCTTTATAACTAAAATCTCTCTATAACGGCAAAATGTGTTGATCCTTCCCATTCCTACAGTAAAAATGTGAATTATGACTTTCTCTATTGAGGCCACCAAAATTCCAGGAATCCCAGAAATTTACTATAGCAGCAAAACACGTACATACTTCCTACTCTTCTACGCTATTTCTCTGTATACCAAAACATGATCGAGTTTGCAATGTGTCAACTGAATCGAGTATTTTGTCACTAGTACTTTTATTTTTTTATATTTTTACAATAAAGTGTTTTGGCATCTAAACGGAAAATTTTATCTTTAGATGTAAAGGTTACAGTTTTGTGATAAAATAAATGACAAACTGATTTTTTAAATTTTAAGGTGAAAAACACATGCCGGTTATTATCGCTGCCCAAAATGTAAGTGTGAGTGTAAAGTCGCAAGTGTAGTGTTATAAGTGTAAGTGTGTGTTACACTCAGGTACCATTTGGGATGTGTAAATTCTCTCAATAGGTGCAGCTAGTTTGTCCCCCCTCCTAGACAAAGTAACTGAAAATGATATGTGATGACAATGCTACTTCACAACCAATTTTTTGTTAAGTTTGAGAAAAATGCAAGTTTTATTTTAAATGGGAACCCTATCCTATGCCATGGCAAGTCAACCAGTCTTCTTCAAATAATGAGGTTGAGGTTTGGCTCAAGTAATCAAGTCTGTTATCCCTTGAAGTGACATATACTAGCCAGTTTTTGTTGTTCTTGTAAATAACATTATTTAATGACCTTGGTAGCTTAGTCGATTACATATTGTTACTCTATTGTTAATTTGGTCTTGTGCGCAGTATGTGATCACAAAAAATCGAAAGCATATGCAATAGTTGAATAATTCAGTAAAACAAAAACAATTTTAATTGTTGATATCCAAGTTTCAATGCCGATTAATGAATAATGGGTTAAACAATATTGCCTTTTCTCGCAGTTACGATATTTTATTCATATAGTATTACTTAAGAAATATTGTTTCAATACTTCAAATTTAAAATAGTGTACATAAAAACGCATTTTTACATGTCTTGGTTGAGCTCTCTCTACAGTAGAACATTCTTTACTACGGCGAAAACTACCTTCTTCAATGCCACTATATAGATTTTACTATATATATATATATATATATATATATATATATATATATATATATATACATATACACACACACACACACACACAGTGATACCCTGGCTAACAGTTGACCTAGACAACGGTCTAATTCATGGAATGAAAAATGATCTGCATAACAATTTAGGATTCGGATAAAGGGCTAAACAAATTAAAACCATGTTTTCATTTTGTTTAAATTATTTCTAAACAAATGTGTTAATATAGTAATAACATTTTTCTGTGCTACAGAACGTACAAACTGCTGAGCTAACACAAACAAGCCATTGATTGACGGGTGTTTGGTTTTTGTAGGTCAATAACTTGCACAATATTTCTTATTTATGTTTTCAGAATGCCCACTCCTATTCCCTTTTCTGCCATCGTACCTAATTTTACTTAGTGTGTTATCAGCCCTTTTACTGTGTGTTTATTAGCTCGTTAAAAAATTAAAAGTTATAATATTATCGTATTACATACTATTGATTTTTAAATTTAACAAAACATTAAGTGTCTGTGTCTGAGTTTCAAATTGTTGTTTAAATCCTGTTTTCAATGTTTTGAGTGAATATTAATTAAATGTCGTGCTTGTGGTAGTGGAAGTAAAAGACAAACTTTGACTATTGAACTAAATAAAGCTACAGTATGAACTAAAAAACATACGGTATTGATTTGTCCTGTGAGTATATATGTGACATAATTACATTTGTATGAATTTTATTAAAATAAAGTGTCATTTTGACATATTAATGGTGAGTACTCAATTCTATGTAACAAATTAAAATGTTTTCCATACGTCACTATAGTAAATGCTGATTCGCATAGCAGTCTGTTTAGATAACAGTCTAAGTTCTGTAACAAATTACGACCATCAACTGGGGTACCACTGTGTGTGTGTGTGTGTGTGTGTGTGTGTGTGTGTGTGTGTGTGTGTGTGTGTGTGTGTGTGTGTGTGTGTGTGTGTGTGTGTGTGTGTGTGTGTGTGTGTATTTCAATATGAACAAGAAATGCTATAATCAAACTGCGAAAATAGTAATCGCAAGACATCTATCACAATATCTATAAAATAACAATAGCCAGCATTGAAATTTTGTTCAGAGGCTTGGGTCATATATAACTTTAGTGATGTCAGCTTGGCAACAATGTATCTGCAAATCAAGATAAGTTATGTAGAGTTAGTTCTACTTTCAGAGAATGGCTGCTTGTAAGGTAAAAAAATGTAACATAGGTTTAAATTATCCAAGTTTCACTATATTTATTTAATCAACAGTTCCAATCATCAAGCTTAGATTCAATATATAATTTTTTTTACATTAAAATGTAGAATTAACAAAATGAAATAAACATTAAAATTTGACTCACTCTGAAATGGTAAGACCAGGACATGGATCAGCAGTTAAAGGACCTGTGCTTTCCACACTTAGTTTTATACTCCTTCCACTGTTTATTGTCGGAGGAATTTCTACAAGCCGAATAGAATGAGGTTTCCGTACAAAAGGTGTTCTATTAGTTTTTGTGAGAGGAAGCATCTGTCGCTTGTAGCAAGGCCCGCTATTATAAAAACAATATTAGCCGATTAGTTACTAGATAATTAAACTGATATACACAACAGAAGGAAAACTTTCATTAACTTACCAGTAAAGTTTAGATCTTTCTACAAGTGCGTAAGACTCTCCGTCACCAATAAAACCACTACAGGATGAACAGCAGAAACATTCTGGGTGAAATTTATGATCTCCAGCCACCATTACAGGACCGGATATTATCTTCAAGAAAAATAAATGAATTTTAAATTAAATAATTATTTAAATACAAAATAATAAGAACAGGGAATAATTTTTTTTTAATCTGGGAATTCTGTTCAGTGATTTCTACAGAATTTGGCTCAGTAAGACATTTTGAATATTTTTGTTTCACGATGGAAGATAGACAGAGTGAAATGTTTTTAGTTCTTGGTGGAGACTTAAAATCTTAGTAAAGTGTCTCAGGGAAAATTTTAAAAACCTTAAAATAAATCTTTGTCTTCTTTAGGTCACTGAAACCCCATAATCTATTATATTATCAAATTGTACACTGAATTGTATTACTGTAAATAGTGTTTAGCTTTCAACAGAAACATTCATACAATCTTTCGGAATTTGTTGAAACTATTTGAAATGGTTCTACCTGATTCCACTAGGTGATAGGACCCGTTTAATTTTTGATTGTCAGTGTCAGCTGCCATCACCTTTGCTATAAATAAGTTGTGACCAGTCAGTGTTTTTTTTCTGGAAGGTTACTTTTATTATTTATTTTAAATTATTTACTATGGAAGACTGTTTAAATGTCACAGCAGAATTTATAAGTATCTCATGAATGATAAAAGTGATTCTGACGTCAAAGTGAACATGATAGTAAAAAGAACTACATATAGGTGGATGAGGGTATAAAACATATTTTAATAATATTTTTCATTAAAATATATGTATCATAATCTGATTGTTTTAGTAAAAGCATATTTAAAAAAAAAGAAAATGTTTTTTGGGGTCAATTATATCGCCAGAAATTCACCAGTTAAAATATTAAAAACTTAAGCATTTTTGTAAAACCCTATTTTTAAAATGTCATTATTTAACCATGGAATTACCCCTAAGGTAACTTTTCATCGACTCTAACACAACCTATACAGAACCACAAAACATGAATAAACTTTATTTATATTGATTTATATATTTAGTTAACAAAAATATTTATATTAGGGTATTACAGCAACAAAAAATATTGCTTAAAGTGCAAAAATCTTTTGATATGAAAAAGTCTTTGAAACAGAAGCCGGGTTTTGGTAAAGTAATAGTGCCCAAATGAGCGAGTTTCTGTTGAAGAGATTTCAAACTTTAATAATTTGGTTAAAAAAATAGACATAACACCACTATTTTACTCATATTTGAAAGAAATAAGATTCATATTTGTGCCAATATCACTTGTACATACACTGTAATCAAAGACTGTGAACTGTGTATATGTAAAATAACCCAAAAATCATTGGGAATGACTTTCCTGAAACACACACACACACACACACACACACACACACAGTAGAAAACTTCTCTTCTTAAAACAATTGCAATAGTTACAATATAACAATTTTAATAAATGAAAAAGAAGGCAGAGAACTAGTCTTTTTTTGTCTTTCAAAAGCTTTTGTTTCTTTGTCTCCTGCCTTTTTTTAACTTGCACAGGTATGCAGTCTGTTTGGTCTCTGAAGGAGACAGATCTATCTCATCAGAAATTTCCTTCGTTTGATGTTTATTACTTTACACAATAAAAAATATAAATTGATGATTCCATTTAGGCTGAAACTGTTACCCAGTGGTGTTAAGTTAGGCATACATTCGCTCTCCCATTACAGGTCGTCTAGGTCCAATACGTTTCATTAAAACGCCATGAGACCGGCATACAATGTTTGTGACTTCCTATCCAATCTATTATTATTTATTAAGTCTTACTATTTCTCCCATTACAAATATAACTGTCTAATCTGGATCTCATACCAAAAAAATTAAATTATAAGAAGTAGTGTTTTAAATACATTTATATATGATCATAGAATGATCAGCATCAAATTTATGGTATTCACAAAATATAATTGGTTGACGACAGGAAATCCCCATCATGCCTTGCATTTTCTGCTACATGCTTCCTTTCTTCTCCTTTCTTTTGCTCATGTTATATCTACCTACCGGCTAACAGTTTGAAAATGTCAATCTTCCAAATCTGCTATTCACGTTAATTCAGTCTATTTACTCACGTAAACCTAAACAGTGAATCAATATGTTTCCTAATTAGGAGCACAACATAAGGCACCTATTGTATCTTTAATCTAATATTTCTTTAATGTAAATAAATCATAAACACACTAAACAAAGGCAAAAATCAACTGTTTTCAAACCTGTCCACATTGTTGGCAAGACTCTCCATATTTAGCCCAATAGTCTTCTCTGCAAAAAAGCATTCCATCCTTTTCAAAATACCAGCTCGACAATGATGCATCACATGCTGAACACCTAACCATATAAGAAGATTATTATTAGGCCTACAAGAAAAGAAATAATTATAAAAGATATTCAATCTATAATTAAAAACACTGGAAACAAACACCGTTTCAACATATGATCAATTTTATTATGCTTTTTTCATTAGGTAAGAACTCGAGACACTTTCACAGCTTGTGCCTTTGTTACAGGAATATTACCCCATGATTCGTAGCCTATAAAACAAAACACCCATAACATATATGGATAAGTTTTAGCCTGATTAATAAGTTCTTAGGACACTAAATCGGGGTTGTTTCTGCTAGTCTGAGAACAATTTTGGAATTACAGTGGTACCTCGACATACGAGTTTAATTCGTTCCGTAACCTTGCTCGTATGTCAAACTGCTCGTATCTCAAAGCAAATTTCCCCATTGAAAATTAATTGAAATGCCATTAATCCGTTCCAGCTCCCAAAACACCACCTCAGTTGTTTTTGTTATGTGTTTTCGGAAAACGTTTTGATGTAAACCTCAGCTGCCTTCACATCCGAACTTGCTGCCTCACCATGCTTGACGACGAAGTGAATGCTGGTCCTTTTCCTAAAGTTGTCAAACCAGCCCCGACTGGCTTTAAATAAGTCTTCCGATTCCTCATTTGTAGAAATGTGTGGGATCTGCTTCAGTAAATCGCTCGTGCCTTCTCACATGTGATGCTTTGTGTTAAGGTTCCTTATTGAAGCTGCTTCTCTGTTACCCACACAATCAGTAGTTTCTCCATCTTTTCATGGAGAGAGGTCCGGAGCTTAGAAATTATTGTAACGCCCTTAGCTGGTGTAACGCCCTTTATCAATTCCTTCTGTTCAAGCACAGTACATATCATTGATGTGCTACGCCCGCACATCCTCGCCAAGTCAATTACTCGCACACCTTGCTCATGTTTTTCTATGATTTCACGCTTTAATTCAATAGACATCATCTTCTTCTTCAGACCCACGGTTATAAAAATAAATGTGATAATGTTTTGTAAATGTACAAAAAGCAAAAAACGCAAACCCAACTTATCAAAAATGCTTCGAAAACTAGGGAAACAAGCACACAGACTCTAGTCTGAGGTGGGAGAAACTGTTAGATGCTGCACACGACACCAACATGCGCCCCGCATGTTGTGTGCGATTCCTCGTATCTCAAATCTTGCTTTCATCTCAAAGCAAAATATCGCTCTCTCGGCAGCTCGTATCTCAAAACACTCGTATATTAGGGCACTCGTATATCGAGGTACTACTGTAATTTTGCAGATATTCAACAAATGATTAAATATTTAGTTGAAATTGACTAAACCATGTAGAAACAAAAACCATGCAGTTCAGTTGACGTTTACCTATTGTAAATCTAGTCAGAGCTCACTAAATCACAAATATACTTTTTCATCAGTCCAGTGAATACTCTGGAAGGATGGCCAGAACCAGAGTCATCGTCAACTGTCTCACAGTCCTTTTTGTTTAATGAACTAGATACAAACATTTTACTAGCTCAGGCCTTTATTTTACCCCAAAAGATGTTTTTAAAGAATACATAAACCTCCATAGTTCATTACTTAATTTAAAAAAAATTGAGAGATACTCATTTCAAAATTTTCATCTATTTTTCAAACTCGATAATATGCCTAGAACATCAAATGCATCTTTACTAACTGAACAAAGAAATTAAAATGATGTATTCAAGTACCTTTCAAGAACAAACCAAGGTGGATGTTTCCACACAAACAAGCAAGCCTAACGCCTTCTATTGAACAGTATGGCTTGCCTTAAAACTTTCCAGTCATACCACATATACAAAATACTTAATATTATTTTCTTCTGTAACTAAAGATTAATTAGGATTGTAGCCAATGTTACAAAAATTTACATTAAACTCTAGGTACTGAAACACAAAAAAACTCTCAAGCAATAAATTAAGTAAGTGGGCAGCAAAGGGACATACATTTCACAAAGAAATATTAATGTATATATACAAAAGTGTGGAAGTTTTGGTGGCTTAGCATTATATTAAAGCAAAACAGATAAATTTCAACATTTCCTGCATTCAGCTGATGAGGTCAACCCTCTTTAGTGAGTATTGAATGTTTTTTATTTTGTTATCAGACTTTCACTAATCAATTCAGTCAGATAACACTTACTACTCATTCCCTAGTTAACCTTCCCTAGTTTTCAACACTCATTGTAAGATAAATATTTATTACATTTTTAATTGTTATTTAATGACAGGATATTTATGTTATTATTACTGTTTGTATGGACATTTGCCATCATTTGTGTATATAAAGCAATATAAAATGTTTCGAGAGTATGGATCAACTCTTGTTCTCAAATGCCTAAATTTATCATCTATTGTGTAACATTTTTTTGGTGACTTGTGGTATCCTGATCACATGTAGGCCTTAGTTTTATTTTTGGTTTGACTACTCAGGGATCTGCCCCAAGTTTTTTCTTAGTTTTTAAGCCTACTACTAGGTATTTAGGCTTATGTTCTTGGTGCATGCTTAGGTTTTAGGTTAAGCACTTGAGAGAGTTGATCCATACTCTTGAAACATTATGTGTTTTATATACACCAGTAATAACAAATGAACATTAATAATAACATTAATATTTAATTAGAAAAATTATAGCTTAGGACACTAATAAAAAAAATATTTAAAAAAACAAAATCTATTTCAATACATTTGGTTAGATCAAGCACTTAGTATTTTAGTAGTATTTATCATAGATGACATATTAAAGTCTACCTGAAACAATCAGTATGCCATTCTTGATTTAGAGCCTGGACAAACTCATCATCATCTAAAATATTTAGACAGCCTGCACACACTGAGGCAGAAGAAGCCCCTTGATCAGAGCTTTCATCTCCTGAAATAATTACCACTATGTATATATACTATTTTTTAAACAATTCGTTAACCACACAATATTTTTTTTAACATTACAATATTATAAAATACCATTATCATTATAAAAAAACACGAAGTTCTGTATTACTTGCATAAAGTAACACAAGCCATACTTAACAATGAGATTCATGTGAATCTCATGCCATACTCGTTTTTACTGTAAAGTTTATTATAATATAAGAATTCATAAATTGTTGTTAGATTAGTGATATAGAGCAAGAACAAAGAGGATAAAGGCCTAATGGAAACATCTATGTTACAAACACCTCTCATGTGATGAAGAAATAAAAATAATTTAATGTTCATTTTTTCTATTTTTTATTTTATTTTTAATATGACAAAGTTACGACCATCTTTTATTTAACCTCAAAAATTATCTAGATCTATTAGCAATTTAATAAACAAACCATTAACTTTAGAGCCATATTAAATCTACTTTCCATTAGACAATGTTAATTAACAATACAGATTACTCTGTTTAATTGTTAAGATAAAATTATCTTTTATAACTTATTTTGTGTAGGCCTATATTTTTGTCTCCCTATCTTTAAAAGCAAAAAAATATGTTCAAAATGTAAAAAGCTTGACAACATTCTGACATAAAGATCTTTAAAATAAAATACTAAAACATAATTTTATCTTAACTAATAGCAAAGCAGGGTAATCTTTAGGCTCTTCTTTTAATTAACTTAAGGAACAGATTCAATATGGCAGGTTCCATAAAATCTTAACCTTTAAGCAATTGCTGATTTACACAAATGAAAAAAGTAATAATATACAGCAGTGATTCACAAACTGTGCACCAGGGATTGTTTTACAGGGATGCTGTTAATTTTGTGTAATTAAATATATTTACAAACAACCTACAATTATTAGGCCTAAATATTTCTTAATCTTAATCTTAAATTAATTGTTACAATCTTATTTAAAAGTGGTTACATCTCTACAGGTTACCCTTCCCTGCCATACCTTCTCTTGCCATATCAATACCTTAATAAGTGGTTATAATCGGTTTTTTTTTTTTTTTTTTTTTGGTGTTAAACGTCCGACTATTGTGCGATCTGAATATATAAGAAGTTCAAGCGAAATTATAAGAAACAGCTGGAATGCAATTGCAAGAACAGACTGGAAACATTATCATATAAAATTGTACAAGTACTATTCTGTAGAAAGAATGGAGCCAGATGAACTTGAGTTCATACAAAATTTCAACAGAACTTTGAATTCAGCTTACGAAAACCAAAACAAGTTTACATATTTCCAAACTGTTAGCATCGAATAATCAAAAAGAGTAATTAGCACTATTTTAAAATTTTTATATATATATATATATATATATATATATATATATATATATATATATATATATATATAGATAGATAGATAGATAGATAGATATAGATATCAGAAGAAGGAGGCTTCAGTTCTATGGACACATCAGTAGACTCCCAACAACGAGACTTGCCAACAGAATCCTTAAGTATATACAAGGTGTCAAATCAACAATGTTGTGGATCGCACAAGTCAGAATAGACATGACGCAGAAATAGACTCAACAGACGTTGAAGATAGGAACGCATACAGGAGAAAGATGCTTGGTTGGAAGGTCCCAGAGAATGAAATCCCAAAGAGAGCAGGGGTAAAATGGACGGATGAGCGGACGAGGATCCATGGGAATAGGATGAGGGAGGTGTGGAGGATTAGAAGGAGCAAGACATGAGTCGG
Organism: Callitettix versicolor; assembly: GCA_022606455.1. Taxonomy (NCBI): domain Eukaryota; kingdom Metazoa; phylum Arthropoda; class Insecta; order Hemiptera; family Cercopidae; genus Callitettix; species Callitettix versicolor. The sequence goes on from CM040182.1 coordinate 25,234,358, forward strand.
AGGGAGTGCTTTGTGTGATCCAACAGGGTCTATACGCAGATAATAATAATAATAATATATATATATATATATATATAAAACCTAATTAAAGTTAGGTTTGCTAAAATGGATTTTATTACTTTATTTTCATAAGCTAACTGCACTGTTTTGTATTACATAACTTAATTAAATAATGTTAGGTTTTAGATTATGTTAAGTTTCATTTTCAGGATAAGGTACCTTCAGACACAGTGAAGCTAAAAATTATAAAGTGACTTTACATACTAACAGTTGATTTTAAAATTGGAAGGAAGAAGGTAAAGAAAGGAAGACAAGATCAGTGAGTACAAAGTACAAAGATCAGTGAGCAGCAGGTTGGGAAAACCTCTATTTTTTTTTTAATGTCTGACTATTGTGCACACTTGGGCTAATGCAGACGAAAGGGAAAACACCCTACACAATGGGCTTGAGTAAGGGAGAACGGTTGAAGTTGGTCTGTTCATTTAAATAAAAATTTAGAGGTTTTATAAATAAATCTACTATATATTTCCAAAATTTCTAAATTATTTAATTTTATACCTTTTGATTTTTGGGGATTACACTGATATCCTAGTTAAAGGAAGGATCAGATTCTAATAAATGATTTGCAAAATTTTAATCATTTTTTTATATTTCCAATAACTGAAATGTTCTTTAACATAAGCTTTTACAGATCTTTCAGATTGTCCTACATATTCACAAGGGCACTCTTCAGAGACAACTTTACATACACCACTACAAGTAAAAGATCTATTTTATTCTTATTTTTGACAATGAGCTTCCATAAGTTCGAACAGTAAAAAGCTGGTTTATTAATTTTATCTAAAGATTAAATTTATAATTTTATAATTTATATTGCCTAAAAATGGTATTTTACAATAGTTTTGTACTTCTATAGATGGTGTATTTAACTATGACATTACTAATTACTAATGTATTTATTAACTATAATGTATTTAGTATTTAATGTATTTAATTGAAATTGTATTCAAAAGATCAATGTTATATTCATTATTGACAGCAATCTGAATGATGGTATTTCATTCAGAATTAAACTTATCATTAAGTATACGGTTAGGAATCTGTGGATCATACTATGAAAGAGGTGTGTTTATCGGAAAAGGATTTCTAGAATGAGCTGGTATTACAGTGTCTATGTTGTTTTTTGGTAAATTTTGAAGGAATATATGCGAGTGCTTGTATCCGTTTTTGAATCCAAAAAGTTTATATTTTTATTATGGCTACATTCTATGGTGAATATTACGTTTTTATTAATAGTACTAATAAATTTAAAAAAAGAATCTAGTTACTATCAAACAAACATAAGACATCATCCACATACCTATTCCAGTAAATAACTTTCTTGAACAAATATATCTGAATATATCTGAAATATATCTGAAGATGCCTCATGGTGAAACAAATGTCACTGAATAAAACAGAATTTTTGTGAAACTATAAACTGTTCTAATTTTTTTGGATATCACGAAGTTTCACCCAGTACAGATTGTGTGTTCAATACATAATATGTTACGTTATTACAGACCTAGGTCATATAGGTCTATAACCATAGCCTAAAATAATTAACCTCCATCAAACACACCACAAATTGCCTGTACAAGGAGATCATGCCACCTCCTGCAGACTCTATATATTGTAATATAACATCACATCATCCTAGCCAAACAGTAGGGTTACTGATAGTGGGAATTATTGATATTTTCAATAATATTGGCTGTATATTACTACTGCTGGCTATCAATACTATAGATAGTTTAGTATGTTGAAGTTATCGAAATTAATTTACACTTAAAGTGAAAAATAATTAATTACACTTAATTCCCAAAGTGTGTGCTATGGCTCCCCCAGGGCTCCACGTTGCTGTCATAAGGGTGCCACAAAATATTCAATTAAACTATTTGACAATTTTCTTGGAATTTCCAATTCTTGAATTTTTACGCAAATAATCATGTATTGATATAATTCCAAGAATTTAGCAACTTTAATAACACTTTTAAAAAGGAAAGTTTTCCAATTTTTCAAGAAAGTAAAAAATTTCGAAAAAATCTAATGTATTAAGGCGCCGCGGAAAAAATTCGATTATTTATGGAGCCGCAAACCGAAAAAGATTGAGAACCTCTGAATTAGACAATGCTATTAGTCAAATTAACAAAAACAGAAGAGTAACAAGGACTAGTTATTACAAATAAAATATCATCATGGCCACACTTTAGATACACAGAAAATTTCTCTCTCTAAAAGCTTACCTTCGGTGTTCTTTTCAAAATAACACCAAACATCTTAGGGAGCATTTTTGAAATAACACTAGAAAAAATTAATAATTATAATAAAAAAATAAACTAGAAATATTAATTAATACACATTAAAATGAACACAGAACACACAACTGACTAACAAACGATACTGCAGATAATGACATCGTAAGACCTATAAAACTCAGACTGAGGTAAAGCTTCCCCTTTCTCTACTCTCCCAGTTGTTATAAGAACTTCTAAGCAAGTAACTCTTACAGCTTGTATCTCAAATTGTATAACATTCTTTGTGGTGTGTCGAAGAAGCATGTAGACAGAAAAGTGAATTTTGATAGGAAAATTTGGTGTCCTTGCAAGTAATATGCTGCACAGAATACGCATAATTATATGCTGTTAATTGACTTAAGCTAGTTTATATATATTTTGTGCATTCAATGTACTTAAACTGTTTATTAAAAATTAACTTAAATTTACTATTAAACTATTCTGGCTTTAAATTTAATTTTAGTATCAAATGTGTGATAAAACCATGGATATAACTCACAGGGGTAAGCCTCAAGAGAAAAAGAAAATATGGAATTATGACATTCCTAAATAAGGAATTTTAAAAAATGATATCAGGCTTTCAATGGCTCAAACGAGAAAAAAAATTGGTGCTAAGAAGTGAAAATGAGAGGCTTAAGAGTGCACATTTTGAAATAAATGCTTGGATAACATTAATGCTGAAGCTGTTCATACTGGAAGCCAAGAATACCAAACGGATGAAAAAGAATTAGGAAGAAACAATGGATTCTTAAAATAAATGATCAAATAAAATAAGGAAAGTTGATTTATCAATGGAGTTGCAAGAATCACGTAAGCATAAATCTACTGTTGCCCAATAAGAAGTAAAAGATTCAATAACAATGTCAAAAGTTTAAAACCTGCCACCAATAAAGTGGTCATTCCACTGAATCGAGAGTAGAGCACGTCGATGTAGTCAAACGCAGAACAGCTGACTCATATTGTTTAGACTACAAGCCTTTCTACTAGCTAATCATGTCACTGTGTTGCCATCCATCCTTGTACCGGATTCAACTGATGCAGCTATCAGTTGGGGTATGGCAGATGTATTGAAAACATGGATGAAGAAATTCTAATTGCCGAGGTTGGATTATTACTTGAATATGAATGATCATAATTTAGTTCAATTATTGAAGTCAAATATAAATATAAAGACTACAAAAAGTTGTTTTTATTGTAGGTGCAAACAATGCCCCTGTTTTATGACACACATTCACCGGGTTACAAGAAAGAGATAGAGTATACTCTTTCTGAAAGTCGTATCATTTTTCCAAATTTTGTTTTCAATCAGAGAGCGCAGCATATCAAACTGTACTTTCCTCATTCGTAAATACAGAAAGTAACAATCGGGATAATTTTCCAGCTCATTGCATGACAAACTCGCAACTTAAATGTCATTCATTTATTACTGGATGAACCAACCAACGACGCTTTTGCTTGTTACCAGACACATTTCTTTTCTTTAACAAAAGGTAAGCTGCAATAACTTTTCTTGCTAACATAGTACGATACTTAACCAAACATGTCAGACGCATGAAATAGACTGCGTATTCATGCAACAATGGCACAGCAACTTGACATATTCATCGTGCTGCAACATACTCAACGTATCCATAGCTTGATTGATTCAGTGGAATGACTTCTTAAAAAATGTTGGTGTGACAGAATTATGTACACAACAGTTTCTGTTAAATACCATTTTGAATAGTCAGAACAAAATTGTTTCCTTCAATAACAATGTGTGGAAGATCAATACATCTGACTAAGATAACTACAGAGCAGATTTATCAAACTCAATTAAATCATGGGTCATTTAAAGGAACTGGGAAGATTTGCACATACCACATCACATTTACTAATTTTCTTAAAATTCAAATTGAATTTGAGCCCACTGGATGGTGCTGCTACCTAGCAGCAGTGCTAGCTAACACTTTCAGAGGGAAGCCATTATGATTGTGCATCAGTGATTCAGTGCATTATGTTTGTCAGCTGTGTAAGGTTTTGTGTTTTTTATTTGTTTCTTTGTTATATTTACAGGTCATAACAGAAAAAAATGTTTTACTTTTATTAAGCCTTTTTTCTTTTGAAGTCAAAAAATGCTCCTACTTCAATACAATGGAAATAATTGATTTCCAGAATGATTTAGTTTTAAAAGACAAATATCAAGAAATAGAAATTACCAAAATAGGCCTATATATTCATATTTAGGCGAAATGTATTCTGAAATTTAAAAAAATTGCTGCACAAATTTTATGTTATTTTGGAAGTATGTAAGTGAGCAACTATTTTCATCTATGAAATTAAATAAAATGGCCTACCAGATCAAGTTTAACAAACTTCTGTCTGCCATAATGAAGATAGTTTAATTTCAATCCATTAATTGGAAAACTAGTAGAAGGAAAGCGCTGGAAAATTTCTGGTAAAAAAATAATTTTATAAGTACATTAATTTAATAAATAAATGTTTATAAATTATTATCCAAAATTTACTTAAGTCCATCATGTATTCTATCCATATTCACCCGCAGGGGGTGCAGACTAGCTGCACCTATTGAGAGGATTTAGATATCCCTTGCGGTACCCAAGTCTAACACACTTACACTTGCTACTTTAACACTTTACACTCACACTTACATTTATGGAGGCGATAATAGCCTCAATGTGCTTTTCGCCTTAAAATAACAACAAAAAATCTATCCATATTCCTGAATTTTCACTTCAAAATATAATTATACTTTGATCACCAGACAATTCTGGTGAGACATGAAGACTGGAAAGGACCACGCCTTTAGAGCTTAGGCGACAGTAATTAATCACACATGAACAGAGTATGCATATTATCAGGAGTCCATCAGTGGGCAACAAACTGTGACAATATTAAGTGTATATCGCTAGATACTTATATAATTATAAATTAAGTTCAACAAAAAAAAAAAACTTAAACAACTGAATTTGATTTAAAATAAGTTTAATCTACTTTCCTCCAATACTACTGATTAAATAAGCAAAAATTGTAGTGCTATTGTTCCCTTTCACTTTTGGGTATTTTGGCCACAAGGTTGCAGCACCTCCTTGTGCCTGCAATTGGGTTAGAAATTTAATTTAGCTTTTTTTGCATATTTGAATGTATCTCAAAGTAAGACTGTAAGGATTTGTAATTCTCTTTGTATGAAGAAATCAAAATCAAACTTACCACACCTATAAATATAAACGAGTTTATTTACTTATGACGTTAGCATTACAAACACATCTGAATAAGCACCACTACACTTTCTTATAAATTCGAATGCAGTGTAACAACTGCCTTAAGTTTAAACATTTTTACAAGTCTGCCAGTGGTTGTCAAGCATTCACCAGCCTACCTAGGGATGTTCCTGGAGTAATAGGCTCCCAGGACAAGATTTGGCCTGGCACTACCCCAAAGGAGAAAAAGCAATTATTAATAACTAAGCCAAATTATGGTATGAAAAAATAAGCAAATTACATTTGTCAAAAACATTTTTTAATAAGCTCCAATTGCTTTTACATTCAAATATATTGGTCATGTACATTCCTACAATTTATTTATTTTTTTTATTTATTCTCACTGCATTTTTAGTTTTAAATGCAATAAAAATCAATGTGTCTACAAATGTTTTTTTCCCTTTCAATAATCCCCAGAAAACTGACATTGTAAGCAGTTATAACCACTAGATTAAAAAGCGGAATAATTGAAAACCAGTTATTTTTCAGTAAACACCGTCCCTACTGTATACATGGACCGAACAACTACAATGCCTGAGAATACCTGAACTTGACTGAGCCTATCTGTACTCTTTTGATTACTTCATCCCTTAAAAAAGCTTTATTAGTCATTAGGCTATTACTTCGCCAGTATAGCTACCTACATCAAAGCTTAGAAAACCACTATCTCTCAGTCTCAATAAACATTTACTGTTCAATTTTAAATTTGTTTTTCCTAAAACTTGTGTGCTCTCTCTAGAGTGGCACTTAGGGCAAAGGTCTTGCTTAGCACAAGTACAAGGCAGTTGTTACTTCACTGAAGTTGTTAATAATGTTGGAATTAGTTAGACACATCTAAATATTTAAATATTTGTACACCTTAAATGCAACTGAATCCATATGGATTTGTATCTTCAACTATAATTATGTAGACTATTTGTTTATTTGAGTCTATTGACCTTGGACATGGTATAAATAGTATGTTTTGTTCCTTTAGTTACACATGGGAATTTTCAAGAGTCTATTAATGGCTAACTTCAGGATGACAAGCAAAATGAATGCCTTGAAAACAATTCAGAATATTCTGATCAACATAATTCTGTACTTATAAGAATAAAGATTTCTTGGCAGGTAGGCTACCAAGCAAATAGGGTACAAACTACATTATCAAAGAGTCTTACTTGTAAATATGCACTTTCACTTGATTTAGCTTTTTTGTAATTTTTGTGCCACAATTACAAGCCAAATAATAATAATAATACAAAATATAAAAGTGCAGAAACTATGGGAAATTCAAAAAAATAAAAATAAAGGTGACCAGCATAACCTCAAAATTACTATTCTGCAAAAGTAGCTATTTTTTTTCATGAAAATGATTAATTAAAAGTGTTTTTATTAATAATGAAAAAACATAACCTTTTCATATAAAAAATGACCTTAAGAACCTAATATGGATTCGTATGTAAGTAGAATTTTGTGAAGAACATAACATGGTTTTGTATGAAAGTAGCCTACTTACTAACCCTGTAATGAGTGTTTCACTAAATACAACATCATAACTTATTGTAAGAAATTTAATCATCTTTAATATCTTTTAACTGAAATTTAAAATACATGCTAAGAAAAATTAATAATTTTACAAAACAAGTTAAACACATCTTTAATTGTTACCACGATGAAAAACACGTTAGTTACTTTCATGCAGCAGTAATTTGTAGGTTATACGGTTCATTCATACTACATTCATACAAAACAATGTTAGATTTTTTACATAATACTACTTTCATGCAAAATCCTGTTAGGTTCTGAAGATAATTTAAAAAGTAAGTTTCTATTGTTTTTATTATTAACTATACATATTTAATTACTTACTTCATGATGAAAAACACCTTAGCTACTTTCACACAGTTGTAAATTTTACGTTTTGAAGGTCACATTTACTTTCAATTTTTTTGAATTTTCCACATATTCCGCACTTTCCTTTTTATATTATTACTAATGAGCATATAATAAATTGTTTTGGCACAAAAATTATAAAAAAGCCAAAACAAATAAATTGCATATTTACCATCTTATTTACAGTTTTCAACTTATGAATTTCTGTTATCAGGTTTCACCTTTGTATAAAACATACCAATTAAAAATTAAAGACCACAAATCTTCGAAATGCAATTCAATTGGCTTACTTAAAAGAATAAATCACTATTTATGCTGAAGCAAAGATTTTATGAAATTTACGATTTCTAAATATTTTTTCTTTTAATATGTACTTTACTAGCATTACCCGTCACGGATTCGCTGTCACAAAACTTAAACTGTTTCATTAATGACATAATTTAGAAACATAAAAAAATATATTAATAAAAGCGTGATAATCTAAACTCATGATTATTTTACAGTGAATATGAAAAAGTATTATAACCTGAATATGTTATTTTATTGTCTTCAAACGTGTTTCATTCGAATTTAAGAAAATCTGATAAAAAATATTTTTCTCCAATACAAACATTTATATATTTTTGTGTTCTTTTAGATGATGAATTCGGGGGGGGGATGCTGAAATACGTGTATCATAATTTGTGTTTTAAAATATTTTGTTTACTTTTAAGAAAAGCCGATAAAAAATAATTTCTTCAATAAAAACACTCTTTTTCTATAATTATACCTCTTTTTTACATTTTAATTCCTTTAGGGAATGAATTCGAAAAAATGTTGAATTATTTGTTTCATTATTTGTGTTTCATAGCATATTTCTAGAATATATGGATCCAAAACAAATATTTCTTAAATTTTAAAATTGTAAAACCCCTTTTTTACATATTCTACCCCCTTTCAATCTCTTTAGGGTATGAGTTTTGGGAAATGGTGATAAATATATTTCATTACATATATTTAAGTGACTATGTCACGTTTTAAGAAGGTCAGATGAAAATCATATTTTTTCCAATAAAAATTGTTGTACTTCTTTAGGGGTTGAATACTGGAAAATCGTTTTTCAGTGCACCCCTGCATGTGGTGGTTACCCTGAAATTTATAAATCTTTTGCTATTATAGTTTTGGCTATACGTTGATTATTAAAGGTGGACTGGGTAAGTAGTTTAATGGCGTTAAAATCAAATTTTTGCAAAATCCTCTCTTAATGCACATAGACATTGTTGAAAGATGGTGAAAATTTCAAGTCTCTAGTTATAATAGTATTGGCTGTAAGTTGTAAAGGACTGGGTAAGTAGATTAAAGGCGTTCAAATCAAATTTTGAATAAATCAAATTTTTGAAAAATGAAAATTTATATAACTTTAAATTTAACTCTAGTGCAGTTATAACGTTGATTATTAAAGTTGGACTCGGTAAGTAATTTAATATGGTAACTTATAAATGTACCCTGAAAAAATTTAGCTATAATAAGTTGCTAGCTAAAATAGTTTTGGCTCTACGTTGATTATGAATCAGTCAGTCTGTCAGTCAGGACTTCTTCTTTCATATATTAAGATTATTCAATTAACAGATATTTATCCATGGAAGAATATATTTCTAAAGTTATTGTCTTATGAAATTTATAACAGAACTAAATTAAGGCATCACTACCATCTATATTGTAGATTGGTCACTGATGTAGTATTCATTCATATTATATTATTGACAGGTTATTACAGGGTTCACAACAGTTATTACAGGTTAGTCATTACAGTCACACAATACTACTTTTTGAATCTGTATTTGTTAGATTAAAATATGCTTTTAAATGTGTCTGTAGTTTTTGCTATACACATTAAATAAGACGTTTTCATGATAAAAAAAAAATATGTCAGTAACCTTTGCACAATAGTAATTGTTAGGTTATAGAGATAACTTTTTGTTTGAACTTCCCATATTTTCTCATTTTTATATGTTGTGTTTTTACTACTGGGGATTAAATAAAGCTTTTGGAGCAAAAATTAAAAAAAGGCAAAACCCCTGAAAGTTCATATTTAACCCTGGAACTGGTGGTTATTTTAGCCTTAACCAGCATGTTATTTTACCATACCATGCAGATCACTTAAAAAATCATTAAAAAAATAAAAGCACAAAACATTTTTTTTAACACAAACTTAAAAAGTATGCAGTATTTAGTTGTCAATTAAAAAAATGTTTACTTACTCCTACTTATTTTTACTAAAAAATTGAAGAAGTACATTGTTTACAAAGTTAGTAAAATATTTATTCAGTCATCTGAATGATTAGCTTTTTTTCTTTCCATTTTAATTTCCCTCCAGAATAATTAGCAGAAAAATCATTATTTTCCATTATTAATTAACAAATATCACTTGAATTCAAATTATAATCCATTCTTATGGTTATATGTACCTAAGAAGACAAAAATAAACAACTCGAGTGAGTAGGCTCAGCTGATACAGCTTGCAGGAGTTGGAACACAAACTTAGGCCAGTATAGATTTAAAAAAAGGAATTCTTATTGGATGGTTTTGCTATCAAAAGAAAGTTTGAAATGTCGATTTATTACAATTGATTAGTATAAATTTGACTATAGTACACCAATCAGGAGTGCCGTAAATAATCAATCTGTAACAGACTGTAATTCTAAATTACATCTAATTAGCCATAATTTATGATGTTGTCAAATCACAAAGGGGCAAATGAATCGTAAATTATATCTCACAAGTTCTAGGGTTAACAAGAAATCATAGAGCTAATTACATCTGCCTAAGACTCTACATGAGTCTAATTACATAAGTTTATATGTGGCCTACCTAATACCAAAAAAAGTTTGATTTTTAAAAATTACTACATCAGTTTTTTAGAAAAAATATTGTTTTACCATATTATTTAGAAAAACAGTATATGGAGGACCTACTATATTTTAAGAAAAAAAAATAAATTACTAGAAATCATGGGTCATGTTCTAAATAATTACTGTCCTACATAAAATTCACAGACCTCAAGAAGTGATGTAGGCCTTAACCATTTGAACTTGATAAAGTGTGAGAAAACAATGAAAACATCCTGCTATTTTGAATAATTTTCCTTCCAATTGTAATTTCTTATGATTTTAATACAATAATTATTGTTGGGTACAAATTTATTGATTTTTCTGTTTATTACATATTAAATTATTTTGACAATTTTCAGTATTGTTGTTATTCAATGTATCTAGATTATTGCCTGTTAACAACAAAAGTGAGTTATAGCTAGCCAATAAGCCTAAATGGAAAGCTGCAACTTTGTAAAAAAAGACTAATAAAGAAAATGAATTATAGCAAAATCAGAATATTAAAGGTGTAAATGGCAAAACTATTAATCTCCTGTCAATAAACAAAATATGTTATCATGTTTGTTAGAAAATGTTATTAACAATATAAGCATTTAGCCTAGCCTTTAAGTTAACAATATTGTTAGTTGACAATATACTAAGTACAGATTTTACAGTTAGTATTTCAATGATAGGGTATAACAACAAATTGAGCTTTATTGAATTTTAAAGCGAAAACTAACCATTTAATGCCTGTGTGTCCATTGTCTTAAAATTACAGCATAATAGGCTAGGTCTTCCTACAAAGCCTCCATTTTTAGTACTGCCTACTACTGCCAGAAAGATTAATACAATTATAAACACTGCCTTTTACATTAGAAACAACAAAAGTAAATGTACAGTATTATTATTTCTTAACATAAATAAAGATTATATATATATATATATATATATATATATATATATATATATATATATATATATATATATATATGTATATATATATCTTTGTACATATAATATAACACAATTTATATTTTTAATTTCGACTTTAGATTTAGAGCGAGAAAAATGAATAGAAATTAAAATGCGATTTTAGTAAAACATCGGAGCAAAGTGTCTTCTACAAAACAATTGATTCGAGTAGGTCTATAATGGTTTAAAATGACACACACACACACACACACACACACACACACATATATAAATATAAATATATAAGTCCTCCCTCATTCACTTTACAAAAAGTAATAATAGTACTAGTGCTGATATACCGCTCTATAATTTTATCTTAAGGGTAATCTTTAAACTGTTTGGTGTTTGTAAAGATATTCAATCTTTGAACTTTACTGCGGTTGAAATTTTTTTCGTCTTCTGCTCTCTACTATATTGAGCTTGTTTTGGCTGGGGTTCAGCTGACAAAATCTTACACTTTTGAAGGTTATTTTATTTTAACAAAATTAACTATGGCCAGTCGAATTTGTAGTAGGTTTTCCCCAAAATTTAAACTAGGACTACAAAACTTAAAAAGTACTGAAAATCCTGTTCGAAATGTAAGTGATTTTATTGATATTATCAAAGAGTATTTTTAGTATGGTTTAATTTATATTTTCAGTGCAGAGTAGACAGTCTACCATAGACTATGAATAATATGCCACTATACAATTATAATTGATTATGAACTTTTTAGTCAGGGTTACTAGCTGATTATTATAATTGTATTAATAAATAAGATTTACTCTAATCAGTTATAAACCTAGGTTAGAAAATATAACTTTTCAATATTTTTTGGTTAGTTTCGTAATTTTTGCACCAAAATGCTCCATTCCATGCCAATAGTAATAATACAAAGTATAAAGTGCAGAAACTATGGGAACTTTGAAAAAAAATTGAAATACTCCCATGTGAAAGTAGGTAACATGTTTTTCATCACAAAAAGAAAATTAATTATATTCATGTTAATAATAATGAAAACTATAGTAACTTAGGCTTGAGAACCTAACTAATACAGTTTTGTATGAAAGTAGAAGAATGCACACAAATACTACTAAGTGACAAAGAGCAATGATGTCTCACTTCTACTAATAGTACATCTTGCATGCTCAGTGAAATGTAAACAGCAGTGACATCACAATATAGTTCTATTAAAAATAGCATAAAACCATAAATTATTGTATGAACATGAATGAATATCAATTTAATTTAACAACAAATTAAGTAGTAAACAAACAATATTTATAAACGATTATATTAGTAACACTGGTTAAATATCACAGTTACAGATTATAATTAATAATAACAATAGAAATTAAAAAAAAATACCTTAAGAACCTAACACAGTTTCGTATGAAAGTTTTATTGTGTGAAAGTTACCAACCTTGTAATCCATATCCTAACAATTATTAGACCTACTGCATGAAAAGTATTTTTCATTGTAAAAACAATTTATGTAATGAGTGTAATTAATAATAAGAACAATAGACATTTTTAATTTAAAAAGAAATACTATAAGAACCAAATTAACATCATTTTTTATGAAAGTAGTATTGCATAAAAGTTATTAACCTAGTAATGACTGTTACAGCAGATATAAATCAGCCGCATGAACAATACCTTGATGGTTGACTTTGGCATAATAAATGATCCATACAATGTAAAGAGCAATGACATCACAATATAGTTCTTTTAAAAATTGCATAAAATCTTAACTTACAATAAGAAATTTAATCTTCTGCAAGTATATATCTCTTAATTGAATAATAAAGTACAAAATGTAGGAAAAATATTTGAAAATCATTTATTTTATATTTTGAAATTGGTTATTTTAGTTTGACCATGGTTTGAATGTCATAAATACCAATTATATATTTGTTTAATAGCTTTAAGTGGTCATTTTCTTTCATTATTTTGTAATTAAAGAGGATTTGGTGTTTTTCAAAGTAGGGGTTGGGATAGTGTGCTCATTTTTCATAAATTTTAATAGTTTAATGGTTGGTGCTTATTACAAACTCTGTCTAATTTTTCCCATGGAACATTAATTTTTCTAAGTGTTAACTAATGTTAATTTTACTAATTCTTAAATATTGACGACAAAAGTAAGTCTGTTTTGATATGAATGTCAGGATATACCATTTTTAGTTAGTGGCAGCTATACTGTACCCTCCTCGACATTAATAAGTAAAATGTCAGTGTAAAAGAAAATTTTCTGTCGTACCTAACTTTAAACCTACTGCTAAATTTATAAACAATTATTCATTTTCTTGTATTAATTATAGTAGGTTACATGTTTGTATTCTCATTTTATTTTTCAGAGTGCTAGTTTATCTGCATTTGATATACAACATAAGACTCCACCTCAAAGAAAGTTGGTAAGTTATAGACTATATTATTGACACTTAGATTAAAGTTCTAAAAACACTTAAATTTTGAAAGTAAGTCAAAACAAATTTCTTAAATATTTAAAAAATATCACGAATTGTGTCTGGTGTTTCATGTTCATTAAAATACCGATGTAATCAAAATCACAGCCCAGGAATTACATTATTTAAATAACTGGTGATATCATAAGAATCACTACTACTGAGATCTTCGAAGGTATTGCTGGAAATAGTTTTGAAGTGTAATTTGAAAGAGGGGTTGACTTAAGCAAAGCAGAATGCAAGTTACAAGAATGTTTTACTTTGTTCCAGAAATCAATTCCTAAAGCTCAGTATGGAGGAAGACATACAGTTACAATGCTGCCTGGTGGGGGTATTGGCCCAGAACTAATGGGTTATGTTAAAGAAATATTCAGGTAACTTTTTACATCTGTCATAAATTGAAGGAAAGGATTTTGATAAATTTAAGTTCAAGCTCACATAAAAATGTTTATGGAAAAATTAAGTTTTCCAGTTGCTTTGGGAGGTTATTCCACAACAAATCACCCCATGTCCTTAATTTAACCACCTCAGATTTTCTTCATGTTATGCATATCTCTTCATTATATCAAAAATAAGAAAAATACTTTTTTTTTAGTTTTTGAGTTATTAATTTTCAAATATATGACAATCACACCTTGTTTTGAGCTCTTTTAATGGCTATAATTAAAAAACCGTTAAACTTGCATAATTTTATTTGGATTTGTATATGTTTTTTAACCTGATATACCGCCACTAACAAAAATAAACTGATAGACCATATCACTAACAAAAACAAAATTTTGAACATAAAGAAATATTTTAGTGAGTGAAAATCTCAAAACCCTTCTCTTAATTTTTTTGAAACATATACTGTATCATGCGTTACTTATACACTTGCAGTTTTGTCATATGATGGCTATGGTAACTTAATAAAATATTGTATATTGTGTAGTTTACATGAAACTGCAAGCTCAGTTGTGTTACAGCACAGTAGCCTACTCAGTAAAGCTTACAAATTATATTAAAAAAAAAAAAAAAAAATATTGGTAAAATTAGTCAGTACAAGGGTTGTTCAAAAAGTAAAGAACGCTTTTTTCTGTAGACACTTTTTATTAAGATAATTAAACAAATCTTATTTATAACACACTCGATACCTTAACTATTTTTCTACATTATAACCTTTCATATTTAAACACTTTGCATAGCGTTTCACCAGCTTTTCTATGCCATCTGTATACCCAGTTGCTGCAAAGTTGTTGAACGACTCATTAACTCTCTCTTTCATTTTGCCACTACCATAGTGGTTTCCACCCAAAAATCCTTCAATTTGAGTGGCAGATTCTATAAACAGTAGACATCTGACCAACAATAGACTGGATGCAAAAGTACTAAATTGACAGATTGCCTAGACATTTCAATCAAAACAAATTGCAGTACTATACTGTATTATCTTCACGAATAAGTCTAGTGATATATTTTTTCCTAGAAAGTTTATTTTAATATATTTAATATCATTGAAAATAGCATTTAGTAAAAAGGATTATGGCTGGTGTTTAACAGTAACTGATGATTAAGAGTGGTGGTTAATGAAAGTTTTACTGTAAATTATTTGGTTGTTATAAATAAAAAAACATATATCAGTTAAATATAAATAATATTTCAACTAAATTGGATTCTTATCTAATAGGGATTAAATTAAATATACTTAGGCTTGTACTGAACACTATCAGTAGGCTTAATAATATCCGCTCTTTAATATGCCAAGTTAGTTATCATTTTTTAGTAATTTTCTCAATTGTCATTGATTTGAAACAGCTAGGTATAAGGAAACATAGAAGATAAACAGCAACATAATAAGATCAAAAACCTAGGAAATAAAGTGTTGAAATTTGTTATCATTGTACTGGGCATGATTGTTTGATTGCCTGCTTGAATAAAATCAGTATTTCAGCCTTAAATCATCATGTATTATGTGATCAGTAAGCTGAACCGATGAACAAAAACATCTTTTAAAATATCTGTGCTAAATTATAAATTATATTGGATATTTATATCCACGAAATATCTCTAATTATATTGGATGTTTTAATATTTTCTAAATTATATTGAAATGCCAGAAGACTAACAGGTTAATCCTATCTTAGTCACTTTGGAAAATAATAACATGCATTGTGAGAAATTTTTATTTTGCTTTGTGAGAAGTCCATATTTTAGGAATGTGGATTTAAATATGAATTTCAAGAACTTCAGATTTAAATACGAAATTTTTTAAATACAGTGAAAATAGATAGACATTTCTTCGGCTTGGTTGGCAGATTCCAACCGGTTCCAGACTGACTCGGTTCCAGTCAGTCCCAGAATTTCAAATACAGGAATTTATAAATATTAACAGTGATAGTGATATAATACTAGTGAATTTATAACAGAAGAAGAAATTGTGAATTCTTTAATACTGAAAGGAACACATAAGATAATGAAGGAGATGATGACAAAATAAATAAATGTGTAAATTTGTATTTAAGTTCTGAAGATATGACAGAAAAGAAAAAAAGCAGTTGTTTAACTTATTGAAAACAGATTAGCAAAAAATACATTTATTTAAAATTCAAAAGACAAAACAATTAACGATTTACTTAACAAAATTAATTTTAGTTTTAAATTCATTATTTTCTTACAAAACTTGAATTTTCATTAAAGTAATTAAGTCCAAATGCTATGTTGTTCAGTGGCCTTTCTGTTTTTAGTTGTGTTTTGAATTCAGCAAGTTCTAATCCTTACTTCTTTATCTCAGTTTTTTTTATAACCTAAAATATATGTTACATTTACACACAATTGTGTCATCTATTTTACTTTTTTGTAAGATCATACAGTTTTGTCACAAAAAGTTATTAGTCACTACAAGAAAAACATGAGATCCCTCTCTAGTAACTGCAACTAGTATTCTCTTGATATATATGACACTGATTGTTTTTCTGTACTGTTTATATGTGATAGGTATGGAGGTGTACCAGTTGATTTTGAAATGGTTCAGATTGATCCTAAAAGTGACAGCAATGATGATTTAGAATATGCGATTACGTCGATCAAAAGGAATGGAGTTGCTATTAAAGGCAAGTATATAATATATATAAGGAAAAAACTATAGGGTGGTAATAAGTTGCCCACCAAGTTTGCAATTCAAAAAATTGTTAAATCACCTTTGAATTCCGCCAAGTGAGAAGATTGATACTGTTGATTATACTGCATAAGCAAGTGACTGGTTCTTGGCAGAATTCAAAGGTGATTAAACCTCTTTTATAAATGAGTATACTTAGTGAGGAACTTTTTACTACTTAGTGGTTCTTGTGGTTATTATTGGGGATCTTTTTTGGGATTAATTGCTGGTACCAAATATTGTGAAAAATTATCACGATAAATTAAATTTGTAATAATTGCTGAACAAAGTAAAATGTTTATATGCAATATTTTATTTTTTAGGGTTGTACAGAACTTGAAAAAAATTTAAAAAATTTTTTATAACGTATA
The DNA here is from genome assembly GCA_022606455.1 of Callitettix versicolor. Taxonomy (NCBI): domain Eukaryota; kingdom Metazoa; phylum Arthropoda; class Insecta; order Hemiptera; family Cercopidae; genus Callitettix; species Callitettix versicolor. Next base: position 25,251,601 of record CM040182.1, read on the forward strand.
GTAACAAGTCATGTTCTATAGATTCTATAGATAGTAATGGTACACAATTCTGAAATCAGTAAATATTTTGGCAGTTTTTTGCAGAGTTATAATTGTAAACGTATTTATTTGTATACAAAAGATAAATACTGTAGCGATGACAAATGAAATGAGTGGTCATTGATGAAAATTGGTTCAGCAGTTTAGGCTGTAGGAGTGTCAAGTGTTTTAATTTTAATCATTCTTTTTATTTTCTGATGGCTTTTGCAATTTAATAATTTTAAACATATTTGCTTTTACTTTTATGCAAAAAGCACATACGATAATCATGGCGAATAAAATGAATCATATTGCCTATGTTGCAATGTTCTATTTAATTTTGTATAAAAATTAATATTGGTAAAGTATATATTGAGCAGCATTTAATTTATGATTTTTGAAAATGGAAAACAACATTCTTTTTTGGCTAAAAAAATAATTTATTAAAACTTACAAACTGTTTTCATACATGTTTATGACACAAATGCATTACTAATTAGTCTTTGTGTAAGACTTAGTCCAACATGTCTGTTCTGGGTATACAGATTTTTTTTAAACGTGCCTATAGAATATTGATATGTACTTTTGACAGATTCATAGCATATTGTTAGGTAAAGAGTGACTATGCATCTAACATTGGCAGTATTGTTATTAGTTTGGAATTGCCAATAGATGTGATATGAAAATTGTCAACTCTCAAAATCTAAATAAAAGTAATGCTCCATAACAACAAACATAAAACTGTTATAAGAATAATAATATAAAATAATTATTCTGTTATTTTACTTATAGAACAACGCTTTAACATTTTCCTATTAAATAATTTATGTTGTTTTATGAATTTATGTAAGATGTCACCACAACTGAACTAGACGATGTTTTTCTATATGATACTATACAATTGATTTGTTCAACCATTTTAAAAAAAATTAAGAATAATAAATCTAAAAACTACTTGAGGTATACGCAATATTTCTTATCAAAGTACTTTACAATTTTATCAGACCACTACAATTAATGGAGAATATGTTTCCTGTGCTGTGACCATTTTGAATTTTCTAATTTTATAAAATTAATCAAAATTTATATTAATCATTTTTTTTTTTTTTTGATTTGTAAAAAGATTATATTATTTGAAATTTATTTTTAAACTATTCTGAAAATAAAAGTAGGCATCAACACTAATTTTCTATATTCAGGATGGGAAAAAACAGGTTTTAGTTCTAAAATGTACCACTTGTATGCTAGAGTGTTAATGATGAATTTTTGTATATACATCCGTCTCTCAATAATTCAAACTCCTTATCAAAAAATTACTTATAGAGGTTAATTTTCTAACTTTTTCATTTTACATAGGTCAACTACAAATCTAACAAACCCTTATAATAAATTATACAACCAGTACTGTGCAATAAATGATTATAAAATACTTCATCACATTAATACATATTACAATATAAAAATTATAATTTATTTTAAATTTTCTTATTCTGAACAGTCTAATAAAGAATGACTAAGAACTGTCATTTTTTACAATAATCGTAGTTTATATAAAATAATTTTACTTTTCCAAGGATTTTATCCGCTTTAAATGACGAATGGCATAGCCTGTTTCAAGAATTGGGCAATGAATGAATGGCTTTTTAGGGTTACTATTGCACTGTGACCTTGTAGATTTATTCTGTCCTCTTTCTATACTCATCAGATACTCAGTTACATTGCCTTCTCCAGTAATAAGCTCTACATAAACTCTAGCTTTTGAAGAAGGATTCAAAATGCTCCCGCACTTCTAACATGTGACTTTCCAATTCATTATTGAGGTACTTGCTATGCCTACTCTGCTAATTGACTTTCAGTTTCTCCACATCCTTACTCTTTACCCTTATCACGGAGATTGTACCACATTTGGCCAGATTTTTGTTGGGCAGTGGGGCCAACTCATTCTGTTTACATTCTAACTCATGGGAACATGAATAGCTAGGCAATAATGTCCGCCCACACAGAACCCTGCATGCATGGGTAAATATGAGCTACACTGAGAAGTTGCCCTGGGCTCTCTTTGATACATCATTACGCCAGGGTAGTAAATTCCATCGGCATGGGTCGCTTTACACTTTAGATTTAGCCAGGTTATGTGGAGTAGTGAATGTGTGTATATTTTGTCTTGAGTAGATGAAAGTGTGTCTTGAGTAGATGAATGAAAGTAGTATGAGCTAGAGGTACGGTGGGATCGCTAAACCCATCAGCTGCTCATTTCAGCTGCCTCCGCCGGCAAGAATTTGGTAAACTTTTTGGGTTTTTTCTGCTCATGTCATGTTTTTTGGCATAATTCTCTAATTCCTAATGTACTGTATTTCTCTTGAGATAGTGATGCAGGTTATTCTTGTAGAAAGAAAAATTGACCAGAAGTGGGATATTTTTTTTTCAATTTCAGAAAATCAGTAAACCCTTGTACCAGTAAAAATTTTTTTAGGTTATCAATTGAAAGAAATATAGTAATTGAAGTAATTATAAGTAAAGCAACTATGTTTGTTTTGTAGTGTGTTTGAATGTTATAATTAGAAAAATCAAATTTGAAAAATTGATATCTACCAGAATGGTATATAAAATTTACATTATAGGATTATTTATTCAGTTTTTTTTTAATTTTAGGAAACATTGAAACTGGTAGCTTAGACACCAATATAGTTTCTCGAAATGTAGCCCTACGAAATGAACTGGATTTATTTGTTAATGTTTTAAACTGCAAGTCATATCCAGGAGTGGTTGCACGACAGAAAGATGTTGATATTATTATCATTCGACAAAATACGGAAGGCGAATATGCCATGTTGGAACATGAGGTAAGTTTGAGAAATTTTTATTAAAATTTAAATCAAATGTGCTCAAATCTGTGTACCCATTAACCCTTTGCAGTGAGTTGAGTGGGTTTTCAAAACACCACCCAAGCTTGGAAAGCCATACTTATTAAGCTTATAATTTTTCCTGATGTAGTGTTTATTTGATTGTAAAGGGTCACTGTTAATTTAAATAAGTCTGTTATTTGTAATGTAATGTTGTAATTATTCTTTCTAATTGTGCGCTTTCAGTACATTTAGATCGATTTATTTTGAGCATTCAGTGTGAAGGTTTGGATTTACATTCAGTGAAGTAGAATAGAATATTTATTTTTAATATTTTAATTTGGAAAAGTAATTGGTTTGTCCCATAGCAAAGCTCGGTAAATTTGCAGTAACATTGATAAATGGATATTGTGTTGGCACTGATGCATATAATTTGTGTTCTACTAGAGTGTCGGTGGCGTAGTAGAAAGCATGAAGATTGTAACCAGCGACAATTCTGAGAGGCTCAACAGATTCGCATTTGAATTTGCAAAGAAAAATGGACGTAAGAAGGTTACTACTATTCACAAAGCAAATATCATGTAAGTTCATGTTCTATTAGTTTGTGAAGAGTCTTCATATTCATTGCTATGTTGTATAATTTTAATATACAGTGGTACCCCGGTTAATAGTCTTAATTCGTTTCAGCACTAAGACTGTTATCTGAGCAGACTGCTGTGTGAGTCAGTATTTACTATAGAGTCTTATGGAAAACATTTTAACTTGTTACATAGAAAAAAATAATTGAGTACTTACCATTAATATGTGAAGAATGAAGAAAAGTCACAGAACAGAAGTCACATTTTAACTAAATTCATACAAATGTAATTATGTCATACACACACACACGCACGCACACACGCGCACACACACACACACACACGCACACACACACACACACACACACACACACACACACACACACACACACACACACACACACACACACAATTAATATTCTTTTAATTAATATTCACAAAAAAAATATAAAACAGGATTTAAACAACAATTTAAAACTCACATACAAAAACAATTTAATGTTTAAATTTAATGTTTTCTTAAATTTAAAAATCAAAAGTATGTAACACAATAATATTATAATATTAAAAATGTTTAAATTTTTGAAAAAAAAGAGTTGATGACACACTAAGTAAAATTAATTATAATGATAGAAAAGGGAATAGGAGTGGGCATTCTGGGAACAGATAACTAAGAAATATTGTGCAAGTTATTGCCCTAAAAAAACTAAACACCCATCAGTCAAAGGCTTGTTTGTGTTAACTCTGCACAATGTTTATTTCTTTAGCACAGCACAATGTTATCTCGATATTTACACATTTGCTCAGTAATAATTTAACAAAATGAAAACACTGTTATAATATGTTCAGACCTTTATCTGAAATCTAAACTGTTATGCGGGTCATTTTTCATTCCGTGAATATGACCGTTATCTAGGTCGACTATTAGCCAGTGTATCACTGCAGTATGAAATTTGAATAATTTTATAAAACTATATTCCATTGATTAAAATTTTGTTGTTGTTTCTGTTATGTTTCAAAAGTTTAATTTTGTTTAATATAACTAAGGAGTTTTTTAAATCTCAACATGATATATATATATATATATATATATATATATATATATATATATATATATATATATATCTCAATGAGTTATTGAAGGGCTGCATTATGATATTTGTCATTATGGTGCAGGGAATTTTTTTGCCATTCAAATGAAGGATAGGTAAGTAGAAATTTAGAGGTTACAAGGGTTTCCTAGCCCATATCATCGTGACCAAATGGTCTATTTTTCAACTAAGTCTCTCAGACACTACTTCAGTGAACTGGTTCCCTGAAATTAACTTGAGGATTCCATTGATTATCTTGTTTAGCTGAAGGTTTTCAGGGTTTTATAAGACAAACACCTTTTGCCATTCGCTTGCAAGAGCTTCACAATCATAGAGCTGCACAGTTTCCCATCAGCTCTGTTCTCGCAGCCACATAAGGGTTGTGTTACTCACATCTAAGGTTTCATCTGAAGAAGATCTACTTCTAGGTTTTATTATAAAGCCAGTAGGCAAACGTTTCTCAATTTGCACTCCTGACATTTGGCTACAAGCATTTTTCATAACATTACTCAGCCCTTCATTTCCAATAACATTAAATACTTTCATTACTTCATCAATATTTTATATAATTTTGCAACTTTTTAAAAAGACGTAAACTGATAATGCAATGTGAAACAAATAACCATAGTGAAAATATGTGAACATGAAATAAGAGACTGACAGTTAAATTTAAAAATAATTTATTGAAATTAAAGTTTTAGCTGAAGTACCTTCGTACATACTACATATGTAAGACAGTAAGGGAGTTAGGTTTTAGTTGCTTTAAAGATTGCCTTTCAACTCTGGAACAATCTCAACATTCTCTAGGAAGTCTAATGCTGGTGTAGATCCCTTTCAATGGCCGTTATAATTAGAAAGTTCAACTTTACAGGAATACTTCAGGTAGTTTTTTACTCATTTAGGGTTGAAAATGACCGTTCTCCTCCATAATTAGTAATGGCAAAGCTAAATATTATTCTGAGAATAATGTCAGTATTTGAATACAGTTTACAAGTTACCACTTTTGATCTTCTTTGAAGACGTGAGAAGGATATTTTCTTTTCTGCTTTTGTTTGTTTTTAGTATTTCCATGTGGATCCTGCACGTGCTCGAACAAGGTCTTGTATGAAAAAGAAGTATGCTTGCAGGATGCACCACATGTAGCAGGCAGAAGAAGTGCATTGTTGTGTTGTATTATGTTATTTTGTAGGCACTTCCGTTTGGTGTACTTGTTTCGTATTGCGAAAAAAATTGTAATATTCCATAATTTTTTCCTCAGTGTTTTTAAACTTTTTATAATTATTTTCCTGTGTTCATTAATGATTTTTTTTCTGTTTGCACATCTGAAAACAGGCTTAGGCTTAGTTAGCCTAATGGGGAATACTGCCCTGGAATTTACTGTCATATGCATAAAATAAGTACAGCTGGATTTTCATAATTTTAAACAAATATATATATTAATACAGATATCTTCTCCATACCCCACCAGGTGTCTACTGTAAATGATATGTATATTTGTGTTTACATATTTAAGTGAAACTATTGTAGTATGAATGTTTAAATTGCTTGTTCAGTGTGATGATTTTTGTCATTTAATATAAACTAGTAAATATTTTATGACTTATTTACAAAATTCTTATAGGCTATTAGGTATAAAAACTTCTACCAAGATTTATTAGGTTTTGTGAGTTTATTAGCTAATTACAAAATGTGGTAAAAGATGATCAGTAAAATCAGTTCACTAAATTCTGTAATCAGCAAAACAGACATGTTTCTTAGTGCTAAGTATCCTGAAATTAATCATTTTGGAAGTAAAGAAATTTCAGTTTTTTAAAAACAATTTTGAAAATCTGCACTGTAAACTTTTAATTATACTTCGCCTATAAAAATCAGTGTACAATTTTAAAATTAAAAAAAAAAATTGTTCAGCTATTAAATAAACATATACGCAAGACATTTTGTATTACTATAGGAAACTATCTGACGGCCTGTTCTTGGAAACATCCCGCAAAGTTGCCAAAGAATACCCAGAGATTCAGCACAATGATATGATCATAGACAACTGTTGTATGCAGTTAGTGTCCAATCCTCATCAGTTTGATGTCATGATTATGACCAACTTGTATGGAACCATTGTGTCCAATGTTGTCTGTGGCCTAGTGGGCGGCGCCGGTCTTCTTTCTGGCAAGAATTATGGAGATCAAGTAAGTTGTAAAAAAATTGAATGTAGGCAGTCCAGAATGTAACGACGTACGAGTCGCGTGTGTAGCTTGGCCAAACCGAATTTCATGACGAATATTTTAAATGTGTAATTGTGCTTAGTGTTTGTGATGTATGTTTTTAATGTTTTGTTTGACTTTGTGACGACCTCGACAGAGGGATTTAACATTTTGTATGGCCTGAAGATGAAACTATAAAGTTTCGAAACCGCGGTAGCCTTTATGAGGTGAGTTGATAGACCACTGACGGGAAGAATAGGTATATAATCCTAATCATTTGAATATGTGGTCCGATGGCTATGTTACAATAATGAAAAAAAATTGAGTTATATAAAAAATTATTGGTATTGAAAATATATTAATTTTAAGATTTCTTTAGGCCCAAGCAAATTTCTATCAGATTTTTGCAATATTACCTCTAATTTGATTGCCTTGGGTCCGGACATGAACTGAAATGTGATTTAATTACAAGTTATCAAAATTAAATAAAAACATATAAGTTGTAAAATTAAAAAAAAATTGTCTGTAATGATTATGATAAAATTTTGCTCAGATTTAGTCTGTGAATACCTAACAAAATGTATGTGTCACTACATCTTTGAAATATCAGCTTCAGAAGCTATAATTAAGTAAAGATTCTGCTTATTTTTTTCAAAATTGTTTAATCTGATATTTTACATATTTTGAAAAAAAATGAATATATTTTGTTCATATATGAAGATTTATGACAAATCTGAATGAAAAATTTGAAAATAAAAATAATTACTGGGAATAAATAAAAAAAATAAATAAAAAACTAATTGAACTGAGAAGTTTTTCTCACTTAAAGAATTTGAATCCCAACGTCTGATTTACCGTATGTCTGTTTTATATAAATAAAATCTTATTATATCATTCTTTAGCTTTGACAGTTTTTTTACAAAAATTAATTTTAAAAAAATGTCAAATGGTAAACAGTAAGTTTTTTTTAACATAACTAAACATTAATAATACAATAGCCAAATAGCTTGGGACTTGTTAAAGTGTCATTATATCAGATTGGTCAAACAGCCTAGAGGTCTAAGTACTTGATCAGTATATAATCTGTTAGATATTAGATATAGTCTGTTAGTAGATTCAAACTCCGCTTCGGCAATTGAGTTTTCTGTGCAACTCGCTTAGAGTTTGCTTGCCTGTGGGAGAGGGAAAGGCAAGGCAAGGAAAGGCAATAAACAGTGGATGGTTTGGGTGTAAGTTGACAGGGATGGGTGATTCTTTGTAAGTTGCACACATGACCAAAAGTTTTGCTACTTTTGTCACTATGTAGGCCCTACTGTAGGAGTCCAGCTGAAAATATTATTATGAAATATGTTCATTAGGCATAACAAAATGTCTAATAATAATAAAAAATGTAAGTTAAAAAAATGTTACATTTTCGTCCATGGGACTGAAAGGGTTAAGTACATCCCCCTTTGCAAACATATAAATTTGATTTAAAAACTGTTTGTAATTATTTGTATAAATTTTCATTAGTACGCAATCTTTGAACCTGGCACCAGAAACACGGGAACAGCTATTGCAGGAAAGAATATTGCCAACCCTATCGCAATGTTGAATGCTGCTGTAGACATGTTGGAACATCTTGGTCATCAAACACATGCTGATATCATACAGACTGCAATCGACAAGACTATAAACGAAGATAGAATACATACACCAGGTAAGTGACAATTGAAAAAATATTGTTTTGTTGTCATATCTGTGGGGGAAATTATTTACTTGAAAGGAAACTTATCATTGTAGCTTATTTTTGTATTTGTGGGAGAAATTATTTGTTGGTGACTAAAAGTTTTCTATTGGATAAGGGAAATTATTGGATCAGAAAAGTTTAATTATTTGTATTAGATACAAAGTATGGAAAGAGAGAAATTATAGTTTCATAAGTAACACAATAAAGGCATTTAAATTTCTTGAAAAGGAAAATTATTGTATTGGCAAAGGATATTTTGTTATAGAAAAAGGGAAATTATTGTATTAGCAACAAAAATCACCATATTGTCAAGGAAAATCATTGTGTCTGAACAAAGAAATTTGTCATTTTAGATATTAAGAACCAAAAATTTATGTTTAAACAGTCATAACATATTTTTTTCAAAATCAACATTAATCATTTAAATAAAATTTAGACTATTGGTTTTGTAATGCCCTGATAGTAAAACGTAGTGGATTATCTTTATTGAGTTACGCATTTGTGGTCAGAAACTTATTTTTTAGAATTTTCTGAATAAAAGCTACTACTATAAAGTTAACCAAAATTTCTGTTTTCTTTAGAAAACAGGATATTCTTCATGTGAACACAAGATGTACAAACGTCAATGTGATTGATCTGTTCATTTATAAATTGATGGAAATTCTCCAGTATCGTTATATGAAAGAGATTATATTAAGAGATATAAGATCCACCAATTAGATTTAAGAATAAGTTCACGAGGATATGTGGAATATGGGGTAAACTCAAGGTAGGAGGGGAACCCATATAAAACGTTGTCTGGGTTTCTCGTGTAGATCTGACTCTTTGCCACCTAAGATGGATGCTCTAAATTTGATGTTTTATTAAGTTCTCTCAAGTTTTTATATGAATCTATTGTAATTTTTTTATTAATGTTCTAAAAGATTTTATTTATTTAATGTCAAGTGATTCAGTTGAGTGAGACAACCAGTGATTTTAGCTTGTGGTCAAAATGATGGAATTGTACCTATCTGTTCATAAGTAAATGAAATGTGTAATAATAATAATAATAATAATTTGGCATTTATTCAATCTGTCTAAGTCATGTCATTTCATCACTCTTCTTACATGCACAATCAAAGATAAAATTCCATTGTAACCAAGTTTAACGAGCTCGTTACTGTATTTTGAATGTTTCAGATCTCAGGGGAAATGCGACCAGTATTGATGTCGTACAGAATGTTATCAAACATGTTCAAGAAGCTGCAAGAACAATGAAATGGTAAGTGTTTTTATGTAAGCAAAAAATTTTAAAATATCGTAAAGAAAAATCTTTATATATATAATATACAGGTTGCAGGCATAAAGAAGTAATGGGTGTTTACAAACTACTTCTATACAATAATCGCTTCTTTAATAATAGCCTATATGATTTATGATTACCATACAATATTTTCATTTACTGTATGCCTATGCATTTAGTATAAACTGAAAAGATTTTTGTTTTTTTTACAGATTCAGTTGCTGGTCAATCATAGAGCACTTGTTTATTTCTAAATTACACATTTGCACAGCCTGATATGGCTAAATTAAAAAAAAGACTTTGTTTATATGTTCTATAATCTATTCTGGTTATTTATTTTTATTCTGTTGATGTTTAGAAAAATTTATTATATGTTTTGATTTCTGAATATATACTAAGTACATTCTTGTACTTACATTATTTTATAGATTGTGTGAAAAAAATAATTTATATTTTTACAGGACTTTCCATTAGAGGAAAGACAGGTAGGGCATATTTATGTTGTATGAAAATAATAATCCAAGTTATTGTATTCTATATTAAATATGTTTTTTGATTATTTTATATGCTCATTATATTTTTGTTAAATTTATCATTTGTTTGTTGTTTGTACTATTAATTAAAAAAGGTTAATTGAATTAATATTGATTACTATTTTTTTTTAATTGAGTCAGATATTTCAAAAAATTCTGTTTTTGGATGTTAAGAGTCTGAAACATCAAGTAACACTTCACTCGTACCAAAACGGAATTTGATTTATTATTTGTAATTTTGTCAGTAATATTCTAAGAAGTCAAGGACAACAAAAAATTGTCAACTTTTTGTGCTATGTTGCTGTCATGTTCAGCTTTTCTAAAAATCAAATAATGTGTGTATGTATATATATATATATATATATATATATATATATATATATATATATTATTTTAAAGCGAAAAGCATTTTGAGGCTATTATCGCCGCCTCCGTAAATGTAAGTGTGAGTGTAAAGTGTTAAAGTCGTAAGTGTAAGTATGTGTTAAACTCGGGTACCGCGAGGGACGTCTACATAACATCCAAAGTGATGTCCATCTACTTTGATACAATGTTCAAGTCTGGTTTTGTAGCTGTATTACATGTAATCCAATATCCCCTCACCTACTGCAGTTCTGTTTTAATATTTGTCTTCAGGTCATCCAGTGAATGTATTTTTGAACTTGAAACTTACTCTTTAAGATAATGTACAAAAAGGTGTTACGCATATTGAGGATCAAGATACCCAAATCTCAAAATCAATCAGTCAGGAAAAATCTGTATGAGATCCACTGAATCACTTATAGTGTTGGTGGTAGCATGATATTGTTGGAATCACACAACTTCCAATCCCAACATCTACAGTTAGGTGTTCACTATGTTGTGTGATGTTCTGACTGTACGGTCACTGTCGCACCATCCTCTTTGAAAAAGTATGGGCCATTAATGGAATGCTTGGGTATTGCATACCACATTGTCACTTTCAGGGAATGTATGGGTTATTAATAGAGCTGTCTTGGATCATCCGTTACCCAGGACCTATAGTTTTGATAGTTTAGGTAGAGGTAATGGCCATTAATGACTGTGTTTAGGAGAATTTTAAACGGGCTTTCAAAAAGGTTTGAGTTAATTTTTATACTGAATCAGGCAGCAATCAAAATTAAATTTTAAATATGTTTACTCAATTGTTTTTCACCCACAATAAATACTTAAACCTAATTTTAAAAAAAGCATTTAAAGTAAGATTCAATCAAGGGAACAAGAATAGGAAAAGGCAGCGAGATGTCGATCACAGATTGATTTTATGAATAGATGAAGTCAGCAGTAAAACATACATTTCTGAAGTCTACAGTCACACAGATGACATGTGGTAGGTGAAATGTTTTTTTTTAAATAAGATGGTGAATCTGAACACTAACAAATCTTGGCATGATTTGATTGCGTTAGAAACATAGAACTTAGAAATTTAGTGCTTGATTTGATTTCTTATATTCCAGAGTGGTTATGTGTTTCTTCTAACAGTAATCTATATAAACTATTGGTGATGATTTCATAACAGTGGAACCAAAACTTGTTTAATCCAAACTGTCTTTATTTCAGGACTTAATTTTTGTGCGTTTAATCAATTTTTGAATTATTTTAATAGTTTTTGTGTTTGTAGCAGATATTTTTTAATAATGTGTTTAACTGTAATTTGTATAAGCAAAATGAAAACTGAGTTTATTTAATACTTTTTTCTGGGGACCTATGTTCAGAGTCTCATATACAGGACTAGTGCACTTCATCAAAGAAGGTTGTTCACCCACAACAAATTAACACTTAATACTGAATCGAGTGCCTCGGATGAACACTGAATGTAGACTGTTTCTGTCAAAATCTTCTTCTGGTTGCTGGCATTATAGCCATTCCTATTTTTCCTTAAGTTATTTAGTATTTAGCAGGGACTCTAACGAGTATTTGTGTAGAAATTTAGCTTAGACATCAAGGTCTGATTGGCTTTTCTAATTTGTCTAACTCTAACGCACCTAGAGTTGTTGTCAGATAGCTTGCTTCAGATTTTTTCCAACTTCTACAGTAGATGAGTGAGTCCGTATAAGCTAAATATATAGTGGGATCGATAAACCTTTCAGCTGCCTCTGCAATATATTTTTTTTACACTAACATCAAAGTAGGTAAAAAAATCCTCCATACTTATTTTGGTAGTTGCTAACTTAGTATGTAAAAACATAAGAACTTAATTCAAGGAAACATTTTACCCTGCTTTTTGTGTACTACAAATAGATTCCCATTTTTACAGTAAACTAATTCATATTGACCAATAAATAATTTTATCCTGTTTGCCTCCATGTTGAACGTTTTTCAAGTTTCATTTTAGTGTTTTAATATCAATCAACTGTTTTGTTTTCTTTGTCTGTCTTTACCTTGCTTGTGCCTTATGTGCATGATTTTCGTCTTTTACACCAATACGCATTAACCTTGTAATTGTGTCAAAGATCACTGCCGAAATTTTACTTTAAATTGTATAGATTATATATCACATCTTAACTTTATCAACAAATTACTTACAAATCTGTGTATGAGTTTCAAAACGGCTTTTTCAAAATTATTAAAATTGATTTGTATGTATGTGTTTGTGCATGTCTAAACATAATTTCTGCCCATAAATTAATTTATACTTCCATTTTCTAGTTTATACTAGAACGTTTTGATTTTAATAACTATAACAATTTTATTATGACTAATAATCAAATATTAAGATTACATTCATATGCCCTTTGACATATTACCATATTTTTGAAGAAGATAAAGTTTTTAGATTAACAAAAAAATATCTAGTAATACATTGGTTTTATAACGTTTATCATGCTGTATTTATAAAACTGCATAGCAGCATTATTAGAAATTTGACTGTACTTTTGTGAGTTACTGTACTTGGCACACTGCCACTGCTCTCAAATTACCTTCCTTTAAGTACATTACAGGAACAAAAATTAGCTGCATGGCAAGGGTAGATAAAATAGATATCTCATAGTAACAAGTTAAAACTACTTGCATCACAGTTAGATACCATAAGCCTGCTAAAAATATAAATAATAACAGAATTTAAAATCCAATACAAAAATTAAAATTAGCTTCATAACAGCAAAACTCTGTGTACATATTTGGATGGGAAAATTATACATCTACGATTGTATTAGTTGGTTGAAGAAATAATTTTGAAATTTCCAGTTATTAAACATTTGTTATTTTTGTGGTAGTATCTAAATTACATTTCTTTTCCAGGTCTACACGTTGGGGGCTTATAAATAAGAAAAAACAAACAAAAGCCTAATGCCATTGTTAAGAAGAACATATTTTTCAACAGAAGTCAAGTACATATACTTTACGTCTTGGTAATATTGTCAGAAAAAAAGCTAGACAATGTTGGAAAAAATAAATTAATGCCAAATTTTATTATGTAATTAGTATCTGTTTAATTGTAATAGGTTTTCAGAAATTATGTGACAGTATTATTTTTAACTGAGTTTTACATTATATTCAGTATAGACTCAAGTTTACTAACAGTATTACTAATTTCGTCGTAAATTTAAAAAAACAACATATTTTTGTTTTTCGCTCATATTTTACTTAGTTACTATTTATTTAACAAAATAAAAAACAATTTTAAACCATATAGAGTACAAGCAACTCAAATATGATGATTGTTTTTGTGAAAAATAGTTTTAAAAAGCTATGAATCCAAACATTGCATCAATGTTAGCTGGGATCATTTATGTATGAAATGGCGATAAGTGTGACCATTTCATATTTTACTCTTATTATTATTACTTCTAATACTGTACTATAATTTGCAGACAATACTACCATTGTAATGGTTCTTTATAGTAGTAACTTAGAATACAGAGTGCCCTAGATATTGAAATATATTTAGATAAATATTTCTCATAGTATTTTTTTTAATAATTTTATTAAATAAAGTGTCTGTCATTTGAACAATGTATTTAGTTTATCTTTAAAAAAATGTTATTAAATTTTTTCCAACATGCTTGGATGTTCAAAACTAAATATTCTTTGTTTAGTTTTTATTATTTCTTTGAATTGTTGAATGGATCCTTAATCTTTCATATTCTTTAAAAAGTAGTGATTATGAATTCCCAGTTGTTTGTAGTCTGGAAAAAGTATTGCTAATGAATTCCCCAATTGCAGTTATAGTTTGTTAAGCAGCTTAACAGAATCTGTTGTATCAATAATAAAATACGTTAAAGCAAAAAACCTATTTGTTGTTAATTTACTCCTATTTCTCCTTATTTGTATGCATTAATTATCTAGGATTGTTTTATTTATTTATTTTAAGGCGAAAAGCACATTATCACCTCCCTAAATGTAAGTGCGAGTGTAAAGTGTTAAAGTCGCAAGTGTAGTGTTGTAAGTGTGTGTTAGACTTGGGTACCGTGAGGGACGTCTAAATCCTCTCAATACGTGTAGCTAGTCTGCACCCCCTGCCAGGATTGTTTTATAGCGACTCAAAATACATTGTCAAAACGTCTAGATACCAGTACACATTTAGTCCTAAATTGTAATTCTGTGAGCAGAAATTTTCTATTGAAAATACACAGAATTTTTTTATTCACAGAATGAAAAATAACCCGCATAACAGTTTAAGTTTCAGGTAAATGGCTGAATGTAAGTGTTTCCATTTTGTTAAATTATTTCTAAGCAGATGTGTAAATATAGGGATAACATTGTGCTGTGCTACAGAAAGTACAAGCTGCTGAGTTAACACAAACAAGCCCTTAATTGATGGGTGTTTGGTTTTTGTAGGGCAATAACTTCTAGATTTTGTAGATGATATTTCTTAGTTATCTGTTCTCAGAATGCTTACTTCTGTTCCCTTTTCTGTCCTATTAATTAAATGGGCCCTAAAATAAGTGCTTGTGGTAGTGGAAGTAAAAGACAAACTTTGACTATTTAACTAAAAAAAAGCTACAGTATGAACTAAAGAATTATACAATATTGATTTGTCATGTATGTATATATGTGACAATATTTGTATGGATTTAGTTAAAATAAAGTGGGACTTCTGGCCTGCAAACTTTCTTCATCTTTGTCATAGTTATGGTGAGTACTCAATTATTTTTTTCTATGTAACAAATTAAAATGTTCCCGTAAGTCTCTATTGTAAATGCTGACTCGCACAGCAATCTGCCAGATAATAGTTTTAGTTCTGAAACAAATTAAGACAGTTAACTGGGGTACCACTGTATTTTGAAAAAATATGTGTTGTAAAAATTTAAAAATCAGGTCCAGTTGGACCAAATGTTGAATGTAAAGTTTTTATAATTTGACTAGCAATTCCGAAGGACCTTTATGCTACTCATTACTAATTATGCTACAATAAAAATCAAGTATAGTCCTTTCCAGGAGTTTGTGGAAGGATCAAGATGTAGTTCGCAAACCCTTTAACTGTATAATCGAGATAAAATATGTAATCGCACACAGTTTATACAATGTTCATACATAATTCACACAATGTTCTATGGACTTATTGCTATTTTGATTAATTAACACAAGGTTTCACTTACAATACAATTTGTGTCTATAAAGTGATTTAGTTAAGCATAACCTTTTAGTTTTGTTTAGCAATTTTGTACTCGCATGAGGAGGTACTACATTTAGGATTTTTCTCTAGAATAAGTGCAATTAGGTACTGACAGTCAATAAGAAAATATGTCCGTGGATGGTGTCCAATTTAGACCTAGTATAGTGAGGCTACTCCATAGAACTGAATTGTATGGGGTTTCACTAGAAATCCGCAGGTATGTATCCTAATAGATCTGTTTAGTTTGAGGACCATTTCTGCAGAGGAAAATTGCTTTTTTTAGCAAGCTCGGAGCTCCTTCTGTAGATAGTGTGTATCAGTTACATTCAGTACACTGGCTAGGATATCATCCATGTATATGTTGCTTTTAATTATTGGTGAAGCCACGGGATGTGATAGGCTTTCACCATGAACCAACTGATGCAGGGTACAAATAGCTAAGTAAGGTGCCAGCTTAAAACCATAAGTAACTGTGGTTAGTTTGTAAATGGAAATAGGCTGATTGTTATCAGATCTCCATAGTATCAGTTGGTCAGGTTCAGATATTTTGGTCTGAAGATAGATTTGTCATACAAGAAAGTGACTTGATACTTTTGAAAATGAAATAGAATGTCTAATTTCATTCTAGAACTTTGACCCACAATATAGCATGCCATTTAAGGACAAACCAGAACTGGTAGAGGTTGAAGAATGAAATACTAACCATAGTTTTGTTGTGAACTTGTTCCCTTGAAAACCGCATAGTGGGCCAGGAAATATGAAGGTTTGTCCAAAACAACGTGTGTGTGGAGCATAAGTATTCTCCTACAAATTTGGAATAAGCTTTTTTAATTCAAGAATAGAGTTGTAATTTTTCTACTTTAAGAAACTTTGTTTTAGCTAATTGATAAAAATTGCCCAATTGTGATGGGTTCGTCCGAAAAGGTAGTCTATTATACTGACCTTCCAAGTCTCTGGTGGTGTTAGATTTATATAGTTTTTCACATTGAATGTCATCTTCACACTCAGTGTGGACCGAAGGTGGTTCCTACATTGACCAAAAACCTTTTATTTTGTCACATCTATCTAGCTTGTGGTGAGCACAGCGAGAGATGACATTGAATGTGAAGGTTTAGCTTTTATTAGTCCTATTAACACAAAGCAGAAAACATTTTCTAGGATGATAGGTATATCAATTTGACCCCAGTAACTACTTACCCGCACAAGTCAACTATGAGTGTCACTTTTCCCTGGATTATTTAAATGCTTAATTTTAGTTTTAAGATGCTTCAAAAGCTTCCATTTAGATAATAAGAGCACTTTGGTCTACAACTATTGCAGGGTGATGTGGGAACATGGTTTAACCTTTTAGCACGCATAGGTCAACTTTGGTTAACCTTTTGATTGTGGTTATCAACTCGGAAATGTCATGAACTAGTTGCAAATTAAAGTTTAATTTATTAGTGCACTCAGATCTTATTAAGTACTAATATGGCATTCCAGAGTCTAATATGGCAGTGACAGGTCGCGATTTTAGTCCTCGAAACATAACCAATAACTGTAATGTAGACAGAATCATAGTAGAGTCAGTAATACGTGTTTTGTCTGAAATTAGAAAGAATTTTGGTGTAGGGAAGATTTTGTATGCGTTAATGGGATTGTTATGTTAGCCAGTGACACAGATTTCCTGTGTAGTCAGGCTTGCAGTGTATCTGGTTTTGCAGGCTCCCTTTTTCAGCTAGGTTCAGGTTTTAAATGTAGCATGGTGTGATGCAATTTGTTGCATATATGTAACTTGCTTAAAGACTTGCACTGTGTCACCGTATGTGTTAAATTGACGGTTTATGTAAACTTTTTTTTTCTTTTATTAAATTAAGATGTTTGGGAATTGGAAATTTTGAAAAAGTATTACATTTGTATCAAAAAATTATTTTTTGTATTACACAAATGGCACAACAGAATATTTTTAGCACTGGTGCCAACTTGGTACACTGCTCTAGATGTTTCAGCCCTTTTGGTGGTGACATGATTTTTTTCAGGCCTACCTTATGTAATAGTTTGGTTTAGGTTAAGGTGCATCAGTTTTCTATTGGATTTAACTTCACCAAGTTTAGCGTCCTCTAGTTGACTGCACCATTGTGTTAGAAATCGAATGAGTTCAGATATGGTTAGCATATCCAAGTTTCGCAGCACTGGGTTTCAAAATTTAAATGAGGTTCCAGCTTGTAAAATAATAATCATTGTTAATTCTTTGGATATAAGTCAAAGATTTAAGTGCTAATGAATTTTGATTGAAAACATCAAAAAATGTACTTACGCCAGATAAGGAATACTTGTGTATGTCAGGCACATCATATATATAAGACAAATTTCAAGCGATACCGTATTTTATGGACTTTTTTTTCTTCAAAAAATTGCCTCCAAAATCCAAGTGCGTCTTATACTTGAAATTAATATAAAAATGTCCAGTTTTTGAGAAACTATTAGTAACTTTAAAAAAATATTAATATCCACAATTGAATTAGGCTCTTAACATGAAATGTTATAGGCTTTATCCAACTCCAAAGGTTGTAAATCCTAGTGATTACAGATTGTGTTTTATTTGGAATAAATGCAATTAGGTACTGAATATAAGAAAATGCATCCGTGGTTGGAATCAAACAGACGTAGTAGTTTAGAGAAGCTGCTCCATAGAACCGAACTTAATGGGATTTTGCCACTAATACACATGTTAGGTATCTTGTATCCTAACATATCTGTTGAGTTCGAGGACCATTTCAGCAGAGTAACATGGCACGTTTTACTTTGCTATTTTAAAAATTATACTAGTGAATAGAAATTATTATAATTTCTTGCTGTTCATTAATAAAGAAATGTAGTCCTTCTGTAGATAGTGTGCTAACTAGGATATCGTGAAGATTGATTGTGTTTTTAAGGTTATTTCTGAATCGTCACCTTCAGTTGGGAAACCCTGACCTCAACCATTGATAACAAAGTTAAAATTCTATTAAAATAACAGGTTGAAAAGAACACCACCTACTTTTGGATGGTGTACAAAAATCTCAATTTTTTACAATAGAAACTTCTTTGGATCCCACATTGGAAGGACAGCCTTTAATGCATTGAGGAAGTAGTTGTTTGGATCCAGCAAAAGCAGTTCACAGTAATTAAAATAGATTTCAAGCCAATCCATCAGGTCCATATGTAAAATTACTACATATTAGTAGTTGAAAGAGCAGTAAGCCTCACAGTATATTATTAATTAATACTATGCTCTACAACAGCTCTCGTAATATTTTCCGTCAATTTAACCAGTAACATTTACGAAAAATGTTGCACGTATGACCAACTTTATTGGAAACTGCTCTTTCTCTATGAAATGGTCAAAATTATGATAGGACTTGCTGTTCAGCCAATATTACAGGAAATAACCAGCAAATACACTTATCATCTTCAAATCAATGTTGATTTAGGAAATTAGAATGCTTCACTTTTCCAGGAAATTATATAGACTAGACAATGATGCTAGTCAAGTTAAAGAAACAGTGTTTTTTACAATATATACTGTTATACACTTATTGTAACTAATAATTATATAATATTGTTATTATTGTACTACCAATTTCATATATATTACCAAGCATAAATACAAACAAAAGCGAGCGATATATTGTCTGCTCAGACTATTTAAGAAATTTCTCGACCACCCAGTCTTTTTTGCACTTGTATGTGCGAGTGATGGCACGCCCACCTAGTCCTAAAAGGGTAATCACTACAAGTGAGCCACGGAATTCAAAATATATGAATATACTATGGCAACCCTTATTTTAATAACATTCTAAAACAATACAAGTTAGTGTAACTTTTGCAGCTAAAGCACTTCAAGTTGTTTGATCGTGAAAGCTGAAACCACTACAGACTACCCACACCCACCCACACTACCACACCCACACAGACATAGAATTCATGGGCAATGGAATACACTAGCGATACAATAAATAACTTTATTGCTCAACCTGAAAAAAATATATAGGAAAAGAAGTGGAAAAGTATAATAATAATAAAATATAATATAAAAGTTATTTATCTTAAATTTTTGTGTTTTTTTATAATTTCGTATTAAATTAAAACACAAAGCTAATAAAAATCTGCATAGATAACATAAACCTTTATGTATATATTCAGAATTTAAAATAAACTATAAACATGCATGTATACAATGTTTAATTAACTTTCAACTGATTCTGCCTATGATTTAGAAATAACTATAATAATTTACGTATAAAATGCAGAATTACCTAACATTTACATATGTGTACAGTTCAGCATAAACACTAACAGTTATGTAGTATACAATGCAGCATTATTTTCAACAATGAAACCTAAACAGTCCAGTGTTCAGTTATGTATGGTGACAATTCTGCACAAATGTTAAGATGAATGTATACAATGTAGTAAAGAAACAATAACAAGAGTTTATAAAGAACAAAGATAAAGTGTAAATTCTAATAGTAAATTACACTTAAATTACAAATTGAATCATTATTACAGTTAAAAATAAATCCTCCCGAAAAAGATTTTTATTACCACAGTATCAGTTTGAAATGAACTTTTAGTATTTTCTTAACATTTTCTCTCTAAAATTCTTGTATGCACAAGTAACTGAACCTGTAATCAAAATACGTTTAACTAAAAAACTGCATCAATTTCAATCAAAACCATTTTTGAGCTAATTCCTTACTGTAACTAACTTTAATTTTAGAGCCATATGTAAGTAATTCCAAACACTGCTTGGAAGAAGGTTAAGAAATACTTAGTTTTGAAATTTAAACCAAACAAGAGAGTAGTTTTTGCTCTACTCTGTTCTCTGTGCTTGTATTGGTAATCACAGATACTGCATTCCGTAAATATACCTCACAATAGAGCTGTTTATGCACTCACCAGGAAATTTTACTGCTACATCTCTAAAACCAGAAGCACGTTCTAGAGAAAATGCAGGCACATATTTAGATATTGCATGCCCCTGAGCTTTCACGTAAACAGCTGTGATTTTACAGACATAACAGTTCAATATGAATACAATATAGCAAATAATCATAAGTACATGATGAAAGTATGTTCTAGCATTTTTAGATATTACAAGTTACAAGATAATTAAATAATGTGATTCTGTAACAAAAATATATTCTTTTATGGCGAAAAGCACATTGAGGCTATTATCACCTCCCTAAATGTAAGTGCATGTTAGACTTGGGTACTGCGAGGGACATCTAAATCCTCTCAATAGGTGCAGCTAGTGTAGGGGCGTATCCGTTTAATTATGTCAAATCATTTTTTTAAATTTCATAATTTCACTTTAATTATGATTGAACTTCCTAAATATTTATAATATGGAAGGGAAGCTGAGTATAAGAATCAGGTGTGAATGGGGTATCGGTGGAAACCGGGCTTACTTAGCTACATTTAATGCACAGTTTATATTTCCCACAATATTACACTTGTTTGAATATAAAATATTTTAAATAAAATGATTTATGATTCAATATTATTTTACTCTGCTTCAGCTGTGAAATGTTTGTTTACAAATTACGATAACTGCAGAAAGGTTAACAACTTGAAATAAATGTGTTCCAGACTGTCAACACAGTCAATTGAATTTGTCAACAATGAAAATTTTCAGCATTCATTGTCAGTTGAATAACTAGAACATCCAAGTTTTGAGAACAAATTTATTACTAACCGATTACGCCAACAGTTGAATAAATATTATTGATAAGGAAAACAATTGTCATTATTATTGTCATAAAAAATGGTTGCATTTTAAATACCATTTAATTTTGAATACAAAAAAATCCAAAACTGCTCCTCCCCCAAGACTGAGAGCGTGGTATGTGTGGCACAGATGTAAATGTAAATAAAATGCCATTTATTTAAAACCATTACTTTTTCCTTACTGAAGCTACCCATTTCTGCAATGCCGCATAGAGTATGTTGTCAATAGATTAACCTGTTCATTTGGCTTTCATTTCTTCATTGCACATAAACTTGTCCAGTTATTATCATACACTCTAGTCTCTACAATTTGAATTTTTTATTCAAATTTAACGACTTCTAAGTTATGATTAATGGTCAAAACAACCACTTTCTTATTTAACAAAATGTGTAACAAATACAACAGTGTATCAACAATAAAGATACCCAAAACCCTAAGAAACAAATAGAACCTAAACTGAAGAATGCCAATTCATTACTTGAAAAATATGATAGCTTTGCGACCAACAACCAAACACTACACACTATATGATCTTTAAATACATACACAGTAGGGAGAAAGGATGTGGAAAAGGCCTTTCTTTGTACGAGCCTTGAAATGTTACAATGAGTCAGCAAACATTTCCATATCAAGCAACATTTCCATTTTTTGTTAAAAAAACCAAGCTAATCTATAAAAAGATAGGCACTACTATTTTCTTAGTGCACACAATTGAATAAGCGTAGATGTACAATTTATAAAAAACATCACCACAAATTCTGGAACTGTATTAAATTGGTTATGTAAATTGAAAAATTGCATTTTATGCTAAAGAAAAAAATAAAACACTGCACTGCATTCATTATAAAAAACTGTTAAAAAATCAACAGCTGATTATTATCTGCAAAAATGAACAATCGGAAGTTGACTGTAATTCAAAAAAATAAGTTTAAGAATCTATTAAATAATTCTTATCAGTTCATGATTTGTCATTATTTTGAAAAATATATTCACAAGAATTTTAGAGGCGAGGATCTTTTAAAATAAGTCCATTAAAGACCACTTAAAAAAGTTTTTAACTTTTATTTGTCTAGCAAATTAATACTTAAATAAAACTAATATTAAAATAACATTTTAATAAACGGTTATGCTTTACAAGATTTTAACGTACAGAGAACACCTTTTAATTGGAATTGTCATTGAAATGAAAAAGCAGTGTTTTTTCAGTCTGAAAAATCATTTTCACTACAAAAAAAAAAGAAGAAAGAAACAGTGCTAAGCCTGTGCGGAACTGTTCTTCAAATAAACAAAGGCGTTCTAAATGTACCAACTATATAAAAAAATAAAATAGTAATACCCAACAAAAGTATAAATATATAACATTATTTTTTTAAATATTTTGAGTCAATACAGTGTAAAATTTCATTAAATGTAAATATAGTTTACTATTCTGTAGATCTGTATATATTATTCTATAACTTAAAATGCTAAAATAGAACCTATCGTTAACAGGAGTCGAACAAAACATTTCATACTACTATATAAATAAAATATACTGAAACAATATAAATCTCAATTATCAACAATTTAAAAAATACAATGAGTGATATGGATGATCAACAATTAAAAAAATTATATCTGATTGATGCGAATGATCAACAATTAATTAAAAAATATATACTGATATATGTGAATGATCAACAATTAATTAAAAAAAAACAAACAGTATTTTGATTGACATAATGATTAACAGTTAAAAAAAAAATTATGCTGTGAATGTAATATTAAAGCTAATACGTAAAGGGGAGAACAAAATCATAAAAGTCTACAATATCTAATTTCATTTTCTCCCCTCCATCCTACTTTTTTGCTCCTTAGTTCTATAAAGGCACAAAAACCAATTTAATAAAAAGCCGCACAGACATAGCATAAACTATAAAGTAGTTTTATATGTTTAATTATTTAATGGCACACAGTATGGAAATGTCTTATTCACAAAGGGAAGACCGAACATAGTTTGTCCTGGTGTCACCATATTGTGTATCGTTTAAGGCCTCGCGCGATTCGCGCATCCAACTCCTCCCATTTCGACACTGCTCTAAAACAAATTACAAGAAATTTGCATTAATACAATGCATAATATCAATTGCCATAATGTTAACTGACACACTAAAAACTTGTTTAGCCAAAATAAATATGTTGAAATTTTGATTTTTTTAACACTAAGGCAAATATTTACAAATGTGCAAAACGAAAATAATCTAATACGTAAATATGTTTAGGTTTCTATTAAAAACAAAACATAGTGAACCTCGATTACTGGACCTGTATGGAAGGCACCCCTTTTCGGATATGGAGAATTTCTGATAATTGAAGTTTTAATCAAACAGAGTAGAATGCACAAAAAAATAGGTTTAACACACAGTAAAACTGAATCAATAAACAATGAAATCACCCTAATCCTTGAAGTACAATATAAACTATGAAAATCATTTTTATTGGAACTGTGTTACATAAACGTTTGTACACATATGTCTAACTTGGGTATAAAAAGGTCATGGTTAAGTAGTTACTGTATTATAATTTTTATTAAAGTATAAATATAATATTACAATAATTATTCGCAAAATACGAAGATCTGATTTCACAAAGAGGCAGCAGTTAGTGAAGGATACATGATTTCACACATTATGTACTTTATTACATAGTCAATTTCTTGCTTGGAGGAGTAAATTATGCGACTCTGTATATATTCTTTTGGTAAATCTGCTAATCAGTTCAGTACATAAACATACCAAATAATTTTGATGTTGTAAAATAACACAGTTCACAAATATATGCTGTCCATAAAATGTCCATATATATCATCTTTGGAAATTATAGAGATTCAATCTCAGAAGATGATATTAGTATTTCTATAAATGATCAACGTCTCCGAAGAGTAGATAGTTGTAGCAAGTATCTTGGAATAGTCTATGATTCAAATATTAAGTGGAATGTTCATTTAAACAAGATTGTCAGTAGAATTAAATAGTGTATGTTTTTTACAGACTCAAGAACATATTGTCAAACATATTTAGACTTACTGTGGCCTTTTTCATAGCATTGCGGTGTACGGCTTAATTCGATGGGGAGGTATCTATGATGCATCACTGGATGCACTAGATAGACTTCAAAAGCAAATTTTAAAAATTACTGGCATTCAAGAACAGGATCCTGATAAACCATTAGATATTAGACAAGTATTCACCTTAAAATCTGTAGTGTATCAATTATAGTGACTTAGAAGAATTTCTGCATAATCCTCGCAATACTTGCTACAAAATGTCAGATTACCGAAACAATCCTTAACAATTGGTCAAAGATGTTATAAGTATTATGCCAAGAAATATTATAATGTTCTTCCAAATGCTTTAAAAACTTTAGAATGTGGATCTAAAACTCTAAAAAAAAATTTAAAAGGACAATTTAAAAAAATTAATGTGATCCAAGTACAAATCTTTTATAAGTGATTTTTCTTTGATAATTAATTTCATAATATAAAAATGTTTTTGTGTGTAAATATCTGTTAAATTTAAATTTTATAATAATAGTACTGAGAGATACAATTTGTAAAAGTATTTACATATAAGTAAGGAATTAATTTTAAGGACCAACCTATGTACGGGCATTTAAGCCTCCTGTACGTCCTTCATATTTTGTATTATATTGTATAATTTTTGAAATAAATACATAAAGTGAGTGTTGCACTGTACCTATTACTTTTAACAGTGGTACTTATGTCTTATCTAGTCATAAACCTTCTGTTACTTATGCAGTAAAATAAGAAAACATAAACTTAACATTATATTGACCAACTCAACTGTCTGCCACATTTCAATGTAGGCCCATTTGAGAGTAGAATAAACAAACATAATATGGGTGCACAGTACTGATGGTTTAGAGTTTGTTGCTTATCTGTAGGATTTATTTATGAAAGAATAGCTACCAGAATATTCATCATAAGCTTTTAATAGATCTACAGTTAATGAAGCATATTTATTACATACAGACGTGGACCTACAGCGATTAATTTATAATAACGCACTGCCAAGTTCAATACGGATGAAGCAGCGTAAGTAATTTTTTTATGGAGAAAACTTAGATTATATATGTAATAAAATTATCAAACTTTATAGAATTTAGTGTACAACTAAACAAATGAAACAAAACATGCCACGTGTGAAACATCCATGATTATTACTTCTTATTGTATTCACAGTGGCCAATGAAAATACAATCTGTCAGCATGAATTTCCCAGAACTTGTAGTTAACGTGTCTGGAATGGTACATTTACGATGAATAATACGCCTACTTCACAAGTCACCCAAAGACCAGTTTACATAATTAGTGATTACAACCTGTATAACAAATAATCAAATTTTTCCATATAATCCAGATTTTGTTGTTAAATATCACGTTTATTCCCTAAGCTGGCAATTCTAAACCCGTAAACCTTTTTCTCTACTGAAAATATGGCAGACATAAATAAAACTACCCTCAACTCTAATTTCTCAGTAAACAAAATTTCTTTTTCTCTCTTCTTCCTTTCCAGATATGTACAGGAGTAATGCAACAGTAACAGTGGTTTATCAAATTCATTTTACAGCACAGCATATTAAATTTTTTTGTTGTGTTCAACATCCCCGACTATTGTGCACAATTGGACTAAAGCAGACGATAGGATGATTTATAGCGTATGAAAATGCCAAGCCCTGGCTGGGAATCGAACCTGGGTCCTCGTTAGTTGAAAGCCCAGTACGTTATCAACTAGGCCACCGAGGCGGCTGCATATTAAAAAGAAAGAAGTTATCATAGATAATGCAAATTCTATGATTAGTGAGAGATTACTGTATGTAATTTTTTTAGAACATAGCCCCTTTAAATAAATTATATTCCGCTAATTAATTAATTGCACTGAACATCGTGATTTTCAAGTTACAAAACTTTTCGACTTCTGAACAGCCGCTGCGAATACAGATTTTATTTCCGATAATTGAGTGTTCATTAACCGAGGATTTTTCTGTACCGAGGAGCAGTACAGAAAAATATGAATTATAACTATTTCGTATTACAGAAATAATTTGTATAACAACTTCTGATGGATAAACTCATTTGAATAATTCACAGTAGGGTAAATACCTAATACAAAATTCGTATTTTGGATACCCATCTTAGAATCAAGCTATTTTTTCAAATGTGAATGGGAGACGTAAATTTCTTTAGGCTGTACACAAAACAATGTATTACTCCTGATCAAATTTGGATAAACAAGTTTTTAAACTAAAATAAAATTTTATTGCATTTTACATGGACATTGATATTGTTTGATTTTAACTGAAACAAGTCTAAGATTAGACTTAGCCAAATATAATAGTGAAATAATATTTAAGATTTAAATTGACAATATGTTACAATCCTTTTAACAGCCTATAAGGTAAACAGAACTGTAAATTCCAAATTACTGTTTAAATATGACTGTAGAGGTATTTCTGTACAGTGAAATATCAAATTGGATAACACCGAGTTGTAAACATTTTTTATATGAAAGCTATATGGTATATACTCAAGTCTAAAAATCTCCAATCTCAAACGAGAAGGTGTAACAGCTTAGAGATTTGTTTTTCCTTCGAAGGTACCGTGTTATACGTTAGAGATCGACCTGTATAATAAGATAGAGGTTCCGTACTGTGTATTAACTTAGAGACTAGAGTTTCGTCAAGTGTGTTGCTCCGTATACATATATGTTGCTGCTTGCAGGCGCTTCAGTATCTTTTATCTAACAAGTAGAACTCGCTTAGTTAAAGAAAGATATATTATTAAAATATAACGTTGATTTGGATAGGTTTTGTTCTGAAAGGCTTATGTCCAGTGCTGTAAATTTGTACTAGTTTACATATGTAGTAGTAATAGTAATAATAATATAAAAACTTTGTTTGAAGGCTGCTTTATTTAAACCTTATCCGAATTGAATTAAGAAAACAGCCCTAAATTAATCAATTCATATAAACTCACGATGTTTTTTTTCGATAAAACACAAATATTTATATTTTTCTATACAGATAATTGTCAAAAATAAACATTTAGATATGTTGTTGACCATTAAGTCCAACTGTTTCTTTACTAATTACCATGAACATGGTTTTATTAATGTTTAATTCGTACAAGTGATTATTATTTCAAGGATTTTCTTGTTAAGTCCTTTTTAGGAAAAAAAAATGTCTTATACTATCCTTTAGAATGGCAAAATGAAGTAATAATAATGTTTTAAAACAGTTTCTGAAGTATTTTATTATAGGACAATACTAGAAAAGATATGAAATTAAGAAATTATACAGTTTTTTTAAAGATCCAAACTGGATCTGTTGAAAAATATAATTAAAAGCAAGAAATTTTGTGTTACATTTCTGAACTGTTTGTTTTATTTTTTAACACAGACACTTAGCAACGTTTATATAATATGAGAAAAATTCGCGGCACGTAGCTGTCTTGCTGACGTGATAGAACGAATTTCCAAAACAATTTTTCTTTATCTCACCCTTTTTGACATTCTGATTTTGCCATTGTAATCAGCATTAAAAGCTGCACATACCAGCACTTACAACTTTCAAATTATGTTCAAAATAATCTAACTAAGCAAGTTTTACTTGTTAGATAAAAGGTTCTGAAGCACCTGCAAGCAGCGGCATCGGCAACATATACACACGGTGCAACACACTTGACCAAACTGTAGTCTCTATATTAATACACAGTACGGAACCTCTATCTTATTACACAGGTCGATCTCTAATTTATAACACGGTACCTTCAAAAGAAAAACAAATCTCTAAGCACACATTTCCTCTCAAACAGCAATACATTGAAAACTACACAAAATGTAGAAATCACAAATATTTATTCCACTTAAACCTTTAAAATGTATTATTTAATACGATATTTGCCATCATATTTGTATACCGAATAATACACAATATTTTAAGAGTGTGAATCAACTCTCATTTTGAAGTCCCTAGGTTAATCCATAAATCTGTAAGAAAGTCTAGACATGCGAATTTGTAAAAAACAAATTATTAAAAATGAAGTGAAACTATGAGGTGCATCCAGAAAATAAGTACTGTTTTGTTCTACTGCTACCACAGCGCAGCTATTGATAACTGCAGACCGGAATGTAATGACATACAAGTTGTACGTATCATTTGGCAAAACCAAATTTTATTGTATATTTTATCGTGTAGTTGTGTTTAGTGTTTGTGATGTGTCTTTTCAATGTTTTGTTTAACTTTGTGACGACCTCAACAGAGGGATTTGACATTTTGTATTACGGCTTGACGATGAAACAGTAAGGTTTCAAAACCGCAGTAGCCTTTATAAGGTGAGTAAGTAGACCACTAGATGGAAAAATAGATCATAATCCTAATTATTTAAATATGTGGTCCGGTGGCCACGATGCAATGATGAAAAAATTTTAATTTTTAAATTCCTTGTTTTATAAACAATTTTGTTTTAAAACTACAAGTATATTTAAAAAGTCACCTAATCTTTATAAATAATTTTTTAACAATTATAAGAATACATCCTAAAAATGTCATTAAGAAATATTAACATTTGACAGATGTCTAACAAATATTTATTTATTGATTCTTTAGCAGTAATAAACACTTGGCATAGCATTATCCTAAAGTAATGCTGGCTCAATGTGTTTACAATAAGCTAGGATGTGTTAATTCTTTTCTGTCCTATTAATTAAATGGGTCCTAAAAGAAATACTTGTGGTAGTCGAAGTAAAAGACAAACTTTGACTACTGAACTAAAAAAATATACAGTATTGATTTGTCGTATGTGTACATATGTGATATAATTATATTTGTATGAATGTAGTTAAAATAAAGTGTGCATTTTCTTCATTCTTCATCTCTAACATATTAATAGTGAGTATTCAATTATTTTTATCTTATGTAACAAATTAAAATGTTTTTCATAAGTCTGTATTGTAAACGCTGACTCACACAGCAGTCTGCTCAGATAACAGTCTTAGTTCTGGAACGAATTAAGACCATTAACCGGGTTACCACTGTATTCTATTAAACACACTTGAGAGAAAACCTGAAACATTTAAGTGGCACAATATGTGCTAGAGTTCAGGTTTTATTACCAGTATAAACACAACCTGAGAGCAAACCTACTCTCTTTTGAAGAGTTGCACAATTTGTCAGACCACAACTATTCAATATAAATCGTTTTCTGTTCTCAGGAAGTACATCCAGGTTTTCAAATGTGTCTGAAATTTTGTGTGTCTACACTTTCAAGAGATTTTATATATATATTGTTATTTTAAGGTGAAAAGTACATTAAAACTATTATTGCCTCCCTAAATGTAAGTGTGAGTATAATGTTAGTTGTAAGTGTAAATGTGTGTTAGACTCAGGTACCTCTAAATCCTCTCAATAGGTGCAACTAGTCTGTAACCCCCTGCGGGGCCAAACTAGTTAGAAAAATGGCACCCTTTAACTACCATTAAATATTGTTTGTCATCATCGTCTATATTTTTCCTGTTTGAGCTACTACAGAGACCATTTTTGACAAACTGTACAGCGATCGGTCATATTGTTTATGAATAAGAGTAGCGTTACCATCCATCCATCCAGTCAGCCAGAGAGGGAGAGAGAGCGAGCAACAGAGAGACTCCCTCTCTTATAACTTGGCAGTGATAAGATTACATTGACAGTTTTTTTTTGTTTTGATCTGGAATGTTGTAAATTTTTGACTTAAATACAATTAATTATTAAAGTCAAAATTTTCTTTTTTAACTAGCTTACACTTCACATTTTATTTTGAATTCAAAATAAATAAACTTAAAAACTAAAATATCAAATCAAATGGACAAGGCAAATCTGATTATTACTTTTCTTAGTTATATTTTTGACCACTATTATTCAGAGTTTAATTTGAAAATACCAATAAGGGGGTGTGAAAACTATTTTGTTAAAATGTACTTCTGTATACTGTACATACTGTCGTGTACTTCTCATTCTGGTGAAGCAAAGTAGTTTCTAAATTCAAGAATAGACATTCATTGCTGTTCTTGTAGCAACTTTATATAAGAGTGTCAAGTAAAGATTCGACATATTTTCTGAGAGACGGATCAACACTACTCTCAGAAGAAAATGTCCGCAATAACTTGCGCAATTTTTTATTGCCTTGGTGTAAACAAATATGCACGTTTATGCTGAAATAAGTGTCACAAATTAAGTACTCCTGTATTCAAGAGTTGAGATTATATAAAGAATAAATTTAATATCACTATTAAAGTTATGATAAATTGGTAGTTGCTGATTAGCAAATTTTGCTATATCGGAAGTTCATCTCCAAAGAGTTAAGAAGGAAATCAATTATAGAAGGGTAATACGCTGATACTATAGTATATAAGAAAAAAATCTAAAGAATTTTTTTTTTGTGTTTAACATCCGACTATTGTGTACACTTGGGCTAATGCAGATGATGGGATGATTTATAGCGTATGAAAATGCCAAGCCCTGGCTGGGAATCGACCCGGGTCCTCGGGGTGAAAGCCCAGTATGCTATCAAAATCTAATGAAAAGAGTTAACGCTATGACAATATATTACGACAAAATATTCAATGTATTTCAATTCTGTTTTTTAACAATAATTTATATTGAAAATATATTTTAATCAAGTTATCATGTTTTAGCACCTTTAATTTTTTTACACTATAAATTTTAGTATACACATTGACTTTGCAACGATTCCCCATGATTTTTGATGACGATCTTTTTTTTTAATTCACACTTCGTGCCCCCTTTAGCCGCACTTATCTCACAACCCTCGAGCCTGCACTGAAGTGATAACACGATTCAATTTCTAACTGTAAGACTTTTTTTTTATTACGTTATATAATAATATATAAAACCTATAGATTTAAAACTTATTTAACAGTCAGTAAGAGAAGTGGGAGAATATTAAGGAGTTGAGCAAGTTTATACATTTTCTTTAATACCTTAAAACCCTA
This sequence comes from Callitettix versicolor, assembly GCA_022606455.1. Lineage (NCBI taxonomy): Eukaryota > Metazoa > Arthropoda > Insecta > Hemiptera > Cercopidae > Callitettix > Callitettix versicolor. The sequence continues at coordinate 25,283,249 of CM040182.1, forward strand.
CTAGGGCCCTTTTCAAATTTTATTAAATTTTTGGGGCCCTATTCAAATATCTATCTCAGGGCCAGTCAAGTCTAGCTGTCCTTTGTAGGACCCTTAACTCTACTCTAACATTAGGCCTAATTGTTGGTACAATGTTTACTTGGTACTTACTTGTGCTTCCGAGATCTGTGTCAAAGTTTCAAATTCGATTTAAATTCCTGGTGTACGAAAACACTTGGAAACACAGAAAAAAATTATTAAGATTAAGTTGTTTAAAGATCACAGTTACTAATGGCTTTTAATACACGGAAGTTAAATATACTGATACAAAATTACATTTATTTTACTGTACATTTAAGAAAAAAATTTATTAATAATAAAAAGGTGTTATTTTTACAAAATGGGAAAAATTAAAGCATACTATTTAAGATAGCTTTTATATGCCAAATACGAATCTATTTAAAAATTTCACCAGTTACTTTACAACATATACTATAGCAGCATATTCTAAACGGGGGAGGGGTACATAAAAGTAATAATAATAATAATAATGGTGAACAAAATGCTGAATTAATAGTGAAAAAACAAAACTTAAAAAAAATATATTTAATTTTAGTGCATTTAAGTAAAACTTATGGATAATTAATAAGACTGACACTACCCAAGGGTAAATTAAATATGTAGAAATCAAAATAAAACAACAGAAACCATAGTAAAATAGATAAAATAATACAGTGATACCCCAGCTTACAGTCAACCCGGACAATAGTCTAATTCACAGAATGAAAAATAACCCACATAACAGTTTAGGTTTCGGATAAAGGGCTGAACATATAAGAGCGTTTTCATTTCGTTAAATTATTTTTAAGCAGATGTATAAATATAGAGATAACAATGTGCTGTTCTACAGAAATAAACATTGTGCTGAGTTAACACAAACATTGATGGTTGTTTGGTTCTTATAGGGCAATAACTTACACGATATTTCTTAGTTATCTGTTCTCAGAATGCCCACTCCTATTCTCTTTTCTGTCACTGTACATAATTTACTCAGTGTGTCATCAACTCTTTTACTATGTGTTTCATTTGTTAACCCATTAACAGATTTAAACAGTTATATTATTGTTACACATTGTTGATTTTTAAATTTAACAAAACATTGTGTCTTTGTGTGTGCAAGTTTCAAATTGTTGTTTAAATCCTGTTTGCAATTTTTTTTTTTTTGATGAATACTAATTAAATGGGTCCTAATATAAATGTTTGTGGTAGTTTAGTTCTTTTTTTTTTTAAGACGAAAAGCACATTGAGGTTATTATCATCTCCCTAAATGTTAGTGTGAGTATAAAGTGTTAAAGTCGTAAATGTGTGTTAGGCTCGGGTACCACCACGAGGGATCTTTAAATACTCTCAATAGGTGCAGCTAGTCTGCACCCCCCTGTGGGGTTGTGGTAGTTGAAGTAAAAGACAAACTTTTACTGTAGCTAAAAAACGCTACAGTATGAACTAAAAAAAATATACAGTATTAATTTGTCCTGTGTGTGTGTGTGTGTATGCATATATATATATATATATATATATATATATATATATATATATATATATATATAATATAATTATATCTGTATGAATTTTGTTAATTTAAAGTGTGAATAAAGTATTAGTTCTGTTCGGTGAATTTTCTTCATTCTTCATCTTTGACATATTAATAATAATGAGTACTCAATTATTTTTTTTTTTATGTAACAAATTAAAATGTTTTCCTTAAGTCTCTATATTGTAAACGCTGACTCATATAGCAGTCTGCTCAGATAACAGTCTTAGTTCTGGAACGAATCAAGACCGTTAACCGGGATACCACTGTAGTTTCATAATTGGGTGTACGATTGATTCTATAACAGAGAAATTGTATTTCTGGAAATCATGTATTGAAAAATGACTGATGATTTTGTTTACCTCAATGCCTCCTTACTTAAAAGCAACCAACTACCACATGTGAAAACCAGTAAATGAATTCAATTGCCATACTACTTTTCTCAACGTAAAAGAGACAACGGAAATGCATATTCTTTTAATGAAGATGTTTTCAGAGAGTAACCATGTTTCCAGTAAAAAAAGTTGAGCATTTAACAGATAACACATTACAAAGAGATTTCAAAAAAGATAAGGTTAACTTCCAGCTAGTTGCGAAAAATGAATAACCAAGATTTAATGATATATTAGTGAAGTTTCTATTGCCTCTGACAATTGTGGTGACAGCCTTCAAAGTCTTAATTAATAACTAATACTGTAACTTGATTCATCACCCAACGTAGGAGTGCATCTCTCAATAATTCCACCTGACTTAAAAAAAACACGGTTCAAAAAGTATTAATAATCTCTGTATATTAAAATGTCATATTTTTAATTTGAAATATCTAAAGGAAATGCAAAAATGTATTTATTTAGCCTTATTATAAACAGCGATCCCTCAATAATCTGGCCCCTCCAGTAGTCCAGCATTTTCTGAAAACACTGAAAATCGTTGATCAGTGTGACCTTGACATGACAGAAAATCTAGCGATTTGTACACATTGTAAGCCTGAACGCAAATCCACAAGCAACGTTTTTCATTTAGGTGTTAATTATTGCTGACGATGTGAGTAAAATTATTCATACTGGTCAAATTAAAACAAAGTTTTTTCGTCTTTTTAAAAAAAAAATTTTTTTTACTTTGTTTATAATATACGCTAAAACTAAAGCATACGTAATTAAGGTTACGTAAACTACAGGCAAATATAATACCATATAGTAAGCTATTGTATCTTGTTTTATAAGTTTTTCAATATTGCATAAGAAATATCCTATTTTAATACAGTAAATATACTATATTTGTTTCATCACTATATATAATTTTAGTATACTACACAGTATACATTTTGTGCAATAAACAAAGGTATTGCACAATTAAATTACACTTTATAACTCAACCTCCACTAAACCAGCGTTTTTGTTCCTCCAACACTTCTTTGGTCTTATATCTGCCGGGTTACCGAGAGATTACTGTACTTCTTTAATAAAATATGAGAGTAGTACGGAGGGAAGACGAGCAATACTTTAAATTTAAGCCTACTCAAAGAGTGGGCAGATTAAAAAAGGTCAGGAAGCACTGTGTTAGAAAATGAAACTTTCATATCCGTTTATAATATCCAATGTAAACTTGACATCTCATTAATTTTCTATGCGTTAAACTTTAAATTTAAAAAATAACTAGAATAATGTAAAAACCTTTCTCTCTACACGTAACTTAATATTCAGAATTAACACTGTCGCAAAAACATCTTATCAAAATGGCTTACAAGATTTGATAAAATTTACTAAAATGAGTAACTGTTTATTATACATCACCTGCAATTTTTTTCAAACTTGTTATCTTCATTGACTTCAAGCGTTATGACTGGTGATAAGAAGTGATTAGCTGAGCATTGACCTTGACTAGTAATATAGTCATTGACTATTTAAAAATTATGAGCAACTTTTTCCATATTAAAATGTTTATTTTTGCTTGCTAACAAGATCGATGTTTTAAAAAGTCGGAAAAACAAGAAAAGGTGGAAAACTTACTTTTCCCCACACATAACATATTAGTTTAGTTATGCTAATTTTGATAATAACTAAACTAACATGGTAATGCGGTTTGGAATCATAAAAACAAACTTGCTGAACTTTTATTTAGAAACAGTACCCTTATCACTGCAAATGCTTACACTACATATTACATGTTATGCACAAATTGCAGAACTTTACTACTGGTCAGCAACCACTGAACAGTGTTTGAAAATAGCTTCAGTGCAACCATTGTACAACTGGGATAGTGCTTAACGAGGTAAAACCTATTGAAATATAATTTCTGACCTCTACAAATGATTCTTCTGTAACAATTAACAAAAACAAAGTAATTTGTTTAGCTAGCAGAAATTTACAGGTGATGTCCATACAGTAAAAAATTACTCTCAAATGTACCTTTAAGGCTACATCAACAAAACATCCCTGTACAAAACAACACCTGGTTTAAGAACTACTTACGTGAAACTGAAAATGAGGTATTCAAATTCGAAATCTGCAAAACAAATTTTGTGCACACCAATAAAAGTGGCCTAATATTAGTTGTGTTGACATATTAAATGTGTTGACACGAGTTTGAATATTACCTTGAGCCACCCTATCATAAGACACGATTCATATCAACTATATGATCTATGAGGTCTATATGAACCAAAATAAATCCATTTGTGAAGATAACACATTTTTGATTTCTGCTTTGTGATCGTAAACAGATTAAAAATGGATGATAATATTTTGAAAATAAATATTATATTACAAACTAAACTTTATATCAAAATGAAATCTGATTTCATCGACAATCAAATTAAAATCTGCATAAATCAACATTTAAAATTTTCAAAACTGAAAATTTAAAAAATGAGAGAAGGAGCTTGTGGTCGAAGTGGTAAAGCCTCAGTCAGTCTAACGTATCATTCAGCTGTACACCTTCAGGTTCTTAGTTTGAGCCACAGTTGCTCCCGTTGATTTTCCCTTACCGTTAACGTTAAGCTCTCATATTTATTAGTCAAACTGCCATAAAGTATGGACGTTAAGAAAAAAAGTTTCAACTAGCTCTGATTCATGATAGTGGAATCATTTTTTTTTAGAATGTAAAAGATTAAAAAAATATCGAAATCATTACTTTCTGGATATTGTCTTCTGTCATGTCAGTGAGGCAGCTGTGTGCTGCCATTTTTAATATTACCATCCTTAATTTTTTATACCCGTCATGTAAGGTGGTAAATACTGACAAAACCGGACGTGGCCACGGTTTGGTAATTTTTTTTTTTTTTTGTGTTTAATGTCCGACTATTATGCACACTTGGGCTAATGCAGACGATGGGATGATTTATAGCGTATGAAAATGCCAAGCCCTGGCTGGGAATCGAACCCGGGTCCTCGGGGTGAAAGCCTAGTACACTATCAACTAGGCCACTGAGGCGGCCTGTTTGGTAATTAATAACATGGCTTTGATGTTAGTGTAATGCATGTAACAATACTGCTCTTACCCAGCAGGTAACGGGAGACGATTGAATGATAAGGGCTACAATCTGTCTTGAAGAATGAAAAGATTATTAGTTGCTGCAACTGCAATGATATTCTCGGCTGGGTGCCATGCTGTGTGTAAAATTTTTTTATTGAAATCCAAACAGTCGACACTGATTTCATCTTTTTTCCTTTTACCGCCCGAACACACCTGAAAATACAATTAAAAAGTTACAAAATTTCATTAATGACATACTGTAGACTAACTGGCTACAAGTAAAAAAAAAAAATTGCCAAGTACTACACTTGTATGCGATTTAAGATTATTTAAAAGTATCCATAAAAATAAAACAAAATATACATACTGCAGACTCCAAATTATCCTCAAGATACCAAGAAAATAATTTCATTACGACATGTCAATCTGTCTGCACACAATACAAGTCCTTTTATATTCAGATTTATCCCGGGCTGAACATATGGCAATCCTAATTACTTCTTATCCTGAATTTTGTCACTATTCTAGATCATGATAAACATAGTCATACGACATAATTTACAACAACTTTAATAAATGAAATTTGTAACTCACCTTCCTGAGTTTAAGAACAGTCTTGGGTTTAGCGATTTCTCGTGCTGCTTCTAGTGTTGAGTCTCTTTTGGTTGTGCGATCAAACATTCTAAAAAAATTGTTGTACGAACCGGTCATAATTGCCTGATCGTTACCACTCCAACAACATTCAAATTTATCAAAAATACAGTCATTCTCGTATAACGAACACAATTTTGACCTAAGATATTCGTGAACAGGATAAGATTCGATCGGTTTAGTCTCCATGTGAAGATCCCACACCTTAACCGAAAGGTAGTCACGAGATATCATATACCTCCCTGAATTAGATATTTTAACGTCAGATATGCTTGATATTATTTCTGAGAAGAAACTACGGTTGGTAGGGTCTTCAGGTTCTTCAAATACTGAAAACAGAAAAAGATGCAATGATAAAACAACTATAGCAGAACCTTACCATAACTTATGGTTACAAAAAATAAAATATAATAAAGATTCTTTATTGATGTTACTTATGAGCACTTTAAATTCATTAATTTACTTCACTAATAATTTTATCTCAAACCCATTATTCAAATGTTATAGTGTACTCATAACACAACTCACTGAATAAGATTTTTTTTTTGGTGTTTAACGTCTGACTATTGTGCACACTTGGGCTAATGCAGACGGTCACTGAATAAGAGCAGTTGGATAGAACCTGATATGGTATAAAATGTATAGTCTAGCCACTTGGTAAACAGCATGCGCAAGAATTTTTTGTGCAAGTAGAAGAATTACCCTCCAGCTCCCTTCAACAGTCCAGTTACATAGTCTGCCAGTCTAGGTCAACAAACTGTTACTACTGAGTGATAGTAATAAAGGAAAATGAGACAGCTTTGGGGAGCTGAGATAGTTGGAACTCGACTTCTCACTTGCTTTTTTCTCTCTGTCCCATTGACAGGCCATTTTCTAAGCAGCTGACCTATAATTAGTAGTTTTTATCACAAAGTAAAAAGAACACTCATTATACTTAACACCAGCCTAGACCAGTACGCCACGACTACGAAAAATAAGTCCATTTTTTAATTATAAAGAAAGAAATATATTAAGTTGATTATTTTAATGATTATTATAATTTTATGTTGCAATGTGATTTTTACAAATTTTGACTTTTTTAGTTTTTATAATACTGGCCCCTTGGATCCCTGTCTGATTTGAACACTGTAAACCATTTAATGCAAACTTCATAATTTTACATAATGAAGTCTAGTATTGTAAATATTTCTCTATGCTAACGAATAGTTTTAAAAACAATTATTATCACAGGTGTTTCCATATTTTCTTCATGCACAGTAAAAAAAGATAATATAAGAGCTAAACAATCTAGAAGCTTAATGTTAAAGTATTTCCTGTAACAATTACTTACATTTAGAATGCCTATCGCACAAAGCTGCTTGTCGCATATCACATAACCTGATAGTTCCCTTGCTACTACTGTATGCAAACAAATTACACTCCAAAGGATGAAACTCCGCTGCGGTAATGACTTCCGTGAGTTCTTCCATATTGCTAGGTTTAATATCTACAATGTCTGAAGAAAAAGTTAAGTTCCATCTTCTTAGAACATAAAGGGTTTTTTTTTTGCAATGGATGGTATAAACAACATATTTTATACATGTATATACTAGGTGATCCACAGAATTTGAATAATAGGAAATAACACAGTTTTGTGAAAATAAAAATTATGTTAAAAAATGCAATGAAAACATTCTGAATATAAAAAATACAAGGTTTTGATACATTGTCACCTGCATTTAAAAAGAATATTTAAAGTATCAAAATTAATGAACTATTACCATTAAGTTTAAATAATGTAGGGTTGGTCTAATAACTGGAGTACGAAGCTTCATGATATAAATGTCTACAGTTTGAAATCCACATACTACTTTTTTTAATGGTAGTAAAAACCATAATTACATACAGCAGACCCTCGATTACCGGACCTATATACGGGAACCCCTTTTCAAACAAGGAGAATTTATGATAATACAGGTTTTTTTGCAATACACAGCAAACAAACAGTAGAATGCAGACAAAATGAAAAAGGAGCCTTATTTAACAGACGAGTAAAACAGAGACAGCAAACAATGAAATGGGCTAAATCTTTTAAACATAAACTATGCCAATATTTTAAAAAAATATATTTAAGGATCTACTTTACATAAATGTTAGTATACACATCTACCATGAGTATTGCAGATATTGAGAAGTTACTGTAATGAAATTTTTATCAAAATACAAATATAATGCCAGAATACTGTTTGTAAAATGAGTCTGTACATTACTTTTTACTTTGAGGATACATATGTCCTCAATAAACCATATGTGTTACTTATAAAGTAACATAACAAAACATAGTTAACATTTTATTAACATACTTAAATATCCATTCTGTATTTGGGTATTTTCTATGAGGTGTGTTCAAAAAGTAACGAGAACTTAAATTTTTTGAACAAAATATTTATTTATTCTTCTACACTGATATAGTCGCCTTCAAAATAGTCCCCATTGGAGATTATGCACTTGTGCCAGCCCTTCTTCCAATCCTCGAAACACTTCTCAAACTCGATCTTTGAGATAGCCTTTAGTTCTTTCAGTGATGCGCTTTTAATGTCATCTACGGCCCTTTAAGGTTCTCTTTGTTTTTGGAAATAGGAAAAAGTCACACAGAGCCATGTCTGGCAAATATGGAGGCTGGGGCATTGTTACAATACTGTTTTTGGCCAAAAATTCAAGAACAAGCAATGAAGTGTGAGCTGATGCATTATCGTGGTGCAAAAGCCATGAATTGTTTTTCCAAAGATCCAGGCGTTTTTTTCGGATTGCTTCATGCAAACGGCTTTGAACTTGTAGGTAGTACTCCTTATTGACTGTTTCACCTAGTGGCAGGAATTCATGATGCATCATGCCATTAATATCGAAGAACACAGCGAGCATGTTCAACCGCACTTGTCGAGCCTTTTTCGGTCTTGGCGAGCCAGAATGCTTCCATTGGGATGATTGAGCCTTAGTTTCAACGTCATATCCGTAAACTCATGTTTCGTCACCTGTTATAATACGTTTCAGTAATTCTGCATTGTCGTTGACTTCATTTAGTGACTCCTGAGCAACTTCCATTTGCTGCTGTTTTTGTTCAAAATTCAACAATTTAGAACGAATTTTGCTGCCACGCATTTCATACACGATTGTTCATAACCATTTCTTTCACTTTTTCTATGTATTCATCGGTTTTTGATGTGCTGGGATGTCCAGGGTGTTCGTAATCTTTAACGTCTTCACGGAAACGCTTATACCACTCGTAAACTCTTGCTTTACTCATAGCAGGCTCACCATAGGCCTTTGTTAACATTTCACACACTTTGTTACACTTTATTCCATTTTTTACGCAAAATTTGATATAAATTATTTAATCAATTTCTTTTAACAAACAAAAATCGCGAGCTCATAAAAACATGTCTAACCTTAGTGGCTGTCACAGACAAAGTCAACAATGAAACCAGCTGAAAGTTTTATCATACTTCAAGGGCATGTATACCAACATAATAAAAAAAATGTTTGACACTCGGACTCTCCAAGCCCAAAAAATTTAAAAATTCTCGTTACTTTCTGAACACACATTGTAGAAGGGGGCTGCCACTATTAAAATTTTTCCTACAGACACATTTTATTCACAAATGAGTTCAGTGTACGGGCAGACATGCAAATTAAAAAAAAAACATCTACAATATGTCTCTACTGGTTCTCTAACCGTTATCGTATCGGTTCATATGAATCACTGGGCTGTTTTTTATATGATGTGTGTTACAGAACAGCTGCTATGCTATTATCATTTATTAAACAGAGCATTTTACCTGAAAAAACCGCAGTATCTGATTTACGGAAAGCCTACGACATACGTAATTTGCTAGGAATTAGCTCCGGAAACTGGAGCCCACACACAATTTGTCGAATCCATGTGGTACCAACAGGAACAGCAATGGAAATCTGCGATTTGTAGGGACATGAACTTATACTTGCCTCAACAGGAATAAAGTCTAACAAGTGTTTTATAAATGTAAGTAAAACATATCATTTTTGCTTATACACTTTTTTTGTAATTACTTTAAATTTTTTCTCAATCATATAACCTTAATTTCTATAGGAAAATTTTAAAGAGGCGGCCCTCTTCTATTTACATGTAGACATATCTGAGAGTAGAATGAACAAACATAGTGAGGGTGCAATGTTTTAATGCTTTAAACTCACTGATTGTCTGAAGAATTTGTTTATGATATAACAAAGTTATCAGTTATTTGTCATCAGCTTGCCATACATCAACAATTAGTCAAGGGTACTTATTGCGATTAATTTATAATAAAACACTGCCAAGTTCCATAAGGACGAAACAGCAAAAGTAATTTTTTTAAGGAGAAATCTTACTTTATTATTTAGGTAATGAAGTCATTAAACCTTATTACAATTTAGTGCACAACAGTAAAACTTCGAAACAAAACATGCAGATTATGAGAATATGTATATAATACTGTAATCTGTCAGCGTCCATTTCCTGGAACATGTCAATGTTATCCACAAATAATAAATACGCCTACTTCACAAGTCAAGATATTACTTTTAACGAAAAATTCATCCAAATCAGTCATTAAAAATGTCACATATAGTTGCTAAGCTGGCAATTCAAAGCATGTGAACCTTCCTCTAACTACTAAAAATACAGAAGGTATAAAGAAAACTACACTCAACACTCATTTCTAAGTAAACAAAACCTCTCTCTTCTTCCTTCCTAGAATTGTTTCCTGCAATTGTAATAGCAGTTTATTAAGTTTATTTTACAGTAAGCATAATAAAAAGGAAAAGTTATTGTGGTGAAAAAAAATTATAAGCTACTGGTGAGTCTGTGCTTGGCGAGTGGTTACTGTATTCAGTTTTTTAAGACACAGCCTCTCAGAGTAAATTACATTCCACAAATTAATTTGTTTCTTCATACAATTTTATTTAAATAACCTTAATTCAACATATTCGCTACAAATGCACTGTATGAATTTCATGCTCTGAATATTGTAACATCATGCTTTTTGAGTTACAAACTTTCTGACTTCTGAACAGCTGCTGCAATTACAAACTTTATTTCCAATAACCTGAATTTCTGATAATCGGGTGTCACTTAACTGAGGGTCTACTGTATTTTAAATGTTTTACTAGACCTAATGAAAAAAAGTACCAACTGTCAAATAAATCCATTATGGCCTAAAAATTCTTTGAGTTATAAAATATGTCCAATATTGGATAAGATATGTCCAAATAATTTATCATTTTTTTCCTGATAATTACCAGAGCCATTTATTCTAATGCAAATACAATAGAATAAAATAGAATCTCAAGTGCAAATATATATAGTAAAATCACTTATATAAAAATGTTCATTTTTTTTTTGATTATCAATTAAAACTTTACATAAATACATTACGAGTACAAAATTCATACAAGTATATTTCACCTGATTCATTACCTTCTAGTATCACTAAATAGGCCAGACACATCACAATTACAAATAAAATGCCAACCTTCACTTATAGGTTATAATAGTTAGTTAAAACTGGTATCGATATAACACAAGTTAGACGTCAACAGCAGACTTAACCTTGCGACATACAGGTTACAATAACCTCGTCAGTTGTTGACCCAACTCTGCTATATCGTTTTCCAGATTTAACAACATGTGTTGATAAAGGATTCTAAAACTCTGGTCCGTAATTTCCAAGTGCCAGAGATTAATTCGTAAATCATCTGCAGACAGATAAGTCTCTTGGTCAGAGTTGATGCTAATAGAATTAATGTGATAAGTGTGAGCATTGGCAAAAATACGCCTAGGTGACGCTTCTACCATTAGTTCCATAGGTTTTATTACAGGTACCTGAACAAAAAAAAAAAAAAGAAAAAAAGAAAAAAATACAGGATTGTTTTAAACTGTATTCTAAACATTAATAATGATTATTTTATATTATTTATTATTCTTTAAATTTGATATTTTCCATCATTTGTTATATAGAACAACACAAAGTTTCTCACACAATGTTGACCAACTTATCATTCTCTCGTTTAACTTTATTAAACCAAAAAACAAGGAATAAACGCTCAAGGCTTATACTTTGAATTAGACAAAAATAAAACTCTAACATTAACAAAGAATAAAAGTATAAAACCTCTAGCGTTTGATACCTTATGTGCTTTATAAAAATAGTCTAATGTTCACGCTCATGGTAGGTCCCATAAAATATTTTTTACAGCTAAAAAAACCAATAGCCAAAAATTCAACAAATCTTCCATCTGAGTAAATGTAACGGTAAAATTTTGAATAAAATACTGGATTCACAAATCCATTTGGTCTCTGATACCCCAGTAGATTCACGAAATTTATAACAAATACATTTTAAATTTTACTTCTCTAAACTCAAATCTGAAAATATCAATTTTTTTACAGTACTAAAAGCAAACTCTATACACATTTAAAGTGTATTCAAGCAGTAAAAGATTTGGACTCGAGGTAAACAATTTGGCATTCTAGATTCAAACCACCTATAAACAACTTTAATATCATTTGTTAAGAGACAGGATATAAGTAATTTGTTCCTTTCTAATTAAGGAATTAATAATTATTAAATACTTACATTGGATTTAAAAATATTATATTATTATTATTATTATCGTATTTTGTTATATAATAGATTTCCTTTGTTGTTTTGAAAGACGTACTGCATTTTGCGTTATTCCATGAATTTATTGCATACTGTAAAGCAAGTGTTTAGGTAAAATTTATTATTAAAAGTTCAAAAATTATATAATAAAAAACACCAGTAACATTATACAGAATCCAAAATTATAGAACTATTTACAACATTCAAAATTACTTGAACTTTCAATTTCAATTTCCCTTGATTTTTTTCATCACTTCGTTTTTGAAGGACGGAGCATATAAATTATCGATTTTCTCTTTTTCGTTACTATAATATTACCTTTCAGATATTTGAAAAATACAATACCAATAATTAGTTTATTGTAAAGTTATTTATTGTTAATTAAAGAGCCTTTAATTAGTTTCCTAATTTTACAATTTTGTTATACAATTACGTATTTATACAATCTAAAATAATAATTATCAAAAAAAAAAAAATACACTATAACTAAATTAAAAAAAACTACTAAATTATAAAACATTTAAAAAACAATTCAAAACCACAATAAAATGTTTAATAGGAAACTAGGCTCATTTCTGGTTGAAGGCTTCTACTACACTTTTCCAAGTCCATCTTACAATGTTCTGCCACTGAGGTTCCTCATGACTGACTAGTTCGTCCCACCATCTTGCGAGTTGTCTACCCCTGTGTCTCGTACTTCCAAATGGCTGCCAATTTGTACATACTTTTGTCCATCTTTCATCATACTTTCTCCGCTAAAAGTCTAGCCCAATTCCATTAAGAAGTTTTGCCATTAGGACAACATTTTCTAATTGGGTTATTTTCCTTATTTCAGTATTTCTGACTTTATTCCATAAAGACACTCAGCATGTTATGTTCCATACCACTTTGTTGACTTTTTTCTTCAATAGAGTCCATGTGTATATTTCATATGTCATACAGGAAATAATACATTTATTAAATGCCAGTCCTGTTCCGATCCATGTTGCTTTTAAAAATGATTTCATGGACCAATACTTCTTCCAAGCTAAAATAATTCTATTAATTTCCTTTGTACTACTATTCTGAAAAGAAATGGTTTGACACAAATATGTTGCTTCTGTTACCAAGTTTAGCTTTTGTTTTATTTAGGAATAGATCTTCCCTAGGAGTACAGTTTTTTATTCACTTATCATGAGCCTTGCTCGGCTACCCTCTCTGTCCAGATACTCCAACATGTTCGCAGTTTTGAGGGTGATTTTGCAAAAAGAACATAATCATCAGCAAATCTTATATTAGTAATATTAAAACTATTTATTTCAATTCCCAAAATATACCAATCTATTTTCTTGAAACTTTCTCAAGTATCTCATTAAAAATGATTAGGTGAGTGGATCAACCTGTTTAATGTTCTTCAACATACGGAAATACTTTTTTGGTTTCTCCAAAACATTATGAACCAGTGTTTTAATACTCATATTATATTTTCATTTAACACACTGTTTGTACTGAAAAATATATTTTTTCCAATTAGAGAATTTTTTTCATAAATTCACGTACAGTTAAAAATCCTCTGGCTTAAATGTAATGAGATTGACAGAAGGATGCCAGAAAATATATAATGATTCAAAGATGAATACTTATTTCAAATTCAATTTATTTAGCTATAAATACATCACTCCTAGGAGATGCAATGTATCACGAAAGAGAGAGGCATACCTCTCTGTGATCGGGAGTTAAAACTTATAAACTAACACTTAAAAACTAGAAAACAAAAGGGATAATTATGCTACGCAGTGCAAACAAATAAAATATTTGATTACAATAAAAATTATATAGAGATATTGGAAATAAATGCACTTAAAAAGTTAACAGTATCGTTTATCAAAAGTTATAAATATCTCATAAAGTTAACTATAAGTTTCTTTTATATAATTCAACAATGTTTTTTTCCTTGTTTTAGAAGAAACAGACAAATTCTTTAGATGAGCAGGTAGTTGATTAAAATATTTTATTGCAGTATAAAGGTTGTTCTTTTTAACGTATTGCTTTAGTATAAAGTGGTATTCTAATATCCTTACCACGTGTCATACTAATAGAGTTTGAACATAAAGAGCTTAGATAAGAATAATGATAATTTAAACAATTCGTTATATAAAGTTGTTCAAAAGTGGGAATAGAGTTGGAGCCCAATAAGTTAATAAATTTATTCTGTATTGATATCAGCGATACAGAATATCGATATTGACATTCTGTATCGACATATTTAAAAATATTAGAACAAGACAGATAAAAACATTATTCCCACTGTTAAGACGTGTTAAAAAAATGACACAAAACAAATACAATACAAAAAAACTATACAAATACAATACAAAAAAACTATACAAATACAATACAAAAAACAAATACAAAATAATTTGTAATTTTATAAAATACCTTTAAAGAAGTTATATAAGATGGATCTTTCATCTGACCATTATCCTCTTTGGTATTGTAGCCTTCTACTCGTTTATCTCTTTCAGACACTTTCCATAATTTTATAGTTTTATCTAGAAAAAAAATTGTCAATAAATCATATAATTTATGTGAAAACAACTTAAGAGTATAATATTACAAAGTTTTTGAGCAATGAAACACCATCTGTAATTTTATAACAGAAAAGATATCAAAATGCAATTACAGTAAATCCTCTCACATTCGGCCCTCTGATGTTCGGTTCGATTACTGGGATGTTTTTAAACTGGATAGTAGCGCACTATGTTTTCAAATTCAGTAGTAGTGCAGTAATATCTACAGTTACTGCTTTTGCATAACTAAAACTTATACTGCAATGTATAAGCAGTTATTAAATTTAGTTTATTGTAATGTTTATATAACATCGTAAATCATACCACGATCCTATTATCACTTATCTGACATACTCCATACTTACCGTTAGTAGACAGTAAAAAATGTGATTGATTTTTCCGCTTTAACCATCTTATTTTATTGATCTTTTCCTCTATTTCAAGACTTTTCAGATAGTCGAACTCAGGTTCATGGCTTTGGAACGTAGAATACACATTGTACTCCCCACGACGTGGAATGCTTGTTTTACTCTGAAACAAATGCACAGACCATCATAAATGGTTTGTTTACTTCCTTTGTTTAAAATATCAATTATTTTGGTTTTATTATTCAATTTAATAGTTTGGAATATTTGCATTATTTACTTTTTATTTGGACGTTTGCCATTATTAATGTACATAGAACAATAGTGAATGAAAGAAGTAAAAGAATGAACACAATACTGAATAAATATAAATTGTGTGAAAATACAAAGCTGAATAAAAAAGTACTTTGTCCTCTTAGGAATGATTTTACAAAATTTTTGTATACAACATACCAAAAACTGATTTTTAATCACTGTTTTATGATATAAACACCTAAATATTAAGAAATTTGTTTCAATGAAATGAAACCTGTTTTTTTTTCAATGTATAGTACTGAATACTTTTTTGAAAATTATTTAGTGATGAGAGAGATAGATGTCTGTTATGGGTGTGAAGGTTATGTTTCTTTATAACCTTTGTAGGAGTTTGCACATATAATCTGTACAACTATTGGTGTGTGTTAGGTTTTTCTTGCATTTAGCTAGGTTATAAGTTGTTTTTTAGATCATATAGTTATACGAGGGTTGATCAAATATAAACGAGACTGATTTTTTAAAAAATTTATTGCTTACTTACAAATTATTCTTGATACAACTTATTTTTCTACATAGTCTCCCGCACGAGTAACACATTTTTCCCACGGATTGGAAGTTTTTAATTCCATCTTCGTAAAAGTTCTCGGCGTTCATTGAGCCATTGGAGCACGAAGGTCTCCACCGCAGAATCGTCTTCAAACGCTGGCCTCCAAGCGCCTCTTTGAGTGGCCCAAACAGGTGATAGTCGCAGGGTGATAAGTCTGGACTGTATGGGAGATGTTCCATTGGTTCCCAGCCAATTTGATCGAGTTTAAGCCTCGTAGCGTTCGCCGAATGTGGTCGGGCATTATCGTGAAGAAGAATGACGTTTCTCGCCGGTTTAGATTTCCTTTTCCTACGACAAGACTGTTTTGCGGCCTCTAAAACATCGCAATAATATTGTGCATTTATTGTGCGTCGTTGATGGAGGAAATCGACGTGAAAGGCGCCTTGATTTTCGAAAAATACAGTGGCCATTACCTTCCCGGCTGACGATCGTGATTTGGCCTTCAGAGGTGCCCTCTCTCACCTCTTCCGCCACTCCATACTTGCCTGTTTCGACTCGGGAGTGTAATGGTGAACCCATGTTTCGTCACAAGTGACAATCCGGTTTAATAATGCCTCACCATCTCGTTCAATTTGGGTCAATAGTCGCTGGCAAATCTCCAAATGATTCCGTTTGTGAACGTCGGTCAAAATTCGTGGAACCCACCTTGCAGATACTTTGCTGAGTTTTTTGATGTAACGATTTTTTGAACGCTACCATAGCTTAACTGGAGTTCATCTGCAATAAATCGCAGCGATATATGTCTGTCTTCGTCCAGGAGCTTCCGAACAGCATCAATGTTTTCGTCCGTGACGGAAGTGGTCGGGCGACGGTCATGGCTGAGGTTTTCTACTGCTTCCTGTCCTTCGGCGAATTCCTTGTGCCAAGCAAAAACGCGAGCTCTTGACAGGGTCCTGTCCCCGTATTGAGCCGTCAATCTACGAAAGATTTCAGTCGGATTGACCCCCTCCTTGGCCAAAAACTTAATAATAATTCTCTGCTCCACGGAAACATGCACTTCACTCTCACTCATTGTATAGTTTTATACTGAAGGGTCCGAACGGAAATGTTGCCCGTCTACGCCCGTCCCAAACCTCCCAGGCTACCTGAAACCCCACCCTTTAGAGTTCAATGTCCAACGGAAAAGTTTTTAGAAAGTTAGTCTCGTTTATATTTGATCAACCCTCGTATGTTGTATTTTTGATTTATACTTGTTTTTAAATTCCACTTTTGAATATTAAACATATTGTACTCTTAGGAACAATTAAGGTGATACCCAAAAATTACACAAATCCGAACAAATAGCGGGAACGAATTACAGTACAAAGTCCAGCTATGAAAGGTATTATGCGTCATCCTCTGTTTAACAGTGAGGGGAAGATGTATACAACCAAGCACATACTATTTGTTGAAGACCAACAGCATTTGGGTAGGCCATCAACCAGCATCAAAGCAGAAAACATTGCTAGAGTAAACATCCGTCTGGACAGAAGATAAACCATCCACAATGTGGCTGAATTTGTTGGAATATCATATGGGATATGTTAATGCATTTTGTCTGATGAAATCAACATGAGAAGAATGGCAATCAAGTTTGTCCCAACGACTTTTAATACAAAACCCACGTGACAGGAGAGTACACGTCTGAACTGAGCTCTAAATGATAACTGCGGTAGATCCAAACTTCTTGATCTAAATAACACGTGATGAAAGCTGGGTTTACAGTTATGATCTGGAAACCAAAGAGCAAGTTACAGTGGAAGATGCCAAATTGTCCAAGAAAGAAAGAAGCCCGTCAAGTTCACAGTAATGTGAAATCAATGTTGATAATTTTTTTCAACGTTTGTGGAACTGTCTACCAGGATCTGCCTCATCTGGTCAGACCGTTAACAGTTTCTACTACCTCTGTGTTTTGAGGCGACTAAGGGAGAATGATTGAGGTAAATGGCCAGAGCTGTGGCGTAGTGAAGACGGGTCCATGCACCACAACAATGCACCCGTTCACACTGCGATCTAGGTAAGGCAGTTCTTGGCCAAATCCAGATGCTACTTGTATGTCATTTACAGTACTCACCAGATCTCACCATGCACCTTTTTTCGTCTTTCCAAATACAGTGGTACTCCGGTTAACGGTTTTAATTAGTTCCAGAAATAAGACTGTAATCTAAGCAGACTGCTGTGCGAGCCAGCGTTTACAACAGAGGCTTATGGAAAACATTTAAATTTGTTATTGTTACATAGGAAAGAATAACTGAGTATTACTATTAATATATTAAAGATAAAGAATGAAGAAAATCTACAGAAGAGAAGTCACACTTTATTTTAACTAAATTCATACAAATGTAGTTATGTTATGTATATACACACAGATACACCTCTGGTCTGATGTCGTTATTGATCCAGTCATGTATAAATCAATACTGTATATTTTTTTAGTTCATATTGTAGCTTTTTTTTAGTTCTGTAGTCAAAGTTTGTGTTTACTTCTAATACCACAAGCACTTATTTTTGGATCCATTTAATTAATTCACAAAAAAAAAAATTAAAAACAGGATTTAAACAATTTGAAACTCATACACAAAATACTTGTTTTGTTAAATTTAAAAAAAAGTATGTAACACAATAATATTGTAACCATTTAAATTTTTTAACAGGCTAACAAATTAAACAAACAGTAAAAGAGTTGATGACACACTAAGTAAAATTAGGTAGGACAGAAAAGGGAATAGGAGTGGGCATCCTGAGAACAGATAACTAAGAAATGTGTCCTACAAAAACCATACACCCCTCAATCAAAGGCTTGTTTGTGTTAACTGAGCACAATGTTATCTCTATGTTTACATATCTGCTTAGAAATATTATAACAAAATGAACACACTCATAATATGTTCAGCCCTTTATCTAAAACCTAAACTGTTATGCGGATCATTTTTTTATTCCGTGAATTAGACCCCGTTGTCCAGGTCGACCATAAGGGATCACTGTATAAAAATCAAGCTGAAGGGACGTAGATTCAATATCACAGAAGAAATTCAAGGGGATGCACAAGAGAGCCGACATCAAGCAAGCAATTCTTCCATTCATGGCAGAAACACTGACAACACATATGCATAAGATGACTACTTTGAAGGAGACAATTAAATTTTTGATTGGAAGTGTGTTCTTCGGTTTTTGTTTTTTTAACAATTTTCAAACTTTTCAGTAGCACCTCATATTACTTTTTACTTTTTATGAGAACCCAAAATAATTAACATCTTAGGATTTACATTTTTTGTAAACATTTGTTTTCTTTTAAATGTGTTATATTTTATTATTTTTTTCTTAATTTAGATGTCAATGAAAGGAATAACAAAGAATGTATATCTTTTAAGATATAAAACTTATTATTACAAATTTATACATAACATTTAGAAAGTGTTAATTAACTCTTGTTCTGCAAACATACAATAAAAACTATAATTTTTATATTGGGTATGTCTCTTATGTTTTTAAATTTTATAAGACATTACTGTCAGAAGGACGGATAGACACTCATGCGAAAAATTAGTGTCCTTGGTAAAACCTAAGGAATTTGGTGGATAAAAGAAAACTTCAAAAAATAAAATATCTAAGCAATTTTGGCAGAACACAAAGTTAAGAGCTAACAACATAACTGAATTAATTTAAAAATGTTCGTAAAAAGATAAATTATAATATCATTGAGTTGAATTCCACGATCTATCAAAAAATAAAAAAATACTTAATGCAGGCTATACAGTAATAGTGTTGATAATATTTCAACAGCATTTCATCTGTGTACAGCTGTTTCACCACAATATCAGCAATAACTGACAATAAGTTGTTCAAACATCGGATAAACCTCTCTTATCCGTATGCCCCTACCGGACCTCTTCCTTACATTTTGTCTAAAAAATGTTCAAGAATAAAAGTAACAGAAAAGGGTGGAATTTGTTTAGCAACTTGATTTGTTAGTAATGGTTTAATTGAAAACAATATAAATAATCCAAATCAATACTTTAATTTTAAATGTAAGGCAGTAAATGAGTAAAAAACCAAAAACCAACAAGGTTTTCATCGTTGTCACTCCAAAATTAAAATGTAAAATAAATTTTTTTTTTTAAATTGAGGTACTATATAAAAAAAATATAAATAATAATAATTAGATATAAATAAAACAAACAAAATACAATAAGAACTTTAATATATGCCTAAAGCTAGCCAACAATAACAAATATCTTAGAAACAACAAAATATACTCAATTTATTGTAAGGCTGTAAATCGGCCCTACAATAATAAAAATTAAAATTATAAAAACTTGTATAATATTTGGAATTATATATTTTATATTGAATTATAATATATTGAATTATAATCAATTGTATATTGATTATACAATAAAAATTACTATTGATCAATAATATCAATAGTAATATAATCATGAACAAGTTTATATCATTTTTTAATATTTACTCATCTCATTGTATTAATTTTATATTACACCCATTTAAATTGCAATTATTTTAGAGTCAACATTTTTTAGGGTCGTCAAAGGATGAAAGCCAAGAACCCTTATAAATTTGCATACATTTCTGTTTGTCCGTCTATATGATGTCGGTAATGAACCTCTTTCTTGTAAATGATGAGACTGATCACTGAGAAAAATTGGGCAAACATGATCTCTGTAGTGGTCTGACCATAGAGTAAAATTATTAAGGTTTTAAAATTTATTTATCTAGAATGGGGCACCATTTGAAACTAGACGTGATACTGATTCCAAATACATGTAGTTTGTGTACACAAAGAGTTTATATAGAGCCTCCGAACCTCTTCAATTGTTCGTTTTCATGACTGTCAAGTTTACGAAGTCTGAGAAATGTAAGTAAGTTAGCAAGGCAATATTTCAGTTTGCATTATAAACCAATTAAATACATTCTTTTAAAATATCTGTATTAGTAAAAAAAATGTAGTCATATTTTTTTTGAAGAAATAAAGTACGATAAAAATACAGTTTTTGAATTTCATAGAGAAATATGTGTGCTGCTGTATTTTTGTTGAGAGATGCACCTAACCTTATAATATACCCAAGGTTAGACTAGAACGTTTGAGTTTATACAGCATGTTACTTATGTTATTATTAAGAGTTACACCATTCAATTTATATTTAAAATACTAGTTTTAATCTGTCCTCCTCCACCCTTAAAAATTTATATAAAAATGATCGTACCTAAATATCTAATAAAATTCTTTTGGCTTCTTTGGCAGAAATAATAAAAACACAATGACAATTTTTTTTAAATATCAATTTAAAACATAGTACATGTTGATGTGTAGATTTTCAAAGTGCATGCAAAGTTTCAGGATATCTTAAAATCTGGCTACAAAATAACAGCGTTAGACACAAATGAATAATTTATTCACTAAAATTAAAATTTATTTGATTCATATTGGGACTGCAGATAATCAATTTTAAAAAATAACAAAGTCAAACTGGGAATACATGTTGATAAACCAAACACACTTTCAAAGTGTATGACGAGTTTCAGGTTGATATCTCAAAAATTGGATAAACTACATCCACTTTTTTGTGTCAAATGTACAAAATTACACTAACTTGATAAATAAAATTAATAACCTCTAATTTCAGTATTACGAGTACTAACATAAAGTATGACAGAGCTTAACTACTGGTAGCACTTTAACCAGAACTGATAAGTCAAAGAAAGAAGAAAGACTGTTACATGTACGCAAGGCGGGAAGGAACTAGAAACTACTTAAATGAATTATGATCAAGGCAGGCTTGTGATAACCTCCTGCTTTATTACGTAAGTACAGATTAAACACATCAGCACTTCCGAATGTAAGTCAAAGATAATGATAAATGTACACGAATATAGTCAAAACATTCAGATAAAACCAATAATAAAATCAATACTGCAAAATACAACTTTAATGAAGTATTGTACACAAGTGACAACACCAGGAATGCTGAATGCAATATTTGCTACGTACACAATTGATTCAATTTGACTGGAGCTTGGAAAGATAGTAAAAAAACTTCATTTCAGAAATAAACAAAAACTGAAGTAATCTGAAATGACACTAAAGTTATAGCAGTGTGTGTGTGTGTGTGTGTGTGTAATGTATGTATGTTTGTGTGTATGTGTTTGTGTGTGTGTGTGTCTGTGTCTGTCTGTGTTTGTGAGTGTGTGTATGTGTGTGTGTGTGTGTGTGTGTATTTGTGTGTGTATATGTACGTTTGTGTGTGTGTATGTGTGTGTGTGTGTTTGTGTCTGTCTGTCTGCGTTTGTGTTTGTGAGTGTGTGTGTGTGTGTGTGTGTGCTTGTCTGCATGTGTCAGGGCGCGTTCGTGCATGTGTTTCTGTCTGTCAGTGCCTGTTTCTATGTGTGAGCGTATGTGTGTGTGTGTGTGTGTCTGTCTGTCTGCGTGTGTGTTTGTGAGTGTGTTTGTGAGTGTATATGTGTGTGTATTTGTGTGTGTATGTATGTGTATTGTGGTTGTGTGTTTGTGTGTGTGTGTATGTTGGCCAAATGTACTGGTCCTTTCCTACTCCTATAATGAAACTATGTACAGTGATACCCCGGGTTACAGTCGACCTGTACAACGGTCTAATTCACAGAATGAAAAATGACCCGCATTAACAGTTTAGGTTTCAGGTAAAGGGCTGAACATATTATAAGAGTGTTTTGATTTTGTTTAATTATTTCTAAGCAGATGTGTAAATACTGCTTACATTTGTTATGATAATCAACAAATAATAAATTTTGCAACACAATTGCAAAATCAAGTGCAACAATTGTAGCACTTGTGCTGTGCTACAGAAATACACATTGTGCTGAGTTAACACAAACAAGATTTCGATTTATGGGTGTTTGGATTTTTGTAGGGCAATAACTTACAGGATATTTCTTAGTTATTTGTTCTCAGAATGCCCACTCCTATTCCCTTTTCTGTCATGTACCTAATTTTATTTAGGGTGTCATCAACTTTTTACTGTATGTTTAATTTCTTAGCCTGTTAAAAAAATTAAACAGTTATAATATCGTGTTACATACTTTTGATTTTTAAATTTAACAAATCATTGTGTCTTTGTGTGTACGAGTTTTGAATTGTTGTTTAAATCATGTTTTCAATTTTTTTTGTGATTATTAATTAAATGGGTCCTAAATGAAGTGCTTGTGGTAGTGGAAGTAAGACAAACTTTGACTATTCTACTAAAACTAATATACAGAATATACAGTACTGATTTGTCTTGTGTGTACTGTATATATATGTGACATTTGTATGAAATTAATTGAAATGAAATGAAGCGTTACTTCTGTTCTTCGAATTTTCTTCATCTTTGACATATTAACAGTGAATACTCAAATCACTTTTTTCTATGTAACAAATTAAAATGTTTTCCATAAGTCTCTATTGTAAGGCAAAGCAGTCTACTCAGATAACAGTCTTAGTTCTGGAACGAATTATCACCATTAACTAAGAAAGGGTACGACTGTAATATCCTTTCTTGATGCTAACAAAATTCCGGAACACTTTGAATGAGTGAAACACTTCCTCTCACTTATAGCCTTATTTCATTGTCCTACCATGTCATTTGAAATAATGCTCAAAAACATACTAAACAAACAATATTTTATGTAATTTTTAAGCAAAATAATATTTAAACCCATAAAAAGTAAATAGGAGAACTGATCTAAGCAATACATTAAGGCAATAACTCAGGCTATTGGAAAACCAATGTTTAGTTTAGTTTTATTAAGAATACGAGTTTTGTTTTCCCATGTCTCCTTGAAGACCAACAAACCTTCAGATGCTACATCTGCTTTATGAATGAACGAATATGAAGAATACACCTGCACCGTGACTTTTGTAGATATTCTTGAGATGATCAGTCACACCGCCTTCTCTAGTCCTAGTCTCTTCATAACGTCTAGGTTTGGAGAGGTTTCAAGGTAGGTAGCTCCCCCTTCTAAATGGTGACTTCCCAGTTTCTTATTGAAGTGCAAGCAGATGCTTACTCTGCTAATTTCCTTTGAATTATTCTTCCTCTTGACCCTTATTATGGAGGTTTTGCTCCATTTGGCCACCCTTTTTATTGTGCAGTGAGATTCCACTAATTCTATTTTATATTCTTATTAATTGAAACACCGACAAGTAGCTAAGAAAATGCATTGGCAAGGTTAAAGAACACTGGGAGGTTGCCACGTCCTCAAACGGCTCTGTTTTTACACCACTAGGCTGATGCCATTCACAATTAGTACGGGTCACTTTAGAGTTAATGAAGCTATGTAGAATAGAGTGGAATAGTAAATTAACACCAAAACAGAACACACAAATTGTTTGAAATATCTTCATACAAAAATGAATCCAATTCGAAGATTGGATCACTTTAGAGTTAGACTCACGAAAAATTTTCTCTCTTTATTTGTTTCACCCAAGTTTGTGGTTCACTAAATCAATTACTTTTTAATGTTCTGTGCCTTCCTCGTAGCCCAGTATTGCTTCATTCGTTGTGATCTTGTTTTTCTAAGAAAAATTTTATTTAATATTTTAATTTTAAAATCTGGCTTTACAGTTTCCTACTTTGTCTTTTTCCTACTTTTTATTTCTATTTTATCTTTTGACATCATGTCTTCATTAGGGATTGTGACAATCTTTTTTAGTTCCTCCAGTCTTAAACAACGACTATCATATGATAAGATCACTTCTCCTATATCAGGTTAGTTTATTGTATGAAACCCTTCTTCAAAATTTTATGCTTATGTTTACAATGTTGGCTATAACAATGCTCATATCTGTTATTCTGCTATCAGCTAACACCTATCTGCCATAATGTGCACTAATTTATCATATATAGTTTTATTTTATTATTTTTTTTTTTTTATTTTAAGGCGAAAAGCACATTGAGGGTATTATCGCCTCCTTAAATGTAAGTGTGAGTGTAAAGCGTTTCTCGTAGGTGTAGTGTTATAAATGTAAGTGTGTGTGATAGACTCAGGTATTGTGAGGAACGTCTAAATCCTCTCAATAGGTGCAGCTAGTCTGCACCCCCTGCGGGGTATATAGTTTTAGTATAAAGTTGCATTTGGCTGTATAGTATGTTTGTGTTATAATAATTTTATGTTCTAGACTGTTAGGAATTAAAATTGTAACTATAATTATTAGTTTAAAAAAAAAATTGTAAAGGAGTTACAACCAAAGAAGGCTGCTGACATACTGCCTGTTGTTATAAACAACAAGGTAAGTAGAACAGCAGTTTAGATAAAAGCTTGGGGAGGAAGTAGGTCACGGTCAGTTGATTCTGGAGGGACCTGATGGCCATTTAAAAGTCAGTGCATAGGAAAGTAACTAATGTTCCAAGAGGACATTCCAGCCAGGTGGTGCTGGGGAGCAACACACTGGCGGTCTACGGGGTAAGTAGACAGCTTTTGTGTACACTTATTCCCCTCTCTTTTCACGTTAAAAAAACTGGGGCAGGAGTTTTCCGGAAGGATTTTGGAACATTATTTCAGGAAAACATTTAATTGGAAAATAAAATAGTGTTCATTTTTTGGTGGTTATCAAATGTACCTGTAGCCGAAACAATATAAGAAGATTGTGATATATGTATTAAAAGACAGTATTGGACCACCGATAGTTGCTTCTTTACAGGACCCCAGTTAGGAGAGATTCCAAATTGCTAACAAGATATTTAATAATGCATGCAATAGCAATAATTATCTAACAGGACTTTCACCTAAAAACAAAATTAGGTGCTTCTGTAGATAATTAAAACATAAGAAAGATTACTGTAATAAAAAATGGGTTATGAGATGTAGGTCTAGATTATAACCATCATGAATGCTTATGTTCACTTACAATAGGGTCTCTCTGGAAGATAACAACTCTGCCACCTTTGTCTCCAGTTGCCAGCAAGTCACCATCATGGTTGAACTCAACACAAGAGATTATATCAGCTGAAATCCGAAAAGAAATCCATTATATTAATTACATTTCTCTAAAAATTCACATTAGAACACATTTAAAATTTTATGTAGTAGGCTCTATGTATATGTATTCCGAAGAGGAATTTAAATTTTTTAAGATATTCACACCAAATTTCACACAATGACTGTTTCGAGTCCAAGGGGAAAATACTGTGGGGCTAGCAGAACCATTTCCTCCCCATACCCATGATTGATAATTTTTTTTTTTATTTGTTATTGTCAAAATGATAAGAGATATCTTTCAACGATCTTCAGCAATGTTGTCTTCAAAAGAACTAAAATTTCCCCATACAGACCCTTGATGTCCAAACACCCTCTCACCCTATCAAAAACATTTTTTTTAAAAATTCAATACAAAATAAAGAATCTATAAATCAAAAAAAAATTGTTTTTTATACAAATGAACGGGTATTTTCCTATGTACGGATATTAATGCCTCCTATAGGTCCTCCTCATGTGTACAATTTTGTACCATGAAGGAATAAATGGAAATAAATAAATGTAGTTATATTCTTATCTGCATTAATTTTTGCACACGATAAGAGTAAGTTTACACGAGATTTCAAAAAACCACCCCATCTCATTTTCCATTCCTTCATTAAATATTGGTACTTACCGAAATTTTGTACTTGGTGTTCAAAATAAGAGAAAAATTAGGTCTTGGTCTATGTATGACATTTCTATAACTCAACTATTACTATTCTTCTACCCCTTAAATCAAATCTTTGGCACTTCTTGATAAAATTTTGTAAAACTGACATTCAGTTTTACAATAAACAAGAGGAAATTACTGTATACGTGTGAATATTCTTTCTTTCTCTAAATTCCTGTTTTAAACAATCAATTTTCATTTATAATATAAAAACTATGTTATTTCAGACTCAATTTACGCACAAAGTTTTGTTAAAATCAGTTGTGCTAGTTTTGTAACATTCTGCAAAGTTATTCTGAATCCTATCCTTCCAATTAAAATTATATATATATTCAATCCTAACTCCCTTGCACTATTAAATTTCATTTCATTCTGTCATTTCAAAATGTTTATTAATTATTACTACACATATATTGATTATAGTACATTCCTTCAACACCTGTTCGATTCAAGTTGGTATATTATCAAAGTTAGTTTTTTTACTCAATTTTTATAACTCCTAAAATATCAAAGAAAAAAAATGTATCCTTTATAAAAATTTTAGAACATATTAATTAACCAGAAATCAATTTCAAAACCAGTTTAATTTCATTTAGTTCATACTGTATGAACTTAGTACTAATTTTGGTTGTACTAAAATTAGTAGGTCATACTATACTTATTCATGTTTTTTCCATACTTTTCATGTCTACCCAGTTGAAGAACAAGACTACTATAACTTACCCACTGTTTGTGTAGGTTACCAATGTAAGGCTTAGCTTACTTTTTAATCTAACGAATACTGCTTATTATGCAAAATTTTTAAAAACATATTTTATTTTTTATACATTTATAATTGTTCGGATCGTAATACATTTGCTATTTCAATTTGTCACCCACTAGACAAGAATTTTTCTGCAGGAAAAATTCTTCCATATCACTAAGTTTCCTGAAACATACAACTTAAATTCATAATATAAATTCTAAAGTGTGCAATTTATATTTAATTTTACTTCATACACTTATTATGTCTTATAATATTACATCATATATAAATATCTTATAACTTTCATAATGTCTTTGTTATAGTTTTTTTTCAGTTTTTCTGAATAGTTGTCCTTGGGAAAATCACTTTCCTGTTACTCTGAAACTTAAACTTGCATATTTTATTAGTTCACAGGGGATTAAATTGTCTGAAATTTATTTATGTATTTTATGGGGATACTCTACACAAACACATAATTTTCATTTGCTTCCATTTTACTTTCACATATTCAGTACAGCTTACGGCTTCGTTCCCTCAAACTGGCCAACCATAATTCATCTGTATATACAGGATAATTACAAATTTAAAATTTTTAATTTTGCAATATATTTTTTTATGATTATGCTTAGAATGATACTCAAGAAAAACATCTATTATTTTGATGAAACTCTTGGCATGAATTATTTGTACACTCTAAATAAACTATTAGTTGACTAGTTCAACAGGATGTTTGAGCTGTTCAAACAAGTCCATTTTTGCTGTCCTAATACTAGGTCTGTTTCCTTTGGAACATTTTAATTGAACAGTACTCTTCTATAACCTTTTACATTTTAAATTTGCTTATGGCCATAGGCTATGATTTTACCTGCATCTAATACCTGAAACTGCTGTTCTATTTACTCTCTCTAACAGGGTACTGACCTTTTAGTTTTATACTGAACAAAATTTTAGCAATTATTTTATCTTACAATTATTTCAATTTGACAAATTAATTTCCTATATATTTAATTTATTCCTTTACAGTTTTAATGATATTTATATAATTGAATAATTTTAATAATATTCAATAATTTCAGATAATATACAATGATATTCATATTAAAATAATTCTAATGGTTTATAAACTTTTACCTATTTGAATATTTATATGGACTATTCACTTATTCCCAACATTGCTGGATCTTTTCCACTAGATTTTATACATCAATTAATTATACAGTTTTATCTATTTCTATGGTTAATTGTAATATGGTTTATATCATAAACACCTTGTACTTTGCCTGCTCTATTTATTATCAATTACTTTGTATGTCTTGTGTCATATCAGGTATGGTCCTGCATATAATAACTTCTGCTTGTGAAATTTTACCATTATTCTAATCTATTATGCACGGAGATTAACATATCTTCCACTATATAACTTTGCCCTTGTTGGCCAGCCCTTCTAATCATTCTCAACAAACGTCCTTCCTCTCTTGACACTGGTCCTGACTTATCTGTCCTGGCCTTTTTTGTAGATATTGGTCTCATATATATTTTGGTTCATTGTTTAACTGCATTTGTTCCAATGTAAATGTTACCGTGTTACATAATGTATTAAATACCATTCAAGTTCTCTATGAATGGAATGTGTTTCACCTAAGTCGGCTGATTTCTTAGTCATCTACCAATTTCCCGATTAACTCTTGCAGCCATGTTTACTCGATTAGGTTTGCAGCCATAGGTATTAGTACACGATTTAGGTAAATTTTATTGCATCAGCATTTAAACATTCTAGACATAAATGTTGATCCGTAATCAATAAGAATCAGTTTGGGACAAATTTTTTCCTTTTGGGGATAAAAATCCCTTTTTGGGGAATGTTTACTAGCATGTCTACGTGATGCATTCCATCTCAAAGTTCTTCTCACACCCTGCTGAGGTGTTATCTGCTTGAGAACTGCTATACTTTTCTTTCATCTGTGAATTTAATAAATTTTTCATGTTAATTAATTTTTCATTGATTAATTTCTCTGCCTGTGCGCTTTATTTTGACTGCAGTGCAAGTGGCTTTCTTATTGGTCCTAGTTCCCAGTGTGACCTTTGTAACTTTGTAACCTCCCTTAAAATTTATGTTCCACAAATTTTTGTAACAACGGTTCCTGTGAAGCAATTTCCATTCTGGAAACGCCACATTATTCAGTTCAAATTACTGGTCATTTACAAACTTGAATGAGTGTTCCGATGTTTAGATCCATAGTCATTCTCTGTTGGTTATAGATTGTTTTACATAACATTATTTATTTAATTTATCTTTTTAGTACCTAACAATATTTCGTATCACCTATATTTTAGGTTTTACACCAATCTTTAACAAATTTACATGCATTTTGTTTCTACCCCTCTTTAAAGTTATTATAATTTAATTAGATTATTTTTATTTTTTCATTATAAGCTGAAGCATCTATGTAATATAGTACTTGTAACTATATACTTTGCACTTGTTTACAGTTTAATCAATTATGCTTTAATTATACAGGGTGGTGCATATAATACTGACTTGAAACTGCTGATATCGATACAGAATAAATTTATTATCTTAGTGGGCTACAACTCTATTCACACCTTTGAACAACTTTATATAACGAATTGTTTAAATTATAATTATTCTTATCTAAGCTCTTTATATACAAACTCTATTAGTATGACACGTGGTAAGGATATCAGACCACTTTATACTGAAGCAATATGTAAAAAGAACAGTATTTATACTGCCATAAAATATTGTAATCAACTGCCTGCTCATCTAAAGAATCTGTCTGTTTCTTCTAAAACAAGGAAAAAAACTTGTTGAATTATATAAAAGAAAGTTATAGTTAACTTTATAAGATATTTATAACTTTTAATAAACTATAATGTTAACTTTTTATATAAGTGCATTTATTTCCAATGTCTCTACATAATTTTTATTTTAATGAAATAATTTGTTTGTTTACACTGCATAATTATCCCTTTTGTTTTTTAGTTTTTAACTGTTAATTTATAAGTTTTAGATCCCGATCACAGAGAGGTATGCCTCCTCTTTCGGGATACAGTGCATCTCCTAGGGGTGATGTATTTATAGCTAAATAAATTGAAATTGAAATTATCATAATTATTTCTATTACCTGTTTAGTTAATCAATATCTTACTTAATCAGAATTGTCAGTTTAACATTTTATGCATTTATAATACAAAAACTATCTATCTCATTTCAGACCCAATTTACATATAAAGCTTTGTATACTTTGTTGTGCTCATTTCGTGAAATTATTCAAAGTTATTCTGAACCCTATCCTTCCTATAAAAACAAATTTATTCAACCCTAACTTTCTTACACTACTACATTCCATTTTATTCTGTACAAATTTTTATTAATTACTACATGTATATACATTATATAATATTCCTTTAATACCAGTTCAACTAAAGTTTGCATATTATCAAAGGTAGTTTTTTGTTCTATCTTTATACTCCTTAAATAATTAATTTATGAACATTTTTTTGTTATTTATGAAAGTTTCAAAACATATTAATTAACCATAAATCAACTTCAAAACCAGTTTATTTCCATGTAATTCATATTGCATAATCTGTCTTGGACAAAAATTGTTTCAAAGTTGTACAAAATTAATAACTACAGTTTAATGTGCTAACCTATTTACGTTTTCCATATATTTTTCATGTCTACACAGTTGAATAAGAACAAGATTACTTTACCTTGCCCACTGTTTGATTAGGGAACTGATGTAAGGCATGGCATATATGTTAACCTAACAAATCCTACTGGTTATGCAAAGTTTAAAAAAATGTTTTTTATTTGAAACAAATTTCTTATAGACTTATAATTATCAATTCATAAGAAATTTCTCGTAAAACACACACACACACACATACACACAATATAATAATAATAATAATAATAATAATAATAATAATAATAAATATTTAATGCTGCACGGAATAGTTGCATATCAAGGTTCTACTGTACTACATAAAAAAAAAGAGATGCAGCACTGGTTTAATTTATTATATACAAAACAAACTTCCTCTTTTTTTCCTTTTTTTTGTATTATCCGTATGAAGTGATTGTGTAATTCTTGACTTTTCAATCACTGTTCAATGTCCCAATACAAAATATAATGATCTCCCTGGGAAAGTATCGCACAATTTTTTTTAATAAATAAAATTCCCTAAGTTAAATCTAATTTTATGATGTGAATTTGTTATGTTGTCCTCTATGATGTTTTATCATTGAAAATTTATCACACATATTAATTAAAAGTTAACTCTTTCAATAATTTCATGGGCA
The DNA here is from genome assembly GCA_022606455.1 of Callitettix versicolor. NCBI lineage: Eukaryota > Metazoa > Arthropoda > Insecta > Hemiptera > Cercopidae > Callitettix > Callitettix versicolor. The sequence continues at coordinate 25,315,090 of CM040182.1, forward strand.
CTTATATCTCCTGAACACTGATCACCGTAGTAAGCAAGTAGGTTTTGGAATATAAAACCTTCAAAATCAGAATTCATTAATTTAGTTTTATTTACACTGACTACTGGTATGAGTGCACCATTTTCTATGAAGAAGTCATCATCAATAAATCCGTTCAAGTTTAAAAAACGTTTTAAATCGGACTAAATAAAAAATTACAATTTTTCTAGATTAAATCAGAAAAACAAAACCTATAGCAGTCAGGAGTTAATTCGGTTTTACTCCTGAATCGTCTTTTCTTTACTTTAAATTTGGTACACTGATTTTAATTATGAATCTTCATATACAATCAAATTTTGAACAAAATATGCTAAACCACATTCCAGACTTTATATATATATATATATATATATATATATATATATATATATATATATACACATATTTGTATTATGTATAGTGAAAAAGAAAAACAATGTTTTCAAAACCTACTGTCTTGGGGGGGAAAAATAGAAGCAATGTTGCTTTCTCCAAACAACCAAATTATAGAAATCAATTCAAAGCAGTCAAACATGTTTTGTTGTGAAAGTGTAAAAGTCTTTATCAGGATAAAACCATGTTAGGAGCTAATGAAATGAAATCAATCTACTGAGTTCGTCTATACCGACATTTCCCAAGCCCTTTCAGATTTACAAATTTTACTCATTTGTAGCGTTTAATTGACCACTACATTGGGGCTCAGAGATAATTTGACGGTGGCAGTTGCTTCAAACCAATATTTTGAAGAAATTGTTTTTTTTAGCAAGGTATTAAAAAGATAAAAAATTCGAATTCTACTAGCTCATTTTTGTTACACTTAATTTACTTCAAAGAAAATAAAATTGCAAAATTGCATATAGCCTTGCAAATTTGCAATTTGTATAGCCTAATGTTCAAATTGTTCCATTTCATCTTCCTTAATTCAAATTAAACAGACATTAAGGTTGGACTGTTTAACTATGTAAAATAACTTGCGTAGCGATTTTAAGAACTCATAAAATATATTTTTATAAGGAAGTTTTATTCACAGATTTAAATTATTAATTTTTCCTAACAAAACATGTTAAAATTAAAATGATAATTTACCTATGAAGCTGTAAATCAATGAAAAATAGCTCACATCAATGAAGTTTGAAGAACTTTTTATGATCTTTGGTAACTGAAGAATTTTCACATTAAACAAACATCGTCACATTCAATTCTCATAAAAAAACCAGGAAAATCAGCCTAATTTCTCTAAACTGGTTAAATTTGGTCACACATTCATAATTGAAATCAATGAACCAAATTAAAAATAAAAGAAATTTATGGTTCAAGAGTAGATTAAAAAAAAACATGGCAGTTCATAAATGATATAAAACTACCACATGAAACTGTGATTGTTGTTACTGTACCCAAAGCAAGAGCGATGGCCTAAAAAAGGTAACAATTTCACCAAGATAAAATTTGTTTTAATCTTTTTTGAATTATTTACTATTTATTTTTTTTATCGAAACAATTTGTTTTGTATTAATTAAACCATTAAGATTTTAAAAAAATAAAATTAATTCTCCACTGTTTTTAACTTTGCGTCAATTTTTTCCATAAACTTGCTAATTTATCCCTATGCCGAGAGAATGAGCTGCCACTAACTACAGGAAACATTGAAGCAGGATAAAAGTACATTTATTTTTTTATTTTGTTGGCTTTCTTTTAATATTGCTTAGTATTAAATGAAACTATATTTAGCATGAATGTTCCGGTATATCGGTAAGACGTGATACTACTTAAAAATTAATACATTATATTTAATGCTAGCTCATATGGTAATTATGCAGTGTAGCCTGTCATGGATTTGTCGAGATGTTTTTTTACTAAAATTCCTTATTACAGTAGTGTACTTCTGAATTTGAAATTGAACTACTCATAATTTTATTACAAAATGTCTACCAAGAAAGTACATCTAAATTTGAAATCGAACTACTCATAATTTTATTACAAAATGTCTACCAAGAAAGTACAGTAAAGTTAATTATTAAATAAATAACATATATAAATATGATATGATAATATTTGCCTAATATTATACAATGGAAATTGTATAGAAATCAGAGCGTTATTGCTGTAGCTTAATCATGTTTTTTTTTTAATTAGTTTAAAACTCTACGACCACCATAACTCTTGGACAATTTGTTTAATAGACTATATTGTTTATGCAAGCATATAAAATAAACGATGCCAAATATTATACAAACTTTCTAACACTGAATTATTTCTGTGAAACGTATGGGACTCGGTGGTCGATATGACTAAAGTACCGGCCAGTCTGTTGCGGCTCTGAACAGCGCACCTCTAAATTCTTAGTTCGAGCCGCAGTTACTCCTGTTGCTTTTCCCGTATCATTATCACTGATCTCTCATCCTCATCAGTCCAACTGGCATAAAGTATGTACGTTAAAAAAAATCCAAGCAAAAAAAAAAGTTTTTTTTCTGACTTATTTCTTAATTCTCAAAATAAACGTCTATAGATGCAAACACATTTACTAGAGTCAGTAAAATGAAATGTCATTTTTATTGTTTTATAAATTCTGTTGAAGGGGCCTAATGGTGATATAATTTAGCTTCATGAGGATGACTAAAACAGTTAACAAATGTCCCACTTCCTGCTTTAGAAGAAATGAGTTACAGCTGTGATTTTACATTCATTCTGGTATACAATTTTTATACACACAATAGAATAGTATTTATTAGCATCTATAATTATCACCCTACAGATCAAATGGCACATGGGCAGGCTATATGAAGTATTGCAATAATTTAATAAAATCTTACATATTGTTGGGAAATTTCCATTGGAAAATGAGATACTGGAACAGCCATCATGGCACAGACCCTGACCTTCAAATGAATAGAGCTACAATATAATACTTCAGCTTTCACAATTTTTAACAGATTTACAAAAACTGATTTTGGTAACAGCTTGGACAAATTCATTACCCAGCAAAATCCGTTCAACAATTTTAAAATGCCGGATATTCTAAATCTTTAAAAAAAATCTGACTTCACCATCGTAATTAGCATTAAAATTTGTATAAATTAAAATTTTCAATTTTCAAATTCCATTGGAAATATGAAAATAAAAAAATTAACCATAAGGCATTCAAACAAGAGGGTTTTAAACACAATATATTACATCGTTTCAGAGAAAAAGGTTTCAAACAAAATATTCCCATGTTTGAATTATAGGTTTGAGTAGGTCAGAATTATGTAAGTTCTAACATAAATGTGAAAGTGTGTATCATACATTTGTTTTCATATCTACAGCCTTGTCATTTTTTGTTTATGCGAACATATCAGACATAAATGTATATATACCTTTCATGCACGCCCAGTTTACAAATCTTTATAGACCTGTAACTGATATTAAATGGAGAAGTAATTATTTTTTCTAATTGGCATTTTACGTCTATTGTTCAATATAGTTAACACCTGATTTAACAAACTCTGGAGTTAAAAAAAAAAAATAAAGTTTTGTTTGAATTTTGTTGTTGTTGTAAACTGCATTTTAAGGGACTTTTGTCAATTTTTGCAAGGAAACGCTTATTATTATGCCCAACATTAATAATCCAAAATATAAATGTTGGAAGGACCCGGGTTCGATTCCCCGCCAGGGCTTGGCATTTTCATACGCTATAAATCATCCCATCGTCTGCATTAGCCCAAGTGTGCACAACAGTCGGACGTTAAAAAAACCCAAAACATAAAAGTGCGGAAACAACGGGACCTTATAAAAAAAAAACAAAAGAAAGGTTGGCAAACATAACCTTAAAATTACAACCGTGTGAAAGTGAGAAAAGTGTTCTTAATAGCGAAAACGATAAATTTAATGTGTGTTATTAATAATGAAAGGTATTAAGAACTCGACTCTGTTATTGCGTGTTTAACCTAACTCGACTCGGCTGTTTCGTTTTCAATGAAATGCGCGCTATTAACAATGAAAAGGAAAAATACATTTTTCCTTAAAAAAAAAAACAAACTTCATAACCTAACGATTCGGCTGTTCGGTGTTTAATTCAGTTGTTACATATATAACTAGTACTCCTAAAAAAGTACACACCTTTGTAAGTAATGTCTATTAGGCGGGTATAAAGCTGAAACGGCTTTGTAAAAATGGTGAATCCTTTGCTTATAATTGCCATGTTTGTATTCAAATTGAAATTCGACTAAATATCCCACAAAATATTTTTTTAACGCTAAATCTGGGATCGTATGTCGAACTTTTACGCCAGCATTTTTCGATCGTATTTGTGTGCACCAGTCGTAAAGTCAACGAAGGTAACGGAGTGGTTAACCGTTAGGTGGGTGAAGCCATTATCAAACAGCCAAACGAATTCGAAAATTACGATTCCGTGATTTATACGAAAATCAACAACACTAGTGTAATTCAAAAAATGTCAAATGGTAAAGTTCACAATTAACGGCAGACATTTTTTAACGATGTTTTCAGAACAAAAACTATCACGATAATAAATATAAATGATTTATTATAAAGTGTGATTTAATCTGCTGAAGCAAATTTATCGCACAAAGTAAACATACAAGCAAATCCATGTAAAGTAAACATGCGAGTAAGTACATTCATGTAAACTAAACTTAAATGACGTCAGAATATAGGTTAGAAATACGGGTTAGTAATAAATGTCATCTTCTGCGCCTTAATATCTCTCAAGGAAAAGATATAACAAATAGTACAAATAAAAGAATCGGTGAAATTACCATTTTCACTAAAGTTCCTAAAAGTGCAAAAATACGCTTTCGTTTACCCCAAACTATCATTAGAAAGATCTGTCTATTACGACCCCCCCACCCGGGTTGTGTGTCCAAGAAATGGAAGATGAAACAGATGACCTACTCTATATATATATATATATATATATATATATATCGAGATTTTGTTTTATAAACAACTGTGACAGACATGACTCATTTTTTTTTTTTTTTTGACTAACCCCACCTCACATTTCCACTTTCAAGTACTAAGAGGCTTATCAGTTTTAGTTATTCTTTAATTCTTACTCCTGCCTGTTGACCTTATAAATATCTTTCTTTGTGATTAATGGACAAATCAATCCTTAAGAGTTTTCTTTGTGTCCATGGTATATAAGCGGTTGTATGTGACATCCCTAATGTATTAATTCCAAATAGCCTATATATTCGTATTTCTTGGACAGTAACAAACATGCCAAAATCATATGCTTGCAAATCTCCAATGTAGTTTATATTCAATGCTAGCTCATATGGTAATTATGCAGTGCAGCCTGTCATGGATTTGTCGAGATTTTTTTAACTAAAATGCTTTATTACATGCCCAAAAGCAATAATCCAAAATATAAAAGCGTGGAAACCACACAGAAGTACGATAAAAATCGAAAATAAAAGTGACCAACATAACCTCAAAATTGCTATCGCGCGAAAGTCGCTAACGTGTTGTATATCGGTAAAATGATAAAAATATGTCTAAAACGGATTTGCGTGATAAAAAACTTCATTATTTTTTTAAACCCATAACCTAACTGGCACGGTTGTTAGGCATAACACGGTGATGCATGAATATAAGTGACTGTTGGAAGGCTTACAAATGCCTTTTTGACAACGGCTTTGTCCATCTCACGGTGGTTAATAACTACTTTAATTTAACAGGGTTTTTACCCATAATCTACATCAGTTAGGTTCACCACACAAGTACCGTGTCAGTTAGGTTATTAAGTATTCTTTTTTTTAAAAAAAAGGTTTTCAAATATCACCGTGTTAGGCCTAACAACCGTGTCAGTTAGGTTATGGAGTATTATTTTTTTAAAGAAATAAGAGGTTTCTTCACGCATCACCGTGTTAGGCCTAATAACCGTTCCTATTAGATTATGGGTTAAAAATGAATAAATAAAGTTTTTTATCACGCAAAACCTGTCTTAGACGTATTTTGATCGTTTTACCGATCGGTAACATGTTACCGACTTTCGCGCGGGTAGTAATTTTGAGGTTATGTTGGTCACTTCTATTTTCGATTTTTATCGTACTTCTCGTGGTTTCCACGCTTTTATATTTTGGATTATTGCTTTTGGGCATGTACTGAAGAATTTCAGTAAAAAAATATCGAAAAATGCACAACAGGCTACACTGCATTTTTACCGCTCATATTTCGAAAATGAAAAACAATTGTTTCACAAGGCAAATACCAGTACCTTCACATCGTACCTACAAAAATTTCTTTATTAATTTATTCAGAAAAAGCAAATTATTTTAGTGAAAAAATAAAGGTGAAGTTTCAAGGTCACACTGTTGTAAACTGTTACCTTTAATCAGAGTTAATAAAAATTAGTTATTTTTTTCTTAACATCTATGTTTCATTTCATTTACACTAATAACGAGGACAAAGGATCAATGTTAATGGAAAGAGTAAAGACTAAGGCAGTAGCTGCAGCTCTAACCTATGACCTTGAGGTGAACAAGTTCAGAGATGCAGCAACTTAACCACCTCGGGATCAGCCAAGTGAGTTTTCTTATTAGATATTAACATTAAACCCTAATTCATTTAGGCTAAGTTTAACTTTCACATTTGTTTTACTTTTTTGTAGTTCTTTAAGGCAATTATAATTCTTTTCTTCACTGCTGGGTGTCAGCTCAGTGGTTGAGGTGGCCAAACACACTGGTCTCTGAATAGTGTACCTAGGCCATGGGTTCAAAACTGCAGCTGTAATCTTCCTATAGCTGTAAGCTGTAAACTTAAGTCAGTCCTTTAATTTTTTTTTTTTTTAATGTTTGACTATTGTGCACACTTGGGCTAATGCAGACGATGGAATGATTTATAGCATATGCAAATGCCAAGGCCTGGCCGGGAATCGAACCCGGGTCCTTGGGGTGAAAGCCACTTAGTACGCTATCAACTAGGCCACTGAGGCGGCTTTGTCAGTGCAATAATACTGATCCCTTGTCTTCATTAGTGTAACTGGCATAAAGTATGGGTATCGAAAAAAAATTACTGTTATACTAAAACAATAAAAAAAATTAATGTAACATAAAACAGTTTAAATGAGAATTTAAAAAAACTTCACTATAGGCTATATTGGAACAAAAATATTGTTCATTATACTATAAAATATCATTATTAGACCTAAAGTACCAAATAACAACAAAACTAAACATTTTAGTAGAATCCTCATGTCCAGATGCTAACTTTATATTTGCACATAATTGTGTAACTTTTGTCCATCTAATTCCATCAACTAACCTACAAATAAATTTGAAATTTATTTCGTTCTTTTCCCCAAGCATTTCAACCAAAGCTTTACAAAAATGAACTGTTATTTTAATACATACTTTACTAACTATATTTAACAAAAAAAATTACTTACGGTATAAATAAAATTTCATCTTGTTCTGATTAAATTTCTATTAAAAAATAAGAATATTTTTTATAAACATACAATAATAACCTTTGCACTTGCAAAGAGATCACCCTACAAAGATAAAGTGAGTTTTATGGAAGATGAATAATATTTTTTCAGGTATAAAGTATCCAGTGACTTATGAAAATTAATTACTTTATTTATAGTTCTGCCAATAATAAATTAATGACATATGAGCACAAATAACAATTTCAAAATATATGACTTATTTTGCTAATACAGTATAAATAATTTTCACATTTAAAATTATTAAATATATTAATAATATATTATATTTATTATATTATATTAATATATATATATATATATATTTATTAATATATTATTATATATTAATATAATATATTATATATATATATATATATATATATATATATATATATATATATTAATATATTATTATTAATATATTAATAAATTAATTAATTATATTAACTAGCTGACCAATAAATAAACATAAGCCTACACATATATTTTGAATACAAATAAAAATGTTCACACAAATTAGTATTATTAAAATATAATAATATTTATTGATTTGTTGAAAATGAATATTTCAAATAAACTAACAGTCAACTATAACTATAATGTAACTAGAAACTATATTCTTGAATTATGCACTACCACAGACGAAACTATAATTTGACTTCTTAGATGAATCTGAATAAATCACAATTATAAAAAAGTGAAGTCAACTGAGGGTTTATTTTTTTGTGAAAATAGTATTTTCTTTTAGAAAATAAAGTAAAATTAATACATTTCATAAGACTATATTTTAATTTGAAATATATTTAGTTGTAATTTGTTTCAGTTTTAAAACACAAAATTGTTTACAGTTGAATTTTTTTAAGCATAGATATATTTACAATAAAGTAAAAAAATATTATAATAATCATACATTTTAATGTTAGGTTTATATAAATCATAAATAATATTAATCAAAAATATAAATAATATAAATAAAAAATTAACATATTTTTGTCTTAATATTTTATTGACGAACTCAAATATGGTATAATTTTAAAAAACATTAACACAATATCACTACAAATACAAGCTACTGCACTAAAAATTGCTATAACAAGTAAATTGTAGCTTAAAAAGGGGGGTACAAAAACATTTTCTCCCAAAACTTTGAATAAGGATCCCAAAATATAGCTATTTTGAAAATAGTACTGTACTTAGAGATCAGGATAGAATAAGTGGTAGAATTCGGTATGCAGTAAGAACACAGATCAAAAAGATACACAAATATGTGTTTCACAAAAGTTTGATTGGTGGCCTAAAATGTGTTTATTTTTAAAACAAACATGGAAATATCCAGGGAAAATAAGAACTACAAGTTAAAATTAGTTTTGTAAGTAAGTAGACTTTATCATGGCTGATAAAGGTAGGCAACATAATGTCAATATTGTACATATAATCAAACAATACAAAATGAACAAATATTATTGTTCCAAAGTTTTGATTTAGTATTACCAATGTCTATAAAGAAAAAAAATCCCCATAACTGCACAAGTTACAAAGCTGAAGTCTGCTAATAAAAATGTAATTAATTTTTGCTTTAAACATTTCAATACAAAAAATACTGGGTTTAAAATATAGAATATTTTGAAAAATTGTACTCAAAAATACAAAGCAATTATAACAGCTATAAATCTGTGACTAGAGTAACAAAGCAGGTAAATTATAGTTCAGAATACACGAAGGTATTTTTGTTCCAAAATTTTAAATCAGAGCATTCAAAATATGGCTGTGGTGGAAAATTTTGATAACCAGAAAGAAAGCATTTTGTTAAGTTGATACTACATTATAGCAAGTTGTACAAGAAATCAAGTTCGAAATGAATTTATAACCTAAAACCTTGCACATCACTCAAAGGCAAAATATGTTCACTATATGTATTTGATTTGTGCACACTGTGAAATACAATACACTGTATAAAATTAGCCTATTTTTAGGCTAATATACTTCTAAATTAAAAAAACTACTCTACTTTTACAGCAGCCTGAAGCAGCTGACTCGCTCGATGTTAGCACTAGAGTACTAATCTGAACACTGATTTTACACCTACATTATGAAATGAAAAGAACAATCTTCTTTAGCCAATTTGTATTAAAAAATATCAATAATATTACTTTTTCCACTTTTACGATTCCTCCCCAATATCTAGCGAAATCGGATGTTGGTATTTATCGCATTTTTTCTAAAGTCCGCTCTAACCGGGCGTTGGCACTTCGTGCATTTTTTAAAACATCTGGTAAAACAGCATTTTGGTAATGAAAGGGTTAATTACTTAAAAATGTCACTTAAAGAAGGAAAATTAGGCCTAATGTTTTTGAAGAACATTTTAGGAGTAAAATAAGGGACAGTCCTGGTAAGAGGGTGACCCATGCAACCGCATTGAGCGGCAAAATTTAGAGGTGGCTTAACAAGCCAGAGCTTAGGCTCAAAATTATTCCTAATCAATCCAGTATCAGTATAAAAAAAAGTTATTTTTACTTATAAAGGTAATTTCAAGGAAACACATTAATGAATTGTTGTTATATACATATACATTGCACGTAAATACCTCTTTCTATTCCTTTTTTCATTCATACATTCAATCTATTTATATCAGTCAACATATAAATGAAAGTCACTCACTGACTTATATATCATTGCATCTCAAAAACAACACAGCATATATAGTTAAAATTTTGCATGATGCTCCCCCTCATGTGCAATGAGGGAAAATTTTGCATGTGTGTGCAATAAGGCTGGTTTTTTTTTAAAAAAATCATCTTCTAAGTGGTTTAAAAGTGCTTCTTTTCAGAACATGAAAGTCTTGGTTTTTTGCACTATTTATTCGGCTTTCAACACAAATTTACAATTTAATTAAACTTTTTTCTTTGTTTTATGTAGCTGTGAAAAATTTTAAGCAATTTACAACAGTCATAAACCCATCTGAAACAAAATGGCAAGCACTCAGACAGTCTGAATTATTTTTATGTTATGTTAAAATGCCTAATTTGTCCATTTGCATTGAAACACAATTTGACAGATTTCAATGAAAACACTTATATTTGTCAAAACAATTGTTAGTAGGTTTTAAACTACCCTAAACTGTCAAACTTATTCAAAACAAAATGGCAGCTACTCAATACGCTAGAATAATTATAAAACAGAATATTTTTACAAGCTCTGGAAGCCAAATGGATAGCTTTTTGCATTTCATTTATACATTTGAACATTCAAAACTAATGTTAAAGAAATTTCTGTCTAGCGAGCTAATTATAGCGCAGAAACATGGATACACAGTTAGTATATATAAATGCGAAAGTCACTGACTGATTGACTACTGTTTCTCTACAACAAGACTTAAAAAGTTGAAATTTTGCAAGGAGACTTCCCTTTAGGGTAGATATAAAAATATGCAGGGTTAAAATTTTTAAAAAAAATTAATTAAAATTTACTGGTAATAAGCCTTAAAAATTTATATTTGTGAAACACCTGTAACCAATATTTTTTACAAATTTTACTGGAGATTATATAACTTGTAATTTCCAAGAAATAGGGCACTGAAGTTATTAGAAAATATACAATAAAATATTGATGATGGTGAAAATGTAAAGCCCAATTTCTCAAAATCAACCTAACAGATTTTTGCTCAAATTTAAATAAAGCATGAAAAATTATATTTTAACATACAGGTGAGCACCTATTTTAATACAAGAACCTAAGCATTTTCATGCTATTTAAGAAATGTATATTAATTTTTTTCTAAACTTGCCTTAATGTTTTATGTATTATTATAAAGTTCCCTTCTTTATATTTCCAATGGTGTGGTGGTTTCCATGTATATTGATTGGTTGTCCAAATCAATACACATTTTTCAAAAAAATATATTTTTGCAATAAAAAAAGTTTTAATTTCTGTTTTGCACTAATTACAAGTTATTTCAATAAAAAATTACTCTTTATGTTATGTTTGGTTATGTCACTGTACATAGAACAGTATTTACATTGTATTTACACATTAATTAATTAATTGTAATTAATTAATTGTATTAAATACATACATATATGTACAACATTTAAAATTTTTATATTGAGCTTAAATATGAAATATTGTGGAACACTCCGGAAAACACAACACTGCACTACAAACTGTGCAGTAAAAAAAATCTTGTCTTACTTATTTTACTTTCCTTGTGTGCCTTTGTCTGTAAATACTTCACATTTTCTGGTAAGGTCAGATTTTTTTCAGTTGCTGTTTTTTTCTTTTCTTGCAAAATGTTTACTTAAAAGACAATTTACCGAAGTTGATGGACCAGCTTGTTGCTGTAATTCAATTCCTCCTAGTTCAATTACTTTCAAAGACAAATTCCTTATGAACTGTGACATATGTTTTTTGTCACCAAAAGGGTAGTGTCAGTGTAAAAGATTATATATCTATATATATACATATATATTATTATTATTATTATCTGCGTATAGACCCTGTTGGATCATGCAAAGCACTCGGACTCATGTCTTGCTTCTTCTAATCCTCCACACCTCCCTCATCCTGTTCCCATGCATCCTCTTCCGCTCCTCCGTCCATTTTACCCCTGCTCTCTTTGAGATTTCATTCTCTGGGACCTTCCAACCGAGCATCTTTCTCCTGTATGCGTTCCTGTCTTCAACGTCTGTTGAATCTATTTCTGCATCATGTAGGTCTATTCTGACTTGTGCAATCCACGACATTGTTGATTTGACACCTTGTATATACTTAAGGTTCTGTTGGCAAATCTCGTTGTTGGGAGTCTACTGATGTGTCTACAGAACCGAAGCCTCCTTCTTCTGATATCTGCTGCCAGGTTCGATATCTTCTCTGTGGTCTTCCGGGAGTGCAACCTGTATCCATCTTCTGTTAATCTCAAGCCAAGGATCTTCCTCAAGATTTTGCGTTCTTCCTTCAAAATATCCTCCATGGTAGCTTTTGTGTGGAGTGCTAGTGTCTCGCTTGCATATAATACCTCCGGTTTTATGACTGTGTTGTAGTATATATATATATATATATATATATATATATATATATATATAAAATCAACATTTTGCAAAACAATTTGCCAATAACTTCCAAATCAGATTTCATAAACATATAGGCAGGCCTACCGTAATGGTATGGTTATGATGTTACACGAAATTCGCTGTCATACCTTTCATTCTTATGACAGGTATCTAATTTTGCAGGCTGCATACAGAATATCATTGTAGGATTAAAGGTTAAAAAAACATCATTTAAAGGTTAAAAAAAAATTTAATTTTAAATTAAAACTGAATTAGAATACATAGTATGCCTATAGTTTTTTAAGAAATGCAATGTAGCCTACAAATCTACAGACATTTACTTAAGAATTTATTTTTTACTAGACTATATTTAGGAGACAAACATGAAGAATGGCTAAAATTATTGAAATACTGCATTTTTAAAATAATTGCATCAATTTAAAGTCTAGCCTACTATTAAAGAATATTAATATTAATATATTTGTAGGCTTATATTATTACAATGTTTAGGTATATAGTAGCATAGTAATAGGCTTATTGTATTACAGTAGTAGTAGGTCTGCAACAGTATAGTAGCAGTATGTTTATAGTAGTATAGTACTACACTATCTACTACCCTTCTATTCCATAAAGTAGGGAAAAAGTAAAAACAAGGCTACATCATAAACCAATATATTTAGTATAGTAAATTTAATGACTTTTAACTAGGCACAGAAGATTCTAAAAAAATTGCTAAATAATATGTACTTTACCACCCCAAGAATTTTGGCTTAGAAGTTACTGAAAATTTTGTCAATGGTGAAAACCAGAGATTATTGATTTCTAAAATTCCACATTACAGATTTTGTTCTCAATTTAATTATAACCTTCATATCAAATTGTAAATCATCATGGCAAAAAAAAAAATTAAAGTTATAATTTATATAAAAATTAATAATCTATCCGGGAAAGAAGCCCTAATTAAGGAGATTTTTCTTAAGCTTATCGGAATTAGGTTCACAAAGGTTGAACATCACACCTTGTACTTATTCTCTTTTTTTTAATTGGCTTAAACTTTATCTCACTCTATCAAATCCAACTGGTCTTTGTATGTTGCTAAATACTATACTGCAATTTTTTGGTAAGATTTTTCAGAATTATAAGATACTTTCTATTCACAATGCTTGAACAAATAGGAACAGTTAAATAGACCAAAATATGTGGTCTGCATTATCCATAAACAAGCAATGCTTTTAAATATCTAACAATCTTGACTGAACGTAACATAAGACATTTCAATAAGATTTTAAGTTAGATTTGAAAGTTAATATTTTCTTTAAAAAATCCTACTAATGTTATTGACCTTGTTTAGTTACATCAAATACATGTAATACTAAATATAAAGACCAATTTTGCAGTATTCCTCCGTACATTAATTAACAGAAACAGGTTGTATATACTCAAAAATAATTGTATACTCGAACTTTCTCAGAAAATAAAGTATGTTTACAGATAAATAAATAAATCCTTAATTATTACTGTTCAAGGTTTTAGCTGTCCACATCTTTTTAAATCCTCCAGCTACAGATATTATAGATGGCCTACATCAAATATTATTGATAAATTATTGGTTATATTGTATTTTCAGTTAATTACTTGCTTAAAACTCAGACAGTAATCAGAAACATTCTAACATGTTAGGTACACCTATGCATAGGTAGCTTTTAGGCCTACACCATATAAATGTATGACTTAAAATTATTTCTAAGAAAGAGTTGGCTTGCCCATAAATCATAAAGATTTGGGTACATTTTGCAATAAATCGATGTATGCTAACCTTTACCACGTTATTAGGTTAATTAAAACATTAAGGCAAGTAGACCTACCTAAAACCATAGGTCTACACTTCTTTCTTGAGTTTGAAAAAAAAGCAAATTTTGTCCAGTATGAACTACATGCATATCAAACTGTAATTAGTTATATAAATTTTTAAAAAAACTACTTCATTACCTTACCTTCTGTCACATCGTCATCAAGAGTTCCTTTTACTTGTGAGAAACACCATTGGATATCCCCGTTCCCTGTAAAAAACCAAGAATTTCTATATTAACAACGTAATTGTAAATACGTGGTTACATCTAGCATATAAATATTATTTATATTTACAACACATCAAGAGACTGATGACAATTTAAATCATTTTTATATCTTGATAACGAATACGACCTTTATAAATTAGGACAACCTATGTACAACCTAACCCATTAGAGGCGTTGTCAACTAAAACTTACCGGCCATAACACTGTTATGTTAGCACGTCAATTTAATATCTTGCTTCTAATTATTTCATTCAGAACTACTTTTGGGGGAACGTAAAATACAGTGTCAATGAAAGAATAAGAATCATCACTTTCGGAAAATTTACTTTTCTCAATGGCGGCAGTTACAAGTACAGTCCCAGTCCGTTACTAGTAAAACGTAAAGCAAAACTGACTTCTAGTTCTGACGTCATGAATATAGTACAAAACCATAGATACACGCACGCACACACACACACACACACACACACACACACACACACACACACACACACACACACACACACTTTTTTTTTAATGTTTGTGATTTTCAAATCTATGCAATGTATTGCAAAGGTGTAGATCAAAAATACAATGCGTAGTATGAGTACATACATACATACACCCTTAAAATAAAAGGAAATACAAAGTATATTTCTTTAAATACAGAAGATTAACTCATTGTTGATATATATATATATATATATATATATATATATATATATATATATATATATATATATAATACTAAAACATAATGTTAAACTAGATTTTATATATATTACTATACATTTAATAACATATACTATTTATTTATGTTATTATTTTAGCTTACCTTGTTATCTTATTTATTTTGTATATGTATTTTATTTATTTATATATAACTATATATTTGTAAAATATTATATATATGTAGTATTATATATATATATATATATATATATATATATATATATATATATATATGTGTGTATATATATATATATATATATGTGTGTGTGTGTGTGTGTGTGTGTGTGTGTGTGTGTGTGTGTGTGTGTGTGTAAGGGAGAGCATTCTTTGATTGGTAGTATTTCATTTATTTGAGGCAAAGTTAGGACCACTATGTCTTCTCTTTTACCTAACCTCACATTAAATATAAATAATAACAAATTGAGTAATAAAAATAAAACAAAATTTACAAATTTTGTAACATTGTGATTAAAACGTTTTTAAATAAAACAAGAAATAAAAGAAACCAAAGTATTAATATTAGCATTTAAAATAAAATAAAACATGTTTGCACAATAAATAAAACAAACACTAAAATTGATCACTTAAAATATAAAAATATGCAATTTAATAAAAAAAAAACTCACTCTTACATTCATACAATAAGTTTATAAAAAATATTAATAAACTTTCCTCATGAATATAAGCATCATGAACAGAAATGTTCATATCACTGATATAATATTGTCTAAGGGACTTTGAAAACTAACTTCAGCCATTCATCAACTTTAGAGAATCTGGTAAAGAATCCGCAAACTGCACAGGGATACCATAAAAGATTTTTTGTACATGACAGTTCTGTGCTTAGGTTTAATTAACATTTTTTACCCCTTTCTTGTAATCTTAGTACTTATACCTTAGGCAAAAACAAACTTATCTGCCAAATAAGTTAGCATTCCAATTTGTAGATCAGCATGTAACGTAGTTAAAATATAAGACAGAAAATCATTTAATTTAAAAAAAAGATATTTTTTTAATAAGAGCTAACATGATCACCACATTAAATTAAACACAATACAGTAAATTTGTGCACATTGTATCTTATTGGCAAATTCAACAGTCATGTCATTAACTATAGTGTCACAGTATTTAACATAAGGCATGGGTTCATAGGGCATGGGTTCCCAACCGGTGGTATGCGGAAACGTTTCAGGTGGTACGCATCAGTCAAAGTGGTATATGTAAAGCGAGGACAGTCCAATAGGGAAACCGCTCGCTCCCACTCTATCATCATTTTTTGAAGAAAATGAAATACCTCCAATGCCAGATGTGGTTGCAGATATCATTGTACACTTGGAAGGCCTTCAAAAAAGCTTTAAGATGTATTTCTCTGAAGATTATTTAAAAGTGGACTGGATCAGAAATCCTTTTTCGGGAACCTCACCAAATGAATTGGAACTAAAAGAAAGTTTTATCGATATTACAGAAGATAGCTCCATGAAAGACCATTTTAAAGAGAAATCTTTAATTGACTTCTGGATTGGATGTAAAACCGAGTACCCTTTGATCTTTCGACAAGCTCTGCTATTTTTGATGCCATTTGTTACGAGTTACTTGTGTGAGAGTGGATTTTCTGAACTCTTGTACATAAAAAATAAACATAGAAGCAGAATAAGTGTTGAAGACGACTTAAGAGTGAAGGTAAGTTCCATTACTCCTAATGTTGATATTTCAATCAAAGGCAAACAACAACAAATTTCGCACTAAAGACTATAAAAGTATATTTTGTATGATGATTAATTTTTGCTGAGTTACTAATTTTTCATTTGTATGTTTTTAGACCTATGGGTATAATAAATAAAACTGTAAATTAATACCATTTTCATCTTTTTATTTCTCCTTTATTATAAGCATGTTATAAATAAACAAATATCTAACTATTAAATATAAAGTTTTCTCAGGAATTTAATTCGAAAAGCCTTTGAAAACTTTTAGAAGAGTAAATGTTATACGTTTATTAAAATATTTAGGTCTGGTGGTACGCCAAAATTTCTCAAAAAGTCAAGTGGTACGCAGGTGCAAAAAGGTTGGGAACCCCTGACATAAGGCATAATCAAAGATTTTACAAAGAGCACTTGAATATGAAATGGTAAGAAAGAAAACTCAATAAAATCTTATTCACATTTACTATATCAGTAAAGAATCATAATCTTTATAATTTTAGTAGCCTACTAGCTATGCATGTGTGTATGTTACAAAAAATTTTGCTGATTGCAACTTTCCAAGCTGATAGTCAGCTGAACAAAGAGTGAAATCATTTATTTTGATTTTATGTATATCAACATAACGAGTCTTTCAAAATAGATTAAAACTTAATTGTTTCTTTTAAAAAATAGAACAAAATGTGGTATAAAACACCTTTAAAATTAAATTATATTTTATAAGAAAACTTAAGAATATACCAAATTTTACTGAAGTAAATTTATTATAACATGTCTTCAGTATATAATAACCTTTACCTATTAAGGTACAATTTTCACACTACAGTTTCTGTTTTCAGTAGCCCATTATTTGACAATACATTTTTTTTATTTAAGTTTTCATAAACAACATTCTCATCTCTTACGATTAATGGTATCCCTGGCCCCTTGGCTCCTCCAATCACAGAGAAATGGATATATATTCATCTTTCTAAGCTCCAACGGAACCCTTCCTAGCAAGCGTTTTTTATATGACTACACTTAAACTGACAGTTCAACCCTCAAACCTTTTTGAGTTTAATAAATAATCCAGATAAATCATGCTTCCAGTAGGATAAACTGCATTCACATAAATAACAGCACTGTAACAATACATGGTTGCAAGGTAAAGTCACGGTGGAATAAAAAAAATCAATTAATTAACTGTAAACAATTGTATAACACTTTGTTACAAGTTTACGATCTAATAAATTCTTGTGTTTGGAATTGAACAACAATGAGAAAACTCATTCCTTTGCAACAAATAAATATCAGTGGTATTACCGCTGATGTTTTAATAAATTCAAAATATATTACTGCTTATATTAAAAAGTTTTCTATAAGTAATTTTTAAGGATTTATTGTGTTGGATTTAGATAACAAATAATGAAACCATGTCCATTTAAACTTTTAAATTATCTTTGATAGGCCTATCATTATTTTTGTTCAATCAATGTTTTTACCACACTGTCTAATGGTTCTCAAGAATGCTCTGAAGAAATACAGAACAGTATACAAATTAAAAAAAAAGTGTTTATGGTTTTATGATCTGAAAAATGCAAATTCAAATTTGTAAGTTGGTTTGATGCAAGATCCTACCTTCTTTTCTGTTTTACTGGCATAAAGTAAGACAAAAAGAATCCGATTTAAGTCAGTTAGTACAATAAAGGCCTAATAAGTATATGTTACCAGGCAATTCATGCTCTGTACCTGAGTAAAACAGTAAATCTATTTCTATTTGTGTCATTTTTCAAGTAATAGTGTGGTTTATGTTATTACAATTTATTTGGACATTTGCCATCGTTCATGTATATAAAACAATACATTATGTTTTGAGAGTGTGGATCAACTATTGGTGATTAATGACTAACGTAATACTAATAATATTTTAAGTACATGACTTTTTTTAAAAAAGGGATATCTTTAAGACCTCGATTTACAGAAAAAATACATACAACAGTAGATATTTAAACTATTTGTTTGATCATCCAAACTCGGTCAGGGAGGACAGAGCCAATAACATTTCTTCTGATGAAGATGATCTAAATTGTATTAAAAGAAACCTGATTACCTCAGTCCATAATTACAAAATTTATTAAAGCTAGGAGCAGAACTAAGAAAGATTCTAAATAAAGTGTTTTCACCTTTATCACCTTTATATGTTAATTCCTAATGAGCTGGGTTTATCGGAAACATTGTGCATGTTGCTAGAAAATATAAAATCCGAACCACTTTCAATACAAAAAACACTGTTAGACAACACCTTGTCAAAACAAAACCATTAAATAATGCTCAGAACACTAAAAAAATATGCAATTAAGCCTAGTAGATAAAATAAAAAATAGCTGATAATATGGGTTAAAAATCAAAAATTTAATTTGGAAGAGGCAAAATTAATATATCAGGAGAATAACTTATATAAATGTAAAGAGTAATAAAACCTTATAAATAAAAATAAGGGAAAACCCTATCAGCCCAACCAGTGTATAAATAAGGCCACTACTTATTACTGCTTATTAAAAAACAACTAACATTTGAAAATAAACATAATCTGAAATTAAAAAAGACAGACGTTTTATCCGTTAAAGAAAAAAGTGGTTGTTACTAAATTACAGGTTAAGTAATTGAGAGAGGATAATGGCAAGTGTCGATAACCTTGATCAGGTAGTTCTCCTTCATCTGGTGTTGGCAAGTACAAAGCATCAGTCGGGTAATTAGTATTGCCTCATACGCACCTTCTCTGACAGCGTATTTTTCAGGTGTAATGTTTTCTTGGTGCCTTGTGGTGTCCTGATCACATGTAAGTCTTAGTTTTTTTTCTAGTTTGAGATATGCTCTGAGTGTTTTCATTGATGTTTCAGTGTATTGACATAGACCTAGGAATATGATTATGTTCTTGTATGTTCAGTTATTAAGTCAGGCACGTGAAAATGTGAGTTGATCCACACTCTTGAAATTTCTCGGTGTATTGTTTTACATACACAAGTGATGGCAAATGTCGAACAAATTGTAATAATATAAATATTCCACTATTACATAAACATTTTAAAAATGGATTAGTGTAAATTATTTTTGTTTTGTCACTTAATGTACTTATAATAATGGTTAAACATTAAAAATATGAAACTATTTGTAAAATTTATGAATATTTCACAATGAGTTTCATACTTTTATTACACTTTCTAACTTTTTATTTTTGAGAGATTCATACTTCAAAAGGTAAAAGTAGAATTCTTAAAAAACACACACTGATCGTCTGTCACAATCATTTCCCTTAAACATGTTATGTCAAAGTTTGAAATTTGGCAAAAAAATGATGTCATAAACTCAACATTTACCTTAGCTAAACAAAATTTATGAAAACTGAGTAGGACAAGTTAAATTCTCACAAATAATAGTTTGTTGCTTGAAAAGGATAGTTAGAAGTTTAAAAAATAAACAATGATTTTTAAGCACAGAAACAGCTTTAAATTGCTCAACAACTGGAAGGTACTTAGATTTTTTTTTTTTTTAACGTCCGACTATTGTGCACACTTGGGCTAATGCAGACGGTGGGATGATTTATAGCGTATGAAAATGCCAAGCCCTTGCCGGGAATCGAACCTAGATCCTACTTGGAGCCAGACAGAAATAGCAATCTACATACAGAAATGTATAAAACTATATTTTTGTGGTTTTATAATCATATACATGATCACTCGCCTAGCGCCCTCCTCCACAGACATAACCATTCAGTTAAATAGTTATGTGACCTGAGAAAATCAGGCACATGGCTAAATGCCCACTGTTAGACTAGTGCTTAGCTGGGGACTCTTGAATATCTATAGGACTACAGTTTTAGACCTGGGCACTTAACAAATCAGGCACATAGCTATATGTGTAAAGTAAATCAGACGCTTAGCCTGGGTTAAGATTTTAGAGCCTGCAACATATTTGAAATGTAGGTTTTAAATCAAAATCGTTCAATGATGTAGCTGTTATTCAGTTTTTTATAAGCTTAACTTATTAAAGATAACAATTATGTTACATAAGATTTGAATTAGAATTAAACATAGTTTATATTAATTTATATATTGATCCAAAAATACTACTGGTAAAAGTTTTAATGAATATTTCTCACAAGTTATCACTAACAAACTGCTTGCACAAAAATTTTTTGTTGTTGTTATTTTAAGGCAAAAAGTACATTGAGGCTATTATTGCCACCCTAAATCTAAATATCCTGTAAAGTGTTAAAGTTATAAATGTAGTATTGTAAGTGTAAGTGTGTGTTAGACTTGGGTACCGCGAGGGACGTATAAATCCTCTCAATAGGTGCAGCTAATCTGCACCCCCTGCTGGGGCTTGCACAAAATGCCACTTGTACTCTTGATTATGCACAAAACATACACTCATATGTAAAAGTGACATTTTGTGCATATCACTGCGTAAAATATAATATAAAAATGACAACATCTTAGGCATATTTAAAACATGGTATAGAAACAATTTCGTTTGAAATATGTGTGAAAGATATTTCATGATCAAAAACATCTCTGCACATCCAACAAAGAGAAAGTTACACTAGCACAAGTGCATAAATGAATATTGCATAGAGATGCCAATACCCACTAATGGCTATGACACATGCCCCTCCCCAAAAATCAGTTTCCACCTAAAAGTTTGATAACTTTCTATAATAACCATCAGTGGCCAAAAAATCTTTTATTTTTACTTGATCAATTTTATTTTCACAATTAAAAAATTCCAAAAATTTCATGGCATCATATGATTTTAATTACATATTTGAAAAGCTTAAATCTTCAACTTTTTACAGATAATTTTTTAAAGGTGTGAATGAATTTTAAGATGAATTACAAAATGAATCTGAATAAAATATCGCTAGTATCCCATTAGAGCCTATGTTAAAAAGTGAATTTTCATGGTAGTCTTCTCAAAATTTTACATGACAAGTGGAACTAAAATTTTTACAGAAGGTAGATAATTTGTCCTTGATTTAAGTCTCTTTAATACTACAACCCAAGGGTATTGTTGTCTAAAATTAACTGTCTTTGCTTTAAGACTTTTCAATATTGTTACCCTATTACGATATTATTTAATCATTTTTGCTTTAATTCAAAACCCATTAATATTGCTATCGTAGGGTGATTTGGTTTAAAATTACTTGTCTTTCAAAACCTCTGAATGTTGTTACCCTTAGGGTAAGTAGGTTTAAATTTACTGTAATGAGTGTGTTTTAGGTCCCCTCAATTTGACTGTCTATGTGATAAGTGGATTTAAATTTTTTTTTAAAATGTTTTAATCTCGATGTATCTAAGATAAGGAGGTAAATTATTTTTACTAACTTATCTCAATATTTTCAATAGTAGTGATAAGATTTTTTTATTACAATATTTATTTTATCTTCTTTTAAAGTAATTGTAATAGAAATAAATTTTGCCAAACCCCCAAAAATGTTGATGACGCATTTTTCGCCAACTAACCCCTGCTTTGGGACCTTTGCAGTATTGCATAAGTATCAAACAGACTTTTCTCTTCTCCACAAGTCTGGAGGTGCTGAAAGTTGGTATTTTTATGTTAGAGTACTGGTATGAAAAATACTGCCTTTGTGTTTGTGTGTTTGTTTGTTTGTGTGTGTGTGTGTGTGTTTGTGTGTGAACGTGTGTATGTGTTTTTTGTGTGTGTGTGTGTGTGTGTGTGTGTGTGTGTGTGTGTGTGTGTGTATGCGTGTGTGTGCATTTGCATGCACGTGTGCATGTGCTCATTTTTAACAATCCCTCAGTGCAGATCTAGAAGACAGGTTTGGTGCTCAAATAACTCCAATTTTCCAATGGAAATTCTCTAATAATAGTAGGTTATAGAAACAAAATGAATTCATAAGGCGAATTCAAACTTAACAGATATTTACTATTTGTAGTTCATTATTGCAGGCTTTGTATTATAAATTATAGAATCTAAATCTTTTTACTTCATAATTTTAAACTTTTTTCTTTAACTGTCTAACTCACTCGTAATAATTTGACAACATAAGGTAATCATTAAAATGTTAATTGATAATATAAATGTGATTAAACATAATAACATTATTTTGTTATGTAGTACCATTACTTAATTACAGATGATATTTATTTATAAATATACGAATTTGAAAACAGTAGTTATAATATAAAAACATACAAGTTATAGGTCAGCTGCTTAGAAAACGACCTGCTAAGAACACCAGTGGAATAGAGAGAAAAAATATGTGATGAGATCCCTATCACTCTCTCACCATAGCTCCCTCCTTTTCCTTT
Organism: Callitettix versicolor; assembly: GCA_022606455.1. NCBI lineage: Eukaryota > Metazoa > Arthropoda > Insecta > Hemiptera > Cercopidae > Callitettix > Callitettix versicolor. The sequence continues at coordinate 25,338,382 of CM040182.1, forward strand.
ACTAATGCTGAGCAGTAAGAGTTTGGCAGACTCTGTGTCACTGGCTGTTGGAGGGAGCTAACGAGAAATTTTCGTGCAGGCTGTTTACTAAATAGCTGAACTATAGTTAGTTTTACTAATAATTAGTTTAATAATACTAATAACAATAATTAGTTAACTAATAAAACTATTAAAATGTAGTTTACTAACCAGCATCAGTGAATTTGTTAACTGCAGTGTTGATCATAAAACCCAGTTTGGTAAGGCCGGATTGTTTGATCATGTCAAACTATAAAAGGCAAACCAGGCTGATAAATCTCCTGTCTTCCACTCTGCCAACAAGAAAATAAAGGGAGATTAGGGCCAAGAGAATGTTCAGAAAACATTAATTTTTAGAACCGTTAAATAGTCTTTGGAAAAGGCTAACATGTTTCTTGTGCATATAAATTCCCTCCCACTCAAAATTGGGTTTTCATAGTGAACTTCAAAAATCCAGTCATATGATACCATTGGCGGAATTAGAGATTTCTAGGCGAGAGAGTGCAAAAAACACTACATCATGAGGTTTAATTTTTGTTTGTGGTTTTTATTTTGAGGGGGTCGAAGTTAAGTCCGTTGTGCATTTTAATCCCAAAAATTTAAGACCTCTGGTAGTCTGGAAAATTTTGTGAAAAAAGAATCAACCTGCATTTTGAGGTTATCTTAGGAACAAATATCTTAATTCTCAACTATAAAACTTTAATTAAAAGGAAAAGATATTGTGACAGCCAATCTTTTGTATTTTTGCTTTGATCTTGTCTAAGATTGGTTTTCTAAGTTTTGGTAATAGGCCAATAGTGAATATAGACTGGATCAAGGAAATATTTTCTTTATGTGAACTGTGCGTATGTTAAGATGAAAGCTGTGTCTCTATTATTTTCTTTCCCCGAACACAGCCGCTGTTCAAGGAAATAGTTCTAAGTTAATTCTTAATTTCCTCATTTACATTTTTACTTTTAAACACTGTTTACTCGATAATACTCCTTCACCTTGTTCAGGATCATATATTGATAATTTATTTAAAAAAATTTCAAACTTTTTACAACACGTGTTTTCTAATCAACTTCTCTCTGTATTCATATGCCATAAACTGTGGACTTGGCTGCACATTTTTTTCTAGGAAGGCTTGATTTTGGTTTTAATTTTTAATTAAAAAACTTATATTATCCATAAATTTTCAGTGACACATTTTTTCAAAATTTCGCATTCTGTATTTTTTTTCTTAATTTAACTTCCTGAACTTTTACAAATTATAATTTTAATTACTGTAATTACAACTTTAATTAATTACGATTCCCTTTGTTTAATTCTATGTCTCTAGTTACACACTGACTGGTTACTATTAATACATAATTTAGTTCTGCTACAATTTTGGTCTATTTACCATTTATTACTGGTAATTAACTTTGTATGTAGTATCCAGTTACTATCATTCTTAATTATTTTAAAAAAATATTGTTACATATAAATGACGTACTGTGCCGAGAACAAATAGGCACATGTCGACACAGTGCAAAGTGTCGGGGACAGATGGCGCGGAGTGCGCTCTATAGCTGTTCCAGCTGCTCCACTACAATGCAGATAGACTCGTTGCAATGCAAATGTTTTCCTCTCCTAGGAATGGCAAACATTTTTAAAACATCGATGTTCCGATGTATCGATGTTTCAAGATAGTGTTAAATATCGGGACGAAAACATCGATGTTTTTAGGATTTTTAAATTCAAAGTACTTTTTCTATTGATTAAGAATATTAACGAATTAAGTTAATGATAAAACGTAGGCTATAGATAAACACAAATATACGAACAAAAATAAAAGTATCACTCGAAAAATTCCTCCATAGAAAAATCCAACAATCATTCCACCAGTCAAGACAGTCCGTATCCTACACACGTAGGCAACAGTCGTAGACAATAGAAAATGAAGAATTGGCATTTGACATCGGGAGTCGAGCTCTAGACAGAGTGCAATTGTTATTGTCATCTTCTGAAGTAATAAGCTGAACTGCTGATAACAGAAGCAAAATGTGCTCCAATAGATCAGTGAGGAACACCAAGAACTTTTTTAAGTAAAGTATTGATATATCGGGACAAAAACATCGACATGAAAAAACATCGATGTTTGTTTGCCATTTCTATCCACTCCTTCCACTAACGGATTAATTTAATTTTGTGGGTGGGGCGGTTGGTTGGTTGATTCAATTTAAAAGACAGCCGCCTAAGGGATGACAATTTTCGAAATAATACCTTAAAAAATTAGCACTATTAATCTGTTCTGAGACTTAAAACGAATATAAAATAGGTGTAAAAATTGACTCCACTTAAGAATATATATATATTCCTAATTTTTAAAACTTTTACAAAACTGGCTCCATTTACATATCTTCCCCTCTTCACAATCTATCTATCTGTAATTTTATATATATATATATATATATATATATATATATATATATATATATATATATATATAGCCGCAGTTACTCCAGCTGCTTTACCCTTACCGTTAACGCTGATCCCTCATCATTAGCCTAAGCAAGTCCAGTTGAGTCACAACAGTTTCTCAACCAAGTTTTGATTAATTTTAAGAGTCGAGAAAGATCTTTCTGCTGTTGAACTCAACGCAGGAAGAAAAGAGAGAACCAATATAAAATATCTAATTACCTAACCCCGTGCTCACCCTCAGTACAAACATTTCAAAGTGCAAAAACGTACATATGGACAAAACTTCATGTGCTTAAAGTTAAGATCGGGATGTCACGGGTTTCAGAACCCTCAGATGCCTCAAATGTCTCTTCTACTCTTTCCCTCGAAGCTGCGATACTTCCACTTAAAGGAAGTCAAATTGGATCTTTTACATTATTTATTTTATTTTGGCTCCCTTCTCCCCCCCCCTTAATCATTCCTTGCTTCCTTCTACTGTGCAGTGAACAGAAAAAACATCTTTCTTCTCTTAACTAACAGTTGATATACGTAAAAAAACCAAGAAGTAACGCCGGCTACAAATTAAAATGCGTTAAGAAAGTAAGTCTCCAACAAGTTAAACTGATGTGCATACGTGAATTTAAAATTTTGTTTCAATGTAAACTGCAGTAAGTTTAGATCTCGTGAACATAACCTCATTTTAAAATTAAACAGGCACCTTGAGTAACCGCCATTTTGTTTCAAATAAGAGTATAAAAATTTGAGATAGCCTGAAATCCTAATAACTACTGTATTTAACGAATATAAAAGCTTCCATATCTGTCACATATAAAGGCTGAAATCTGTCAAACCGTTTCGCAGTGGACATCGGACGAAATTGACATTTTAATGTAACAGCCATACAGTCGAACAGAAATTATTTAACACAAATACATTACGAAGAAGTAAACAGGCTTGTTTGGCTTCTGAGCACGTGAAAATATCTTGTTTTAAACGTAACAAATCAGGCGTTATTTTGTCTTAATAGATATAATTATTAAAATGTTATAATATTTTAAGGTAGCCTAAACCATATTAACAACTGTGTTTAATAAATATAAAGCTTTTCACAAATCTGTCATTAAGCACGCAATTTTGCGACAAATAGGCGTGTTTTAGTTTGATATCGCCTAAATGTAAAAAAAGCGAAACCGAACAAATAATGGTGAAGAAAACAGATTTTCAAATCTTGAAAAATCCTTTTCAAGTCACTTAACAAAACAATTTCTTTTAACTCAGCCTTATTGCACATCTTACATCATAAGGAAAACCATCATGCGAAATTTCAACTTCTTGTCGTCTATGCGATACAGTGGTAAGTGTGTGATTGATTTTCGCTTATAACTTACGAAATAGGTAGACAGATAGATATAAAATGTGTAATAAGATATAATATAGATATAACATAATATGTGTTTTAACACTTCCACTATTTTTTTCCGATTTTTTCAAACGTGACACACAAATTATATTCCATTTTGTTATATTAGCTCAATGTTCGTCACCAGAAAATTTCGTTTGACTGACATCCACAAAGAAACTAAAACACCTTACTGACTATAGAACACGTAATGTAATATCAAAATAAATTAATTCACAAACAGCCGCAAACCTTCACTAAAAGATAGCGCCACGATACTGACTTCAATTAACCAGTTAAGTTCAATCACTACGATATTCAGTGTAAAACTATAACAGCATATTAAACTCGGCAGTAGGTTAGGTAAACAACCTTTTTTTTTCACCCACGCCATATCATTTTTTCAAAATCCGTTTAATAGTTTCTAAATGACGTTCACTTGAAATGTGAAAAAAATCATAATTTTTTAATCACACTTTCTTGAAAAATTTGTTACAGCGTTAAAATCTGCATAAATCAGGTTTTAAAAGTTTCAAAGTTTATTGAAATTAAGAAAATAAAACAAACGGCAGTCACAGTCTGCATCCCTTGCGGGGTTAATCCAACAACTAGTATCACAGCAAGCAGGTAACACGAATAATCCTGACTTTTATAAAATAGTATAAAAAAATAAAACTCCTGACTTGTATACAATATCTGCATACTATAATCTATTTGGAAAAAAATTATAAATTCTGAAGATTGGAATACACTATTATTAGAATAGTATTATCTATATATGTAAAAGGCAATGTCCTGACTGACTGACTGATCAACGTACAGCCCAAACTATAAAACCTAGAGACTTGAAATTTTGAGGATACCTTCGTTTTAATATGTAAGCGCGTACTAAGAAAGGATTTTGCAAAAAAGTGATTTTAACTCCATTAAACTACTTACCCAGTCCAAATTTAATAAACAACGTACAGCCAATATTATTATAGCTAGAGACTTGAAATTTTCAAGGTACATTCTTACAACAATGTCAAGATGTTCTAATAAAGGATTTTAAAAAATGTGATTTTAACGCCATTAAACTACTTACCCAGTCCAAATATAATAAACAACGTACATCCAATACTATTATAGCTAGAGACTTGAAATTTTCAAGGTACATTCTTACAATAATGTCAAGGTGCACTAATAAAGGATTTTGCAAAAATATGATTTTAACGCCATTAAACTACTAACCCAGTCCAAATTTAATAATCGACTTACAGCCAATACTATTATAGTTAGAGACTTGAAATTTTCAGGGTACCTTCTTAAAACATTGTCGAGATGCACTGAAAAAGGGGTGCACTGAAAAACGATTTTCCAGTATGCAACCCCTAAAGAGGTAAACATGAGGTAAAACAGTTTTTATTGGAAAAAATATGTTTTTCATCTGACCTTCTTAAAACGTAACATAGTCACTGTTAAGTATAAGTAATGAAATATATTTTTCACCATTTCCCCAAAACGCATCCCCTAAACAGATTGAAAGAAGGTATAAAATATAAAAAAGGGGTAAAATTTTGTATTGAAAAAATATTTTTTTATCTTATATTCTAGAAATATGCTATGAAACACATATTTCAACATTTTTCTGAATTCATCCCCTAAAAGAATAAAAATGGAAAAAGAGTTATCATGGGAGAAAAAAAATGTTTGCATTGGAGAAAAATATTATTTTATCAAATTTTCTTAAAAGTAAACAAAATATTTTAAAACAAAAATTATGATACACGCAATTCAGTATTTTCCCCCGAATTCATCCCCTAAAAGGATAAAAATATAGAATAGGTATAAATGTTTGTATTGGACAAAAACATTCTTGATCAGATTTTCTTAAATTCGAATGGAACACATATGAAGATTATAAAGCAACATATTCAGGTTATAATATTTTTTCATATTCACTGTAAAATAATCACGAGTTTAGATGATCACGCTTTTATTAATATATTTTTTTATGTTTCTAAATTATTACATTACTGAAACAGTTTAAGTTTTGTGGGCAAAGCCGCGACGGGTAATGCTAGTTATTATTATAATATTATAGAATTATTAGGATATTATTAGAATAATACATTATTAGAGTACCCTTATTAGAATACACGGTCGACTTGCAGACCCACATATTCTATTCTAGACCATTCTAGACCATGTATTCTAATAAGGGAGAGATCTTTAGAATTAATTTTTTTCAAGTAGATTATAGTATGCAGATATTGTATACAAGTTTACAAGATTGTATACAAGATATTGTATACAAGGAGTTTTATTAAGATAGCCTATGTTTTTAATAATATTAATATTAAATATTAAATATTAATATTAAATATTAATATTAAAATATTAATAAAACATATAGTTTTGTTTAAAGTTAAAGTTAGTTGTAATTTACGTTTAAATTAAATTTAACAACTTTGTTAACATAATTAATATTATAAAATGGCACCCAAAGTGGTGACTGTTTAAAGATTTTAAATTAAATTAAAATAAGTTAAAGAATATTTCTTTTCATAACATAAGTTTATGTTACAAATGGCGTCCAACGTGGTAGCTGGTTAAAATTAAATTGAACTGATATTTTTTATAACATAATTTTATGTTATTGTATATACAATCATTAACCGCCATGCTTTCTGTAGTTGAAGTTTTTCTCCTTATCACCGAAAACTTTAGTTGCATAGAGAAATAAGGATCTACAGTGACATCAATCAACACCAGTGTGCAACAACAAAGACTATAATGTAATTCAAGTAAGATTAATAGAAGTAAAAGTAACTGCCAGGAAAATTAAAAGGACTATAATTACCTTAGATTGTAATTAATGGCCCCGGGCATAAAATAGTTGAAGAGAACTTTATAAATTTAAAGAAATTACAAGTATCATAAAATAAATTATAAACTAAACAAGCTGCAAATTAAAAAGTTAATTTATATATGTAATAGTATAACTATTACATATATAGTATAACTATTGAATAGTTTTATATATATATAGTATAGCTATATATAAATTTATATATATATATATATATATAAATTTGCTATATATAATAGCAAATTAAAAAGTTAATTTATATATGTAATAGTATAACTATATATAGTATAGTATAACTATTGAATAGTTATATATATAAATATATATATATAGTACTATAGCCTATATATATATATATATAAAACTGTACTATATATATAATATAGTATAACTATATATAGTATAAATATAGTATAATATAACCACTGTATGTAGTATAACTATTGAAAGTGGTATTAATATAGTGCAGAGACCTTAGTAAGTCTAAAGTGACTGTATTTAATGTTATGTTTTATTTGTGCTTAAACAGACGAGTAAAATTTAATTACAATCAAAGGCAAATCTTGTTTAGTGTGTAAATTACTTATTCATAAATATTATTTTATATTATAAATTTAAAGTTAAAGTTAGTTTTAAATTAAAGTTTAAATTAAATCGATACATTTTTGTTAACAGAATTAATGTTACAAAATGTCGCCCAAAGTGGTAACTGTTTAGATTGTTTAAATTAAATTAAAATAAATTAAATAATATTTATTTATATAACATAAGTTTATTTTACAAAATGGCACCCAACGTAGTAGCTATTTTAAATAAAATTACAATGATATTTTTATAACATAATTTTATGTTATATATAAGCATTATCCGTCATGCTTTATCCGTGAATATTTAAGCCGTTTCAGTAACGTAATAATTGATTACGTAATAAAATATATTAATAAAAGCATGAACATCTAAACCATCAAACCTGTTATTTTTCGTTAGCGAATAGAAAAAAATCACCCTATCGACTAGAACGATTAGAAAGTCCAAAACACCATCTACACCCTATTAAATTTTAACGGGTAACTTTTGGTTCTATTGCTTTTTTTTTTGAAAACGAAGAAAGTTCTAACTCCATACACGTCGGTCTATTCTAACATCTTTCCTTAGCGAGAACCTACTTTTTGACCCGAACCTCGATGTAAAATTTCAGCTCTCTTGATATTGCGGTTTTAGAGGTATTTTTTTTAAAAATAATTCTTGCGACCACACTTTCAGTGGTTCTAATATCGCATATCATTTCACATTTACTTGGATTTTTATTTGTTTATCTACTTTTATTGACCAAGCAAAACGAATTTCCTGTTTCAACTCGACCGTTCGGCGTTTGTTACATAGTTTTGGCCAAACGCATTGACCGATTGTCTTGAAATTTGGTACGAAGATGTCTTTTATAAAGCCAAATGACGAATGTACAACATTTTCCTCATTTATTTACGTTTCAAGATGGCGGTATTTGATTTCACTATTACGAGTGTATGAAATTTCAATCAAACGCATTGGCCGATTGTTTTAAAATTTGGTACGAAGATGCCTTATATAAAGCCCAAGTGTCGAATGTATAACATGTACCCCATTTACTTCCGTTTGAAGATGGTGGCCTCTGATTTAACGATTACGAGTGTACGCAATTTCAATCAAACGCATTGTCCGATTTTTTTGAAATTTGGTACGAATTTTTGTTGTTATTTTAAGGCGAAAAGCACATTGAGGCTATTATCGCCTCCCTAAATGTAAGTGTTAGAGTAAAGTGTTAAATTCGTAAGTGTAGTGTTGCAAGTGTAAGTGTGTTAGACTCGGGTACCGCGAGGGACGTCTAAATACTCTCAATAGGTGCAGCTAGTCTGCACCCCTGCGGTGAATTTGGTACGACGATATCTTTTATAAAGCCCAAATTACGAATGTATAACATATTTTCCTACTTACTTCCGTTTCAAGATGGAGGCCTCTGATTTATTAATTTTTTTTGTGTTTTAACGTTCGACTATTGTGCACACTTGGGCTAATGCAGACGATGGGATGATTTATAGCAAATCGAACCCGGGTCCTCGGGGTGAAAGCCCAGTACACTATCAACTAGGCCACCGAGGCGGCCGGCCTCTGATTTAACGACGACGGGTGTATGCAATGTTAATCAAACGCACTGGCCGATTGTTTTGAAATTCAGTAAGATGGTAACTTTTATAAAGCCGGAAAAACATATGTGTATGGTTTTTTCCCATTCACTTCCGTTTCAAGATGGAGGGCTCTGATTCAACGTTGAAAGTGTAATTGCTGCTTATTTCCTGTAATACTGGCTGAACGGCAAAACCTATCATAATTTTGATCACGTTATGGAGAAAGAGTATACTTTTTCAACAAAGTACTACACGTGACATTTTTTTTGTAAATACTACGTTTACCGTTTAAACTAACAGTTTACTTATTTTTTTGATTTGGATTTGATGCAGTTTTTAAGCTAAATGATTACTCTTTAGTAAATATATTTATTAGATTATAGAAGATAATCAATAGTAGGTATTCTTTTATAACCTTTCAATGACTTTTCATTAATTTATTTTGGGGTTATTTTGTAAAATGTTCCCCTTACCTTCAGTTTCACAAAGGTATTCCTAAGATAGACTAATAATACCTTATCCCGTACAAAGAACAGGATCTCCACTTATGCACATATACACATATGCAATGTAGCCTACAGTGTACACAGTTTAAATTTCAATACCATTTAGTGTTTTTTATTATTTGTTCAAGTTAGGATGATTAGTTTGTTCTAAGATTAAGTTGTTCGCCTACTTCTGCTGATAAGACAATATATATTAGAAAAACAGACTCCGGGCTTATTGCAGACAATTTCAAATTGAAGTGGTTTCTTATATACGACATATTGGACTGCATATAAAATTTTTTATTTTTATTTTCTGTATAGCTGACCGAGCGAAACGAGATTTGTTTCAATTCGACCGTCCAGCGTTTGGTTTGTGTTTGTTACGCATTTTTGGCTAAACGTATAGACCGATTGTTTTGAAATTCGGTACGTAAGTACTTTACATGAAGCCCGAACTGTGTGTAAGTTTTTTTATATTCACTTCCTTTTTAAGATGGCGGCCTCTGATTTATAATAAGGAGTGCACGCAGTTTTAACCAAACGCGTTGACCGATTGTTTTGAAATTCGATGCGAAAGTAACTTGTATAAAGCCCGTACAATTTTTCTGTAAGATTTTCCCCACTTACTTCCGTTTCAAGATGGCTGCCTGTTTTGCAGTGACGAGTGCGCAGTTTTTGCCATACGAATAAACCGATTGTTTTGAATTTTGTTACGAAGATATCTTCTATAAAGCCCAAATGATGTATGTATAACAATTTTTCCTATTTACTTTCCTTTCAAAATGGCGGCCTTTGATTTAACGATGACGATTGTACACAGTTTTGGTCAAACGCATTGGCAGACCGTTTTGAAATCTGGCGTTAAGGTAACTTGTATAAAGCCCAAAAATTGCACGAATAAGATTTTTTCAATTTACTTACGTTTCAAAATGGAGGTCTCTTATTTAACGTTTAGATTGTACTTGTCACTTGTGTCATGTTATATTGGTTGAACGGCAAAAACCTATCGTTATTTCGACCATTTCAAGGAAAAAGAGCGCATAATAAAGTTTGTACAATAAAACTTTTTTCGTAAATATTACGGTTACCGGTTAAATTGTCGGAAAAGGTTACTAGCGCTGTCGTGGAGCGCTCTGTATATTAATTAAGAATGTACTGCGAGATTTACTGTGCTTTGAACTACTAGTTTAGTAGCAACAATCGCGGCATCGCTCACTGACGTGATGAAAGAGAATTTCGAAAAAGTAACAACACAGTATTCATTTTAGATTATTTATACTTAAAACCGTTGGTGCTTGGTGGAAATTCATTATATTAATGAAATAATAACACGTTTGTATATTTCCACAACTTTTTTATTTGATTATTGCCAACCAAGATTTCATATATTGTCTAGTTTTTTTTAAAAAAAGTTCATACTTCATTTCAGTTATGAACGCTTCATTCCAGTACTTCATTCCTAGTCTATCACATGCAGGTAGACATGGGATCAGTGTTAACGGTACAGGAAAAGCAACGGGAGCAACTGCGGCTCGAACTATTAGGTGCGCAGTTGAGTGACGCAGTAGATTGACCGATGCTTTAGGCACTACGACCACCGAGCCCCTACATGCTCTAATGATTTTGTAGCCAAATCCAACAGAAAATGGCGAAAAATCAGTTATTTTGGTAGAATAATTAATTTAGCTGGATAATTTTAACCTAGAGTTTTATTGTGACAATAATTTAGATAAAATATTAAATAATTTTAAAGATAGAAAATCTAATTTGTATAAAAGTGGTGTGTACAAATTAACTTGTAAAATTTGTAAAACTAGTTATGTAGGCCAAACGTAAATTTAAATTTTAAAATTCTAAAGAGTAGAAGAACGCAACAGAAATTTAAAGTTGGGCTTTGAAGTCTCCAATTTTGCTAACCACTTGATTTCATAATGTTTCTGATATTTATAAAAATACCTATTTTAAAATATTACATCTATCTAAATATATAAGAAATAAAAATAATTTAAAGAATTTAGAAATAAATCATTTAGTTTAAGTAAATCTGTATTAGTACTAAATGAACAAATATATTTAGGTTATTCACATTTTAAAATCATTGTCTATGCCATTATCCACTTCTCGTAGTTCTTACGTTTTGTAAGAATTGTAAGATTATGAAAGAAAAGCGAGAAATTTTAAAGCTTGCAGGTAGTCATGAGGATTATGAAAAAAACGAGAAACTTTAAATCTTGCAGGTATTCATAAGAATTATGAAAAAAGCGAGAAACTTTAAAGCTTGCAGCTAGTCATAAGAATTATGAAAAAAGCGAGAAACTTTAAGCTTACAGGTAGTCATAAGAATTATGAAAAAAGCGAGAAACTTTAAAGCTTGCAGGTAGTCATGAGGATTATGAAAAAAACGAGAAACTTTAAAGCTTGCAGGTATTCATAAGAATTATGAAAAAAGCGAGAAACTTTAAAGCTTGCAGGTAGTCATAAGAATTATGAAAAAAGCGAGAAACTTTAAAGCTTGCAGGTATTCATAAAAATTATGAAAAAAGCGAGAAACTTTAAAGCTTGCAGGTAGTCATAAGAATTATGAACAAAACGAGAAACTTTAAAGCTTGCAGGTAGTCATAAGAATTATGAAAAAAGCGAGAAACTTTAAAGATTGCAGGTATTCATAAAAATTATGAAAAAAGCGAGAAACTTTAAAGCTTGCAGGTAGTCATAAGAATTATGAACAAAACGAGAAACTTTAAAGCTTGCAGGTAGTCATGAGAATTATGAAAAAAGCGAGAAACTTTAAAGCTTGCAGGTATTCATAAAAATTATGAAAAAAGCGAGAAACTTTAAGCTTACAGGTAGTCATAAGAATTATGAACAAAACGAGAAACTTTAAAGCTTGCAGGTAGTCATAAGAATTATGAAAAAAGCGAGAAACTTTAAAGCTTGCAGGTAGTCATAAAAATTATGAAAAAAGCGAGAAACTTTAAAGCGTGCAGGTAGTCATGAGAGTTATGAAAAAAACGAGAAACTTTAAAGCTTGCAGGTAGTCATAAGAATTATAAAAAAAGCGAGAAACTTTAAAACTTGCAGGTATTCATAAAAAATATGAAAAAAGCGAGAAACTTTAAAGCGTGCAGGTAGTCATGAGAGTTATGAAAAAAACGAGAAACTTTAAAGCCTGCAGGTAGTCATGATGATTATGAAAAAAGCGAGTAATTTTGATGCTTGCAGGTAGTCTTGAGGATTATGAAAGAAAAGTGAGTAGTTTTAAAGCTTTCAGGTAGTCGTGAGGATTATGAAAGAAAAAAGGTTTATGAGACAAAAGTTTTATGTATCATGAAGACCAAAAACATTGCTAAGGTTTGCTAACAAATATCTTTTTCCAGTTTGATGATATACCTAAATTGAGAAAAATAGCATTTTGGGGTAGGGATGGGGAAGGATCAACCGCCTCCACAGTAGTTATGCTTAAAATCTTGGAGTCTAAACAACCTTTGTGTGACATTTTGTGCGAATATCTCAAAAGATAAAAATAATATGTATATAAAATGAAATAGGTATTTATATATAGGGATAAATATTATTTATATATACATTATTGACTTCGGCAATTTGCAGGTAATTTTATGTCTGGCTGTGGGTAATTTTTACGGTTGCGATTGGCAACACTGGTTTTTAACTTCTGTTAAGTAGCCTTGACAATGCTCTAACGGGTGAAACCTTGGTTGGTAAGACTCAAATAAAATGTTGTGGAAATATATATTTATTTCATCAGTTATTATTTCATTAGTATTCATGTTATCTTACACATTTTTGAAAATTCGATTCCACCATCGTAATAAGAGTTAAAACGGTTAGTTTTTAAATTAAATACATCGTAAAGAAACATGTATCACCTTCGTATTCATTTAGAATCGACGCGTTTAATATTAGATTTTGCGAGAGGAGTGAATAGAAACAAGTATACAAAAATATATACAAAAAAATATAAATAAAAAAAAATTAAGTAAATTCCTACTTAGGTCAACAATTTATTACTAAATTTATACCCTGCTAAATATCTTATATAAGAGAAATTTTTTTCTCCATATAAAACTAAAATTGATTAATTAAATTTACTTAATGAATTAATATTTGAAAAAACTTTATTAACATCAAGTGTCATCCACTACAAGTTAAAAAAAAAATGTATTTGAACTTGAATAAATGAACAGAAAGTATTTTATTAACGATTAAAAATTTGAACAAGATATACTAAATATAGGCTATATAGTGAGAGAGCGAACTAATAGTAGGAATTGAAAAAAAGTCTGCCGAACGTAAAAATGTAACTTAAATATGGAACGCACGAGCAAACGAATTAGGGGCCTACTTCTCTCTATTCATGTCTCTTCTTTTTCGATAACAGTACGCGCGTATTACACGAAAACGTTGTGTTGCTTTGTTTTCGGTATTTTTCCTTATTTGAAGAACACTTGCACGTTGTAACCGATTATAATACATTCGAAATTAATATAAACGTTTATAATAATTGTTGTTAAAACTGCTATTTTTTAACAACATAACTGAAACTAATTATGGCCTATCAGCTAATCGTTATGAATTAGTATGAAACAAATAATCTTCTACTATAACTACAGTAAATAATATCTAAGCTAGGTTCACGTAATTATTTATTTAAACAAAACAAGATATTTGTAAACATATCTTTCAACTAATTATACATTTAGGAAAGATATTAACAAAAGCTTCGCTTCTGTTCTCCCCGAATTCCACAGTGTACTTTTTGGAACTTTAAATTGATTTTGAAAACATTTTAAATGCTGGCGTACTTCATGCAGAATTAACGCTGATCACCATATTGGAAATGGATTTTCAAAAACTCGTAAGATTTACTTATCAAAAAAGAGTTATCTTTTTTTATTCGGAACTGTAGCCATTTTAAAACTGTTGAACGGATTTTACTGGATAACGAACCATCTTGCTGGTTGGCTAATCAAATCTCGAACACTCACCTCCAATACGATATTTAATAACTAAACGGCACTTTAAAACACGCTATTTACCGGTTGTTAGTGCTTTACTTCTCTTAAGTGGCCACCATAAAAATCAAAATAGACTTACGTGTGAGCCGACACTTAATATCTGTATCCAAAATGCCGACAAATAAAACAGATTTACTTAACTCCACAAAATTACTTTAGGCCTACTTTTCCTCTTACAGATAATACAACGGTAGGGTCTATTCAACGATTAACATGAAATTTATGATCTGCACAACTACATGTACATTGCTCTACATGTACATGCTCTATCGTGGTAGCAATGGGATTTAACAGCTTTTGATAGGATTTAACATGTGTGATTACTCCAGTTTTATTTGATAAGGTTTTTATTGTTCATTGAGTGTAATTGTTTCCCTACTTGATATCGGTAAAGCGAAAGGTAATTAAACTGTAACGTTTAATCATTTCGATTACTTCAGTGACCGGTAGAGGCGCTGTTAACTCCCGGACATTTCAGCATACATTTCCGGATACATTAAAAATCAAGTATTACAAGATTAATTTTACATTTTAGATCTTTGAATTTTTTTAAAGATACTACTTCTTATCGCGGTGTAGGGTTTATGTTTTGTACGGGGGAAAATTCAGTTTGCCGTCACGCTCAATCGTCACGGAACGGTCTAAATCATCCATGCGCGCACTCTAGTGAACATTATTTTTTCCATTTAAGATGTACTTACTAAAGTTTTAAATTATTAAAATTTCTATGCGCATTGTTTTGTCCTTGTATTAATTTTTAACTTCGGTGTGTTTTAACAAATGCATTTATAACTAGGTTTGTTTATCCGTAAGCTTCTACAGGGCACAAGTCTGGAATGATTTTACTGAATTTCATGTTAAGGTAACAAATATTTACCGGTCCGATTAAATTTTATGCGATACTGTTGTGACTAGAACAGGTTTTTTCGCGGTTTTGCCATAGTCTTAATTTTTTTTTTTTTTAAGGCGAAATGTACATTGAGGCTATTCTAGCCTCCCTAAATGTAAGTGTGAGTGTAAAGTGTTAAAATCGTAACAGTAGTGTTGTAAGTGTAAGTGTGTGTTAGACTCGGGTACCGCGAGGGACGTTTAAATCTTCTCAATAGGTGCAGCTAGTCTGCACCCCCTGCGGAGCATAGTGTTAAATAATAAGCTATTGTAAAAAGTCTCGAAATGTAGTTGAAAATCATGATGTTATACAAAATTCACCGCTTGAGACCCACTTTTAATAAAAAAAATAAAGATAAAAATGAGCACGTTAATAAAATATGGGTATAAACATTTGCTTTCGCGTCACGCTTTAATCTGTAATGCATAGCTAACAACATATATTATTCTTGTATATATCTAGACTGGAAGTGACTGCTTCTAAACAGCTGATTTCGCACAATAGCTTCAATATAATTTCAATTGTGGTTATGTTTATTGTTCTTGTTAATTTTAACAAATGTGCATTTTCTAAATTTGTGTAGTTAAATTATTTAATGTATATGAGCTATACAAATTTTTTAATGCCAGAATCACAAATATTTATTATTATACTTAGACAGTATAACTGTCAAAAATAGGGTTATAAACTGATTAATTATTAAAGTACCTTATATATCCTAAGATACACAAATTCACAGTCTGTGAAAGTTTCAGGTAATTATTAAGTTGTGTACCTACACACGCGCGAAATTTAATGTGAAAATAATTTTCAAAAGTTGATTTTCCCTGAATGCATTTAAATTTGTATAAAAATAATTAAATCATAACAGTGAAAAGTATACAGTCAGGCATGTCAAAAGAAGGACATGTCGGCCAGTCCCGCACTGCCTAAGTGTTTTTTTAACTCCCATTTTCCGAGTACGAATAAATCATTTACATTGACGTCCATCTTTGATTTTTAAAAAATATAATCAAAAGTTGTTTTTTTTTGTTTTTTGTTGTTGTTATTTTAAGGCGAAAAGCACATTGAGGCTATTATCGCCTCCCTAAATGTAAGTATGAGAGTAGTGTCAAAGTCATAAGTGTAGTGTTGCAAGTGTAAGTGTGTGT
>CM040182.1:25362299-25379799 GCA_022606455.1 Callitettix versicolor
AATCAGTTAATTATTTCCCCTACGCGTTTTAAAAAATTCCAAACTTCAAAAAGATTTTAAAAAACCTCGCGAGAATCCATGACTATTTCAAAATCGAGATTTAAGGGTCGATCAAAAATGACCCTTGCTATATTTGTTTACGGTTTTCGTTTTGTCAAAACAATCTCAGATAATACGCCATCTAGCAATACCGTGTCACCTAAATGTCAAACCCACTTCTAAACAGCTTTTGGAATGTTTTGAATGTTGGATAATATCCAAATTTTAAAAACAGTTATAAGGATCAGTTAAGAAAGTTGACAATTTAGAATCCAAAACTAGGCGAAGGATATAAATACTACGAAAGTTATTTAACTGGTAAACAAATGAACAACTAAAAACGTGAACAATAGAAACTGAACAAACATAACCTATAAATAAACAATAAATTTTACCTTAAAATTATTTGTTTCAAAAACTGACGTGCAGGCTACGAAAACATTTAATCGCAGGCCTCTTATTAACTTATTTAAATTGTTCGAGTTATAACAGTTTAAACACGACTAATTTCCAACTTAATAATAACTAAAATTAAATAATAAAACAGATAATACAGTGTTAATTCTACATTACTGTCCACTCACGAATAGACCGACCGTTACTGCTTTACCAAAGTCATTAAACAGATTATAATTTCACTTAAGGCTATAAGTTTTCCGTGCTGACCACTAGCCTAAGCGTATAAACAGGGCTAATTAATAATATACACTCTACGTCTGAATTCTAGAAATAAACTAAATCGAGGTCATATATTCGACACCGCCAAATGTAAAAAGAAAAAAAATCAGTAGAGCTATCTAGTGGCTACAGGCGAAACCTCAAACTGCATAGGCGATACTACAAACGACAGATTAAAAGTAGAGTAACTTATTTTTAAAGTTGATTTTATATTAATGTAAAAGTTAGGAAGTTATACAAGTTGTATTTAAGTAATGAAGTAATTGTTTATTTCATTACAAACAAATCTTTACTGTATTAGTAACAATAAACGAGTTATAATTTGTCGTTTATAAACTGCTTTACTTTCTAACAAATTCATAAGAACTATACATGACCCTTATGAAATTTCGGGGCCCAGAACCCAAAACCTGAAGCGGTACCCCTTATTATGATATGTTATTTTATGAATTGGAAAAAACTGGTCACCCTACGTCCAAAAAAGGTTTCATTTTATATTTGGTTGGTTATCTCGTCTGTTAAACATTCATTTTTACATTTAACAAATATTTTTGGAAAATTTTCTAGCATACTACATAAAGAAATCACCCCATAGCTCGGGACCGGAACTCTCAGGTGCACTTGGACCCCTCCCCCCTTGTAGGGGTCATACAACTATACGAAGGTTAATAATTATATCAAAAATTTTGGTTTAAGATTTAGTTTTAGAATGACCACAGTTTTGGTACAGATAAAGTGATTTTACTAAGTAACAAACATGTCAAAAACTACAATATTTTCAAAAATAATTTTTTTTGTCAAATTTGTATCAAATCTGCGCACATATAAAAAAATCATACAATTGATCGATTTTAATGAAATTTTAAATACAGGACTCATTTATTTTATATCTCGGAACAATTTTTTAATTTAAAAAAAGGTTTTTTGAAGCGAGATTGGTCAGAAAACTCGGTAAATTCGAATTTTCTCGAAAATCAGTTCTAAAGATTTTGATAAAATTTTCCTCAAATACAGACCACAGTACCCAAACAAAATACTTGAAAAACTTGAAAAATTGTCATAATATCTCAAAAAAGGTTTATAAAATTTTGGTGAAATGCGAAGTTTTATATCTCAGTTGTTACAAATTTTGAATAAAGGAAATTTACAATTCTGAAATAAACTGAACAAGTCTCAATTAAACACGTTCTACTGTAGGTTATAGGATAAGTGAAATTTTGCAATTATTTTTTTATACTCTCTTCTGACGGATCTTGCCCCGAGTTCTTAACTTAAACACTGAGAAATAAATAAAATATGAAGTTTTCAAAAATTGTAAAGTATATTTCGAAGTTTATATGTTTAAAAATGTTTACCATAAAGTAACAGTTAAGGAAATGAATTGCAATCTTATTTAATTACAAAATTATAATTTTTTCTAAGTTAAAAAAATTGTTTTTTTAACGTTTGACTATTGTGCACACTAGTGGTGGTGCAGAAAACACCAAACTTTAAAAAAAACTGCTTTTCTAGCAACGACAAATAAACTGCTTTTTCAAACGAAAACAAGCGGTTATATTTGGACTGTTTTATGACTTGTTAAACAAGGAACGGTTTTTTCCCCACTACCGCACCCACGTTCTATTCCAACGTTGCCGCAAGCGTTAAAACTGTTTTCCTGCTAACTGCTTTCCTGCAAACTGCTTTTCTTCTACCTGCTTTTATGCTTTTTCCATTTATTTCAAAGTTGCTTGTTGCTTGTATTGAAGTAGGAACTATTTGGTCAATGTCAACGTTTATCTCTATTTTGTTGCGAGTTGTAGTAACAACCTCTCACGTTTTGTAGATACAGAGCCTAATTTTATTTAAACATATTTTTTATATTTATTATCAATCATCAATATTTTTTAATCAACTAAAAATAATCTAAATCGTTTGCATTTTGGTAAATATGCAAAGGACTATTTAATTTTTTAAGTAAAAAAAAGAATGCTTCTATTAGAAATTCATTGCATTTTGTAAATATAAAATGACATACGTAATTATTAAGTTTTAAGAATGTAATTGAATTATTACTACACTTATAAGGATTATTATTATCCTTTCTAAATGCTTTATACACAAAAACAATTTAAGGACATGGTGGTAGTGGGAATGAAAAAGTAGTCTTAGAAAACTGAACGTATGTGCTTAATGTTTTAGCTGCTAATACAACTTTGAGTCTCAGTTTTCTAAACCTGTTTTTTCCAACTGTTTTAAAAAGCAGCTTTTTTCCCTCAACAAACAGTTTGTTGACGTTTTGTAAAAATAGCAGACACGCCCACCTGTAGTGCACACTTGAGCTAATGCAGACGATGGGATGATTTTCTAGCGTATGCAAATGCCAAGCCCTGGCCGGGAATCGAACCCGGGTCCTCGGGGTGAAAGCCCAGTACGCTATCAACTAGACCACCGAGGCGGCCAAAAGTTTTTTTTTGTTTATAGTTTGCTATAAAAATGTTTGTTTAAAAAAAACAGTTTTTTTAAAACAAGCATTTTTATAACAAACTATAAACATCGAGTTTATACGTAACAATGAAATAAGAATATATTTAACGTTCTAGATATTAAACTTTAAACGCCATGTCTCGGTTATTCTTATGTTATTCTATCTGTTATTGTAGAACATAAATCAAGCATTTACGTAAAGTTTCAGGAATATCTATCAATAGGCAGTGCATCGATTGATTCTAAAATGTAACGTAAACAGACGAAGAAAAGCGATGGAGAAATTCCCAAAAACAAACCCTGGCCGACGTAAGTTTGTTTTTCGATTTACAATACTCTCGAACAGTAAATTTATTTTATTAAAAATTTTAAGAATCTTGTAAGCGAAAATCGGGTATTCAGTTTGAATGTGTTCGCAACAACCGGCCGTGACGAATATCGGAGAAGTATCGGCGTAAACGTCTACTGTTCTTCTTTAATGTGAAACTAAAATGGCTAACGTGTCTAATTTTAGCTGTTATTGCAGTCTTAAATATGTCGCTCCTTTGGGCGCGAGTGCCTACCGACACCCGGCATCGATTAGACTTTTCCCCTTTAAACAGTTCTGTGATTGAATTTAACAGGATTAAAAAAAATCACTCAAATGAGACAACTTGGTTCAGTTTAAATGGCAACGAACAGTTTCCTTTTGTATTTGTAAAGAGCAAGGTTCCAATTAGGCCTACGAATTCGATTATCGTTTGGTTTTAAATCAAGTACTTATTTATCAAAACGTAAAGATAAAACATTTTTTAGTATTCGTACAAAATTATTATTATATTTCTATTATTTACCCGTTTTCATTAGCGTAATGACCGTTTCGTTTTCCTGCCTTCTCTTCCCCTTTCCCTGTCTGCTGTCCTTAAGTCCTTAACTGCTACGTGAGACGTCTTGAATCAATCAAGATTACTGATTGTCGTGTTTGTCTAAAACAAAACAACTGAAGTATTACTGAAAGATTTGTTTAACTAGATCCTTCCACTCTGTTGGCGACAACTTGGTTTTTGTAAACACATCGAAAGAAAAACGTTTAAATTAATCCGTAAAGAATATAATGAAACCAAATATCAAAAAATTAGATATATTGATGACGACTGTAGAAAAATATCATTTAGGGTAGTTTAGCCTGACCTTTTACAAAAAAAGTTTCAAAATCAATATATTTTAAACAATTGCTTTTTATAATGTTATTTATTCTTATTAGTTTGTATTTGTTTCAAATAAATTATTTCACACGTTTTGTACTGATGATTCCAAACTATATCTTTAGAAAAAATCGAATGGTAAAATGTATATTTACGTTATTTGTGTCAGTTTTCTCAGCCACTGATTTGCTGTGTAATAAAAATGAAACATCAAAGTAAATGAAAAGGAGGAAATCAGATCAACAGTTTTGTTTTGACTCTTCAGTTTGCTAATGTGACGTTGGTTATGTTTGCCCTGCTGTGAAATAGGTTATTACGCAACTACAGCTGATGGATTTAACAAACATATTTGAGGTTAAATAGTTAAAACCAGTATCGTCGATTGTTACTTTTACATTTACTTAATTCTTTTAATGTTTTCATTGTGTAACATGTGATGTAAAATAAAATATGCTTTTGTTTTGAGTAATTTTGAACTGAAATTGATTAAAAAGAAGAAATTTAATACTTTAATTTAAATGTTGTACATTTAGATTACTGTAAATTAGTTCGCCAGAGCAAAATTTAGTCCGGAAATGTCTAGGTAAATTCAGACTGTACATAAACAGCTGGTTTCACACTACAGCTGTTCCATCAGTAAGAACTAATTAATCCCTTCTGTACTTTTTCAGAAGAGAGCAGGTGGTTAATAAACAGTTCATGGAAGAGAAGAAGGTACTAACTGGTGTAGTTTTGTGTATTATAAAATAATGAATCAATGTCTGGAAGTACAGTTCAGAAATACATTTTAATAATAGAGGTAATCTGCTGCAACAAATAAAAAAAAAATGAAAAATTGACAATGGTGACGAGGCGCCTTATTGGATATAAATATGGACACCTCCAGTGAATGTATGTTGCTCTCTGGATGTACACGACTATTAACAGACCTAAACTGATATTCAGTTCTCTGGTATGGTGGCCAGAATTGATACAAGCTACAGCAGGCAATGGTCCTTTTAGCAGGACTCCTACAGCTGCCTTAGGGGCCTTGTTAAACCTGCTGCCTCTGGACATATTCATAAAACATAGTTCAGAGGCAAGACAAGCTTCTTAACTATGGTAAATTGAGGGGGACATCCTTGAGGTGGCACACTGCAAGAAATTAAAAAAAGTTCTAAAAGACCTGGTGTTTCTGATAGTATGCATATTGAGTATGTCTTCATTAGACCTATGACAGTTCTTTTCCATTCAAGAGACGATTGGAAAAACGGTAAGCGACTGGTACATCCAGGTCAGCTTGTCTGTATACATATGGATCATTGCATAATCTTCAGTTTGAGTATGGATAATACTGTGAAACCACTGAGGCAATGTTTGAAGCTAAGAAAGTATCAAAGCTGAGATTTACTCTATCTCAGTATGTATACATCAACCATTACAAGAAGGATTTAAAGGTAAGTACATTCTAATACTTTCAGATAGTCAAACAACAATAAAAGCTCTCAGCTCTGTAGAAATCTTATCCAAAATGTTATGGGATTCTCTCTGCTCCCTCTGCGTTGCAAATGTTTGCATGGTCACTGTGACTGGTCAAATATAGTCATTGTTTGTTGAGAAGACATAATTTTCTTTTCTTTATACAATGCTGAACTTAGAGGCAAACTAAAGAAACAATTTTTAATTGTTAACAAAACTAAAAACACGTTTATGTTTTTACTAAGTCAGTAACAACTGGTTTTTAAAATGGCAGCCGGGCAAGTGGCTGATTAGAACTAACCCAACAGAAAATAATGTAAGTCGCTTGACAGATAGGAAGACCACTGGCAGTAATTAACCTTTTGAGTGCAGGAAGTACTATACCTATAAAGCATAGTGTAAAGGTATTAAACTTTATAAAAAAAGACATAATTTGATCCAACACAGTTTATTTTATATTTACTTTACAGATAAGTCTTTTCAGCAATACATAGATTTAATATCAAGAATTAACCTTTAAATCAGTGGTGGCAGTGTTTGGTAGCCAGTAGGTCTATTTTTCTAGTCTCATTAATGTTTAAAATAATTGTTCTCACTATAATAAAAGTATTATATAGAAATACTGCATATGTATTATTAGAATTTGTTATTAAATTGTAAAAGTATGTAAAACTGGGTCCCTGTTTAACCAAATATTTATTTTAAATAAAGAGGTGGTAATACTTTGGTAGAAAAATCATTAAAAGTAATCTGTTCCCCTTTTAACAATTGACTAGATATTAGGCTAGTTATTGGATGTAGATTAATCAATTAAAAACTACCTTTACCACCACCACTGCCTTATATATCCATTATCATAGTGAAGGTTTACACATATCACAAGAATATTATATAACATCCATTTATGTATATGATAGAAGATTGTTATTACAACATATCAAATATATTATCAATATACAAAATATTTCCTTCATATAATCTTTGCGCAATACCTGCATCCTATCTAATTGTGATAGAAATCCAAATCATCCCTGCAACCTTATTAATTCTCCCTGTCTTCTTTATTAAAATAAATTATATATTTATTAAACTATTTTAGTTTATAATTGAAAAATATACACTAATATATCAATAAAAATCTATATTATTTTGCAATTTTCAAGTAAAAAATTTACAATATTTTTTGAATAATATATAGCTCTTGAAATAAGTTCCTCTTAATATTTATTTGATTCACCAATAAAGAATATAGAACAGCTTAATTTACAATTACGATGGATGGAATCAATATTTTAATTTTTTAGTAATTAAATATGTGAAAAATATAATACAAATTGTATTTAATGAAATCTTTATCAAATACGCAAAAATACATAACATTTAAAACACAGAAAATACTTTTTTATTTTTAAATTTCAACAAACTAACTTTTTCTTAATAATTATATGTTCATATGAATTTTGTATTCAAGCTTCCACAATCAAGCTCATTGTTCATTTCATTTGAACAAAAGCTTGTAGAAGTTTACTATATGGAGATTAGAAAAATATAGAAATAAAAATAAAAATATACCACATTTTCTAAAAACTACCAATTGACCTTACAAACTCTGAAATCTACACAACCATTGCAATAATCTCATTATATCCGTAACATACATTATAATTATTAAATTAATGATGGCGTAGTCTATACTTTATCAGTTACACGATAGATTATTTATTTTCCAATTCAACATTTAATTAATATATATATATATATATATCTAAAAAAGAAGAAGACAGTAATTTGAGAGAACATGCAATTTGATTATCTCACATAATAACATTTTTATAATATATTATAAATTAGAATATCATTTTTTTACATACATTTTAATCATTAAATTCATCATAGAGTAAGCTCTATTTTAACAATAGAGCATTACTCTTCCCATTCAGAATTTAATTACATAAATGAAGAAGAGAATCATTTGAGAGAACATGCAATTTGATTTCCCCCACTTGATAACATTTTTGTAATTTTTTACAGTACAGAGGATAGTTAAAATTTTAAAATAAAATCTTTACATTAAAAAAACATACTTTAAAAATGAAATGAATGTACTTTACTTATAAAGTATTGTAACATATTTAAGTAATTCTATAAAATATAAGAAATTAAAATTAGAGTACATATATTGAAAAGGATGCACTAAATTAAATACAGCACTAACTAAAAGAAATTAAATAAATATTTGTGACAGAAAACTTAATGGAAATGTAAGACTAGATTGGAAGGAATGTTACTGTTTACGCTATCTACAAACAATTTTATAACTTTACCCCATGATCAGTCACTGACTACAACACAAAACAGTTCATTTACATCAACATTTTGAATATGGCTAAATGATAGAGATTTAAAAACTAGTACAGGAATCAGTGGAGGCTTGTCAATCATAGAGGAGGGAAGCTAGTACTGTCCCAACTAGACTTATCAATAGGGACTTATCAGTCGTAAGGAAGGGAAAGCCCATGATTGTGTCATTAGTCTGAGAATCAGTGACGATTCATCAGTCACAAAGGGAGAGATGCCAGCATTTCCCCTAAATCACTATTAGTAAACAAATGAAAGTGCCTTCCATTTTCTTGAACTTTTACAATTTTTTTGGCTGTTATTTTAAGGCGAAAAGCATAATGAAACTATTATCGCCTTCTTAAATGTAAATGTGTGTGTAAAGTGTTAAAAGTTTTAAGTGTGGTATTATAAGTTTAAGTGTGTGTTAGACTTGGGTACAGCAAGGGACGTCTAAATCCTCTCAATAAGTGCAGCTTGTCTGCATCTCCCTGCGGGGTGTACTCTTAGCATTAACCATAACTAAAGCACACTGCCCAATTTCTAAGACACACTTTTCAGTTTTCCTAGCAGAATTAGTGGTTTATGGCCTGATATTAAGTCAGTCTAAAATCCAATGGTATAAATAAATAATATTATATAAATACAAGCATTGTATAGAGAATAAATAATAATTAATTACTTTTAAACTAAAACTTACTTGTATATTAGTTGTGTGTGTGTGTGTGTGTGTGTGTGTGTGTATTTTAAGGCGCGAAAAGCACATTGAGGCTATTATCACCACCCTAAATGTAAGTGTGAGTGTAAAGCGTTAAAGTTGTAAGTGTAAGTGTGTGTTAGACTCGGGTACCGCGAGGAACGTCTAAATCCTCTCAATAGGTGCAGCTAGTCTGCAACCCCCTGCGGTGTGTGTTATTTTAAGGTGAAAAGCACTTTGAGGCTATTATCACCACCCTAAATGTAAGTGTGAGTGTAAAGCGTTAAAGTTGTAAGTGCAGTGTTGTAAGTGTAAGTGTGTGTTAGACTCGGGTACCGCGAGGAACGTCTAAATCCTCTCAATAGGTGCAGCTAGTCTGCAACCCCCTGCGGTGTGTGTGTGTGTGTGTGTGTGTGTGTGTGTGTGTATATGAATATGTACATGCATGCATGAATTTGCCTGTGTATTCATAAGGACATATATCTTCAGGTGCATAAATGGGGGGGGGATGATGGCGCAAGTTGCACCATTGAAGATTTTTTTTGGGGAAGGAAGAAATTTTCACATACGATTTTAAGGGAAAAATATTTGAAAACAATAAACTATTATCATATTAATGCAATAGTATTAATACAATATTAATGTAATATAATTTTATAGTATATATTATAAACAGGCCAAAATCAAAGCCTGTATATTATATATACAAGTATGATTAATTAATTTTGGAGGAATAAATAATGTTTAGGGGAATTCACTTCATTAGCTTTGAGGGGAGTTGGCACCTCTGCATATCTTTCTATTTCAATAACTAATGACAACCACTATTTTTAACAAGATACTAATTGGGAATTATTTTCAAAAAATATTACAGATTAACTAACAGAAGTCAGGCATTATTGTATGTTTTTATATAATAAATACAATAGTGGGAATAGTCAAGTGACTGTTCATGTATGTAGAATGATTATTTATAGTATTCTAAGTTACAAGAAGCATTGTAGGTTATGTTGTATAGAAACTACACTACATACTAATAAGGTACCACGAATGCACTTTGCTAATGATATAAACTAAAACTGTAAGCAGTTTGAATGAAAACACTTATAAAATACTTTTATCCAAAAATATTAACAAAAATACATTGGAAAGTGTAGGGCATGATAAAATATCAAATAAAATATATATTATATATGTAACAATATACAATGCATAACATTACCTATCTACACAATGTTATTAAGATTGTGGAATTAAAAATTTCTGTTTTGGAAGTAATTAAATATTAATATTGACAAAATTTATCTTTAAAAAACATTGCTAAAATAGTCAGAAAAAGTTTTGAAATTTCTGAATTAAAATGAAACAGTGATCATAATATCATGAAAACAAAAATCAGCTATTAATAAAAAATTGAAATTATTGTAAAAATATACAAAAGCCAAGTGCGACTTTGACCAGAAGCGGAAAATCTATAAAATGATACACTGCGTTGATTTTATAAAAATATAACCAATTGTGATTATGAATTTATATGAAAATAAATCAATTCATGTTTTAAAATACTAAAAAAAACATAGCTTGAATAATCGTATCTTGATTTTAACTTCAAAGTTTAAAACCAAGACTTCCTGTCAATCAAATTTCAGTAGGAGAATGTAATAATATTTACTTGAGAAAATTGTTTTTAATAACAAATTCAAAATCTTTTCACAAACACTGTTCAAAATCAATCTTAAATATTTAAATAATCATTACAAATATAAAAGTTTGTTAAACAGTATAACTGAAAACAGTATACAACAAATCCATGAAATAGCACTTATTTGCACTATTTGGAAAAAAGAGCGAGAGTTTATTTCATTCAATCTTTACTTAGATTGGTTTTAGGCCGTGTACCTACTTTCTTTACTTTAACACTGATATTAAATACAAATTATATGCACCTTTTAACCCTTTGCACTCGCAAGGCCACTGCTGTATTTGTAATAAGGCCATTCAAGGCCCACCCCATTTGTATTACTTTAGCTTGCCTTGTCCCTTGGCTGTCGTTCTGACAGATAGTTCTTACTGGGCATTGTTTTATTGACATCAAAAATTGTTTCTTTAGTCTTCCTCCAGATTCCAGCATGGAACAGAGAAAAACAAATCATTTGAAACACATGATGTCTTACATGGCAACTGGCTGTCACAGTGTAACTTCTTGCAGCATTTTGTGCTGGCTATGCTTAGTAACGTTGCATGCTAAGAGAAACATAACTGCTAGAAATGATCCAAGCTGGAGCAGAAATGATCTCACAAAGCAATATTGTGATAGCCAAAAGGAACATTCATAATGGCCTTAGGCGAGTGCAAATGATTCAATTTTTAAAAATGATATGAACATATTATAGCTATTTTAAAACAAGTAAACATAATTTTAATTTATCTTACAATAATAACGATTTACTCCCAGTAAGAGAAACAACAAGATTGCACAATAATTGCACAAAACTTAAAACAATAGGCTATTTAATGACAATTTCAACACTATGGACAGCGAACACAGACAATTTAATTAACTGATTTTATTGTCATCCAGCTAAACATCGTAATTACCATAAAAAATATTACAAAGAAATAATTGTAATATATATTTCCATTAAGAACAGGATACATGCAACAACATGCAATAAAACAAACTCAGTTGAGTTTATTTATAACGTTTTCTGTTTAGAAACTGATCACTTGTCACAGTCACCTAAAAACATATGTATTTTCTTTAAACTTCACTTATAACTTCAGTAGCATTGTTTTTAAGCTTCTCACATTGGAGATTGACAGTGTGAAGGATTGATGTATAACATGGCCGAACCAGTAGTGAACATGATATAGTATGCTTCTATACTGCTCTTAAAAAAGAAGTAATGTTTCAAACAAACATCAGTTCAAGCACAATAAGCTAGTCTGGCAGTTAAAATGTATGGTTAACTGTATGGTTAACTGTATAGTTCAACTGTTTTTTTCAGTGTCCTTTTTTGTTATTTTTTTAATATGTCTTTTTAGAAGCTGCTATAAACCACAGCTTAGTCACAGTCTTTGACATCTCTCCACAATATTATGTTGCATTTATATATATTTACTAATATATACTCACAAACACAAACACAAACAGAAACACATATGTTATGTACATTACTTATATTACAATTAAAGCTTTGTTACCTAGTCTTTAAAAAGTGATAATTAAAATATCTATTCAGTACATAAAATAAATTTACTATTATAATTTATTTTTACACATATAACATTTAAGTCTAAATACAAATTGCTTAATATAATAATTATTCAGTGTGAATATTATATTAATAAAACACATCCTTAAATATATAAATTAAAAAAAAATTATTAGTTATAGCGTTTTTATTAATTTAAAATTATAAATATTTGTGTTGAAAAACTCTGTTTTTGAGCCACTTTGGTTTGAAAATTTGTTTAAAAATAATTAACATCTGTATTTGTGATGAAATCCTGTGAAGCTTTTGTATAGGCACAAAGTCCAAAACGTCCCTACACATGTACCAAATATTTGGGCAGGGTTTTTGCTAGTTCTTGCAGTGGTGATAATTAAAAATTGAATAAATAACACCTTCTGCTGGAAATCTTAAAGTTTTTCTCTGAAAGAAACTAGTTTACATTTATGATGAATTTTTCATATCAGAAGTGCCTGTAAACGTAGCACTTGTAAGTATGCTCTTTAATAATATAAACAATGTTATAAACCCTGAATTTGATGTTATTTCTAATGAAATTAAATGCTGGCATGACCTCGTTATAATATCCGATAATGTCTAAATATTGTTTAAATCCTCTTAGTTTTTCACTCTGTGTGCCTCCATAACTCATGTTTTAAAAGGCCTGCTCATATTAAGTTTCAAAAACTGTCCCAAAACAACCGTTTAAAAGTTTGCAACACTGCAAAGAACACAAATCCTGATATATTTAACTGTGGAAGTCAGGTGCAAAATTAAATGTTTTACAAGTGATTATGATTGTTTTGTAAGTCAAAAAGTAAATTTTTATTTGGTTATAAGATTAATATTATTGAAATATTTAACCTTTAAAATAAATAATTTACGTAAAGCCAAGTTTTACTTTTGTAAATCTACAATCTATGTACTAGAAAAAAATTCATTATGGACACTGATTTTTTGATTCAAAGGTAAACTTTCAGCATGAAACCCCTTTAAAATATGAGTCCTTTAAATTTTTCTTTTTTGCACAAAATTATTGCTGCATTTATATGTCGTCTTCTAAAATTTTTCTACAAATATTATGAATTCAAAAACTTTTTTTCACCATTTCTCTTTCATATTTCTTCATCAGGAATCAAGAACTTTCCACTAAATATAGTGTCTTTACTGTCAAATTTATTGATGAGACAGCTGTTGTAGATACCTCATAATTGTGTTAATGTCAAGACTCATTGTAGTAGTGTTGTACTAAGTGGTTAGGTGTAATGGCTTTGTGTCCTATCTAAGTAAAACCTAATTATCAGTTATTAGTGAATTTCCATTGGAAAATGAGCTGTTGGAGTGGCCATAATGGTAAGACACTGACCAATGTGTATAATTTGAAAGTTTAAAATGCCAGTATATGCAGATTTAAATGCTGATTTTGATGGTGAAATCAGAATTTAAAAAAGGATAAATTTTAAAAGCCTATAGTTTTTTATAAATAATAAATTGTTGGGTAATTTTTTATTATTATTTTAAAATTATAATATTCTCATTAGAATTCAACCAATGTGTGCAGAATTACAGGAAATATTTAGATAAACAAAAAATAAAGAATTAAATTGGACAAAGGAAACTCCTATTCTAGAATAACGGTGTGTCTAAATCTATGTAAGCTTGACATTAATTATTTTGAATGTTTTATGTTGACAAATTAAATTAACGAACTTGAAAAATTATTAGTAATTGTATTCACACCTTCATTTTTGTGAACATATGGGTAAGACTTCTAAAAATACATTGAGAAAAATATTGTGTATCATTATTAGAGTAAATATTTTTCGGTAGAAATAGTGTTACATACTACTGTTTACTTTCTATTCTAAAAAAATGGTCCAATCATACACAACATCAGGACTACAGATTTTCATATATACATATTAAAATTCAATTCCATTTTTTGCAGAAAGTTCAGTAATGATATCACATATTTTTACATTACATTAAACAGTTATTTTATACAGTCTTAAACATTAATTAATTTACAATACAGTTCAATTCCATTTTTTTGCAGAAAGTTCAGTAATAACAACACATATTTTTACAATACATAAAACAGTTATTTTATAGAGTCTTGAAAATTAATTAATTAACAACACAGTTATGTACAATTTCTTTAATAAATTAACAAATGGGTACAACAATTAAAATCTACACTGGAAGGAATAAACAGGTTCAAATAAGGTAACACACATGGTAAGCACTATTTACATAAAACTAAACAAATTATTAAAAAAAAACATAACTGTCCTAAATTGCTAAAATGAAAAATGTGAATTAGGTTTAATTAGGAGAGTTCTGGAATCAATATTTGTGCGCTTGTTTGACAGCATACTTTTAGTTGGCTACTTACAAAAACAACACACACACACATACACTACGACAATAAAACAGTATATATGTACTGAAATATTTATATTCTTATATTTTTTATTTACATAATCATGTTTTATTTTTTCAACTAATTGTTCAAAACATCTAGAACCTAAGTATGTTTGAAGTTAGTTGAATAAAGAAGTGGAACCTGAGCAAATGTTAATGTATTTGTATTGGGCCAGTATTTGATTAAATTATTTAGATTTAGATTTTTAATTTTATTTATAATCCATAAGTTTTTATTACAACAAAGTGCACTACTTTTTAGGTGACAGTAATTTAATAATTATCAATTATTATATATTTTTTGTTTATACCTTATATATATATCTTAATGTTAGCTATATACAAGGTACAAAAAAACTGTGATTGAAATATATAGGTATCCTAAAAATTGCAAAAAGTGTATTTTGTTGGATATTTTAAATGTAAGTGTACCAGTATTTTTGTACATTTTTTGTTTTACACAAGATCAACATTTTAGTAAAATATTCTGATGTATTAATTTTTTGTTTTTATTCCTGTTTGGTTTACTGATCGAAGTAATATTTGTGTTTTTAAATACTAATAGGCAAAGGTTCACTAACCACAAAAACAATTATCAACCCCTCCCATCATCTCTTGAATTCAGCTAGCTTGGTTCATAAGAGAACATCACCGCTATATTCTCTTACTGATTCTGTGCATTTTATTATCAATATATGCATTGCGAACGTTTTACCTCACCTCAATCAATTTCGTTGGACATCTGATCACAAGTACATAATTTTATTTCATACTTTACATTTTAAATTTTATATATTTCATTGTCCTTGTTATTATTTTTGTGAAGTGAAAAGTTTCAATGAAAATAAATTCAATTTTTTGTTACACCTCTTAGTTTATTATTTTAACCTAACTTGTACAAATTAGTACATTGTACAAATCTAACCCTTAATTTTAAAGCCCTCAGGCTTACAAATTTTTTTCATACTACAAAGGGACTTGAAATCATTTGAATCTAAATTTTGTAAACATTTTCAAATGGGATAAAACTAAAGTTTTAATTTTCACTCCATTTAAAAAAAACCCTAACCAATGAAGTTTTTAACTTTTGTCGAAAAAAATTTGCCTTAAATTTATAGTGTAGAAAAATAGACAAAATTTTAAAGCTTCGCTAGGTAAATTCAATGTTAAATATTCAATATTTAAAAGGCAGTAACAGAAGTTTATTATTTTAGCAAAGTTAGTTTCACTATTAGTCACTCACTTAGTAACCAATGTGAATTGTTTCGAATATGAATTCAAACAGCTTTTGAACTTCTCTATTAAACTCTTTTATCTTTACCAAAAGTATTCTCATTGATTCCATCCTACTATCATATTTTATGCCAACCTATGTTAAAAACCACTAAAATATATAAAAAAATGCATATTTTACACTTGATATTTGGAACATGGTTTTTTAGTATCCTGTAAGTAATGACAAAAGCATTAAAATGACAGATTACACAGTTTTATAACTTAAGTATAACCAGAGTAACCAATCCATTTCAACGCTGGCACAAAAAATTGAAATATCTCAAAAACTACAAAAAAAAAAACAAATATTTTGTTTACCAAAATGTCGATCTTGTATAGAAGAAAAGAATATACTCAAATATTGTCATGCTTACATTAAAAATATTCTATAAAAACATGTTTTATAATTTTTAAAGACATTCTGTATATTTACATCAAAAGTTTGGAGCTCTTGTATGTAGCTGATGTGACAGGATTTAAAATGATTGATTACATATTTTTGTCTTTAGTAAAACCTGAGAAATCAAGCCATTTCCATATTTTTGTACAACACTATATATAAACACATTTTAAATAGATTAATTAATTTGTTAACTCATTATTTATTATCTGTGAATTATTACTTATTATTCTTAATTAAAGACTGCTAGTGATAATCCCATGATGAACACATTCACTTTACAAAACAGATTACATAAATATAACATTATTTATGCTTTTTTAACTTAATATTTGGCCCATATAATTATAATTTTCCTTTGAAAGTGAAATGTAACTTAATTAAGTCATATCTACAGTGGAGTCAAATTCAATTAATGAAACATTTAGGAATGTATCAAATACAAAACTGTACTTGAACACTAAATTAATAAATACTCACTGAAGTGGTCAAAACTTTAAAAACATAAATTTATGTTAGTTTTTAGTTAAATAAGAATTTACTGTCATTTTAAAATTTTATCTTTTTTTTTTTAAAACAGTTTTAAGCAAAACTTAGGGAAATCTTTCAAATAATAAAAAAATATTGTAGCTGAATATCAGAAATATTCAAGTTTTGTAAATGTACTGATTTAAGTTCTGTGTTATATTTTTTTGCTTTTTAAAAAACAAATTCTGTTTGTTTATGTAAATACATTTTGCCCAATGAGTTATCTTTCTACTGAGAAATATTTTTTGTTATTTCATTTTTATGATATGTAATGCAGTTTTTTGACAGCTAAATTTTGTATAATAAGTTGATTGATTTCAATATCAATATAATTAAGAATGATCATGCGTCAGTATGAAGTTTCCAAATTCAGAGTTCAAGTACTTTAAATAAAAAAAAAAATTGGACAATAAAAATAATTTTTTGTTAGTTAAATTCAGTTAGTATGTATTTTTTTTTACAAACTGTATTGTTTTCAAGAAATTATAACATTTATAACAATGTAGCTATAAACGAAGAGAACTTAACATATTTATTTGTGCACGACTAATTTATACACATTTAACATATAGTAGTATTTACACTATATCACAGATACTGACGCATAGAGCAGTGTTTGCTTGATCAAATAGTTCAAATTAACAAAACATGAACATTTATACCACGTGAAATACAAAGAGATCATTATGATTTCATTATTGTATTTAACACAGGTGAAACTAACTACAAACTTAAAACTATTAAGTTATTTTCTACATATATGTAAGAAGGTTTGTTCTTA
>CM040182.1:25387299-25464799 GCA_022606455.1 Callitettix versicolor
ATCGTAAACCAGTCCAAATCCAACTGCTTGTTTCTGTTTGAAAAAACAGTATGTTTGTCATATATATATATATATATATATATATATATATATAAACTGTGTGTGTGTGTGTGTGTGTGTGTGTGTGTGTGCGCGC
Organism: Callitettix versicolor; assembly: GCA_022606455.1. NCBI lineage: Eukaryota > Metazoa > Arthropoda > Insecta > Hemiptera > Cercopidae > Callitettix > Callitettix versicolor. Next base: position 25,387,436 of record CM040182.1, read on the forward strand.
GCAATTTTAATGTCCCATAAAAAAGTGATCTAGAGTTCAGCATATTTCGAGGTCATAGGTTTGCGTCTTACAATGTTCCAATAGCAAGTTTATAGTGAATATTTACTAATAACTATCTACATAGTTTTAAATTTGTTTAATTTCACCTGTATTAAATATATCAAATAGAAAATAACATCTCCTTGGCACATGGTAAGTTGATAAGTCATATGCGCAACATTGAAACACTTAATTATAATACATTTAATTCAACATTTACTCTAGAATAGTCATATGGCTGGCCTAGTTAAACATTTTAGCTAAAAAAATCAAACATAATCATTTAATATGTAATTATAAGATTTTGCAAATTTTTATAACATTTCAAGTAAAGTCTTAAACAATTACAACATTAACAATTGAATAAGTTTAAAAATTACTAAAATGTACTTAAGTAATTCATAGGTATAATGTCCAAGTTATTTAGTTTTTACTTTTTGTAGTTGTGTAGTTTATGATTTTCTTTGATATAAATAATATTATGTATGTCTTTTGAACTATTATTATGCCTTTGCCAATGTAATTTATATTTTATCATTATCTTTATCTCTTACACATTAGCATTATTCGGGCTTTATACAAGGTATGTTAATACCAAATTTCAAAATGATCGGTCAATGTGTTTGGTGAATACTGTGTACACTTTTTATTGTTAATTTAGAAACTGTCATCTTGAAAAAAGTTTTATAGCTTTTTTAAAGTTCTATAGCTATTAAAGAAAAGAAAATATATTTGAAACATATATTCATAAAATCAATGGGCAGAACATTAAGGAAAAATTATAGGAAGCAAGAAGAAAATTTGGCAAGTCAGCTCTGCTCTGAAACAATCAGCAAGCGATACTCAGAGACCATAGCACTCAAAAGCAGTGTGTTTCATGATGTCTTAAAGATGGCGACTTGTTTGATGATTACCCCAATGGTTAATGGGGGGGGGGTCAATAAAATTTTTTTATTATTAATAATGAATCATCAAAGTTTTTTCCCCCAGTTTTGATATTAGAATAATCACAACTGATATAGCTTGATATGTAAGGATCTAGTCTTAATAGCCTTTATTATTCTAAATTTTTACAGTTACTTTAGTAATAACTATCACTGGCAAGTAAACTTTTTCTGCTCACTACAAACAATAGAAATGTGTTTGTTGTTCTTTATTTAAAAAAAAAAAAAATACTGACTTTACTTACAGGCCAAGATTGTTGTGTTTTTTATAACGTTAATTAATTAAGTAATATTACAATTAATTAATTTAATTTTGGGAAAAAACATTTGCACATTGTATAAAATATTTTGGCCTTCTCAAGACATATGACCATTCTAGACTAATTTAAAAAAAAAATCTTATTAATCAAACAAAGACTTTTAAAAATTGTCATAACATGATATTATGTACATAACTTTTAATTAATGTTCTTAACTACTATTGTTGTTCTCTGGTACTCTGGTGCCCATGAGTGTTTAAGTAATCACTTAGAGCTTTTAATAATCACATATGTAATAATAGTCTAATGTTAAATCTTCAACGAAAAACATTTATTTATAAAGCACATAAAAACATCTAATCTTATGTAGCATATTTGTAGTATAAGTTAATATATAAATATACATTAGAGTTATACACTAATATTCCTTAAAAACATTTATAACATCTAGTCTTATGTAGCATATTTGTAGTATAAGTTAATATATAAATATACATTAGAGTTATACACTAATATTCCTTAAAAACAATTATAACATCTAGTCTTATGTAGCATATTTGTAGTCTAAGTTAATATATAAATTTACATTAGAGATATACACTGATATTCCTTAAAAACATTTATAACATTAAGTAACAGATTTGTAGTCCAAGTTATTATATAAATATAGAGTACATTTATACTCTATGTATTCCTTAGAAACATTCATAACATCTGGTCTTTCAAGTAACATATTTGTAGTTTAAGTTAATATATATAAATGTACAGTACAGTTATACACTAGTGTATTCTTTAGAAAAGTTTATTTGGAGTATAATAATTCCACTATAACTGGGACATTTTCATAATGTTAGGGACTGCGGAAACTTCTCATATCAGTCATCAGTGTCAGGTACAAAACAACTAAAGCAAGTTCTCTAATAGACTTACATTTACTGACCTAGCCTACAGTTAGCTTCAACAGAAGCAATATCACAGATTTATGAGACTTATGGTAAAAGTTCCATGTGAATATTTAGTTTCTGCTTCTGCGTAATAGCCAATACACTTTCAATCTCTCTGATCTGAATCACAAAACTGCTCTTCAAATCACGAAACTAATCACATTATCACATGAAACTGCTCTTCTGCATAGGACACTTTTGTTTTTGTTGTCTAAAATGTGTTCTTTTTGCTCACTTCTCAAAGTTTCTTTTCTATTAACCTATTCTACTAAAGGTTCCCATTCCAAACTATGATTCTATTTACTTAAAAAGTTTACTCATTTAGACGATCACTATCACTATTTGCTTCTTTATCTATGTTTATTGTTATATGTTCTGAAGCTATTTCAGAATTCAATGACTGAGTGGAGTCTGGATGACCTGAACTTTCATCACCTGATTGTTTTTCAAATGAACTTTTTTCATTTTTAGTTTGTATTTGGTGCACTGTCACAACCGTTTTTGTCTTTGTCTAAAATGTGTTCTTTTTCTCACTTCTCAAAGTTTCTTTTCTATTAACCTATTCTACTAAAGGTTCCCATTCCCAACTATGATTCTATTTACTTAAAAAGCTTACCCATTTAGATGATCACTATCACTATTTGCTTCTTTATCTATGTTTATTGTTATATGTTCTGAAGCTATTTCAGGATTCAATGACTGAGCGGAGTCTGGATGATCTGAACTTTCATCACCTGATAGTTTTTCAAATGTACTTTTTTCATTTTTAGTTTGTATTTGGTGCACTGTCTTAACTGAAGTATCTCTCTAAAAATAAAATAAGTTTTATTTTAATATACACATAGCACAGTTTATATTTACATAATACTTTAATAAATGTTTTAAAATGTTCTATAAGCTTTCTCATTATTTTCACTTTCTGTTTTAAAGTAGAAATTTAGTGTGCTGTAATATTACACTAAGAATATTTTCAAATGTACTTTCTTCTTCAGCCTAGTGCACTCTGGCAACTGCATAACCAACCATAAAGTCAAAACAAAGCAGCTAATTTCATTTTTTTTCCTTTTAATACATTCATCAGAAACATTTATTGCATACATTTTAATGTATGTATTTTCAATTATATATTTTTTTAGATGTATTTTAAAGTTTTTTTATACAGAAGGTAAACTTTTTCACATACTGTTTAATGTAGTGACAATTAGAAATATCACATAAACATTTTACATAAAAAAGTACATAAAAGCTAGTCTACCAAGAATTTTCATATAAATTTAAAATATTACATTTTTAAATTTACAAACACCTCAATTATCCATGATAATGGTCGGAATGCGTATCAAGGATAAAAATTAAATAATATAAAATTGTGGTTATTTGAAAATTCTATATTAATGCATCATTCGGTTAAATTGAGCTTGCATAAACCACGCTATTAATGATAATACACTATCCACAGATTGACTTTTCACTTATCCTTTCGATTATTATGAAATTGAAATCATACAGTTTCCCTAATTTAAGCAATTTGCTTGAAGTTGATTGAGGAATGTTTAATTTGGTGGTTACTTTTCTTTATAACACTAATTTTAAATACAATTAGTTGATTTTTTCAGAATTAAAATTTTTTTCAACATTTCAATCACTTTTCTTATGAACAATGGGCATTTTCAAGTAAAGTTTAAAAGTATGTATATGCAATTAACTGTAATATGTATATTCTTTATATACGTTAAAAGTATGATCAGTATTCATTGATGATGCTTCAGTTCACATAAACTACACTGCACAAAAATTCGCCTATATGTTGACATTAAAGGATATGGTAAAATTTACAACAGTAACTGCAATTCTTGAATGATAATGTTTATGGCAGTAACCACAAATCTTAAACCCATGATCTTGAGGTAAACAGTACAGAGACATGACAGACTGACTGATGTCTCAGTCACATCAACCACCAGTGAAATGGTATTAATATGAATTTTTGAATGGGTTATACAACAAATTGATGTCTTATCAACTGACAATGTGAAAGGAAGAATAATGCAAGAATAAAGCAAAAAATGTTATAAGTTTATTTATGTCGGTTCCATGCTGTACTTAATGTATAACAGACAGTCGGAGGCACTTTCAGATGAATTGTCAAAAATTACCAGGCAACTATGAAACAGTTGTACTGTTGTGGTTTCTCTACATTCCTCATCTTTGCTGAATCAACATATACAGTGTTATCTGATTTGCCAATTTCACAGAATGGAATAAAAACATTATCAGCTAAAATGCTAGAAACTATATACTAATATTGTTTTAATATTAATATTAAATAATTAAATTATTTATTTATTTTATATTTATTATTACATTCAAAGAAGACAAACTATTTATTTTTCAAAATAATGGTGGGGCCCAGCTCCACTGGTCTTTAATAATTTGCCTGCACTGAGAATTGGAATAACTTTTGTTGAAAGAACTCTAAAATAAACTTTAGAATCATTATTTTATACTGAGCACAATAGAAACCAATAAATTGTTTGTTTTGTTAAATTAAGAATTAAAAATTATCCATGGAGAAAAAAAACAATCTTCAGTTTAACTATTTTTGTCAACCATAAAATTATTTTACAAAGTTATAACACTTTGTACGTATAAATGTATAAAATCGCCTAACTTGTATAATAATAATGCCAATATCTAAAACATGTAACAAATGAGTCATGGCAAATGAAATAAAAAAAAGCCTTGGCACAGATATAATGTAAATATTAATCATCACTAATCCTTGAACAAACAAAGAAATAGCTTTATTGAACATTTAAAGAGAATCTAACATTAAATGATTTGTGACTATGCAATCACAATCTCTGATCTAATCGTAATACCATACTTACGTAAAAAACCTTGTGTTAAATGTTTCTAAAAAGGGAAGAAAATTATTTTAAAACATTACAAAAATAAAATTGAAATTACATAACATAGAAAATGAAAATTGAGATTTGAAGCAATAATTTACAAAACAAAATCTGGCCTCTTTGTAGACTTTTTTAGACAGAAATAACTTTTTACTTACAAATTCAATCTCATAATGGATATTGAAACTTTCTAGGCAACTAAGTTTTGTTTTCTGCAATAGTATTTCTAATACAAACTTGATCTGATGCAACATTGAAAATAGTCTCTCAGCAATACTGGTATTAACAAAGAGCATAGGAAATTATTTTTAATATAGTTTAGATATTTGGGAGTAGATTATCATCACAGTAAGTCAAAGCATTTATTGCACTAATGGCATGCATAGTCAGTTCTTAGAAGCATAAAGAGGACTTGCACAATCATCTGATACATACAACAGTGTTGTTATCATTATTGTTTTGGCTAATAGCTCCTAAATGTGTACTTTTGATTTTGTGAAAGCATATCTCTTAAAAAGAACAAGAAACTGAAAATCTTCAGTATCCACTTTAAAGTCCTACTTTGGCAATACATGTAAATCTATTTGACATTTAACCAAAAGCAAGAAGGCAAAGCTGCAGTAGGAATGCTCGTAAAAATTTAAAGCATTTCATTGATTGATACTTTTTTACTTGGTTATTTTCCATTAGGGGGTTGTTTGGGTGTTGTGTTTTGAAACTTGCATTTATAAAGATCAAACATCCTCTTTTTCATTATGGTCAGATGGCAATCTTAACTAAGTCTGCCTGACAGCTCTTCACTTAGGTCTAGTATACCAAAATTACAATTACAGATAAATTATTTTCACCAAGCACAACTTGAATTTGCTGCCCCTTGAAACTTCCCAATTTTGTCTAATGTTTCAAAGTCAACTTTTTTTCGAGATCCTTTGGTCACTGGTCCTGGGATCTTTTCTCATACAATCTGTGTGATAGACATTAGATCAAGCAAGTACTCACTAAGTGACTAAAATTACTGAAAAATGCTCATGTATATTTCCCAGTATTGCGTATTTAGGCTGTGGGACGTGGATCATTTATATATTGGTTCCTCCCAGGACAGACATTAATATACAAGCTGGTGAGCCAGCTTTTATGAGCACCAACCAAAACCTAACTAAACTGCATATGGGTATTAACTACTGTACCAATTTAAGATTGCACGATCACTGCAATATTCATATTGCAGTATATGAATATGCAATATATGAATTGTTCACAAGATAAGAAGTATACGAATATAGTGGGAAACACTACATACTGTACTGTGCGCATGCACAGCCTATCCACTTGGGCGCACTAAATCGCCTTGATTGTGCACAAGGATTGCCTGTTGAACTCCCAATGCAGACACACATAGAGTGAGGCAACTCTGGCAACTGCTATTTTGTTTTGCATTAGTGTTTTATTAATTAGCATGACCAGTTAAGTTTTGGCCTCCAAGGACGCTACACCCTTTGGTGGGCTGACATTGCCGTTTTGAATTTTGGGGTATGTGGCTTTCCCCAGTTAAGTTAAGATACCAGTGTAGTGCCCCCCTTCATAATATGTTGCGTTTCCTATTTTATACGTGTACTTCTTATCTTTTTAATATTGTAGTAATCGAATGATCTTGGTAACAAACTTAATATGTATACCCAGTTTAGTTAGATTTTGTGTTAGTGCTCATAAAAGATGGCTCCTCAATGTATGTGTTAATATATAATGGCTGTCTTAGGAGGAACCAAGATATACAAGATCCACGCCCCGTGGCCTAAATTTGAGGCACATTGCTGCAATGTTTTTTTTTTAATTTTCTTTTTTTTACATACATTATTGTTAGAATGTAACAACACTTTAAATAATTAAGTATAAACTAAGAAAGAAAAAACAACATTCTCTGTTACACAAAATTTAAAAACTCTGCATGTACTACAATTTTTAATTAGGTCAACATTAAGAGTTTAAAAAGTAAATAAATCAAACGAAATAAAAAATAAAAATGGTCAAATACCAAACAGTATTGTCAAGTATTATTATTTTCCATAAAAATGAAAACAAAATTTTTAATTATTTTTAAATCTGAAATATTTTTTGGAATTGAAAATTTTAATCTAATTGAAAACCAAATTTTGTAATGTAATCAATAAAATTTAAAAGGAAAATTACTATATTTATTTTTAAATTCTTTAGAGATACAAGATCATAAAAAACTAAAAATCTACTAGAAATCCTTAAATCTGTAAAGTGTGTGAGTAAAGTACAGTATAATATAACATTTGTATTTTGTTAGTTTCAATTACTGTTAAAAATCCTATATGGTAGAATAATAAATTAAAAAGTAGTAATACAGGTTAAAACAGTGTATACTAGCTTAAAAATAAGATAACTTATACAGGTATCCTGTATATTAGTTTAAAAAATTGTGATTACAGTACTTGTAAATATTGCTTCAATAACAAATTTTGTTCTATAAATTTCTAGAGGAAAAGGTTTGAATCTACATCATGAAACAATCACCTTCTACAAATCTACTTCCAGTTGCTAAAGTACTTGTATTGGAATGGTTACGTAATATTTGAAATGAAGCTTACAATTACATGTTACAGACAAAATGAAACACTATATTTTATTAAGCTATTAAGGTACATACTCGTATGTTAACTAAAAAATGCAAGCATAAGTTGCAGTGCCACTGGCATATTTTGCATAATCTATACGACCGTACTTAGAATAAATGGTAAAGTCCAGGGCATGATGCACATTGACAGGTAATGTCAATGTGGTCCAGCTGCTGAAACAGCTATGCACCACATTTAATCTTTTCTGCTTATCTTTATATGTCAAATTTTTGTTTCCTAGTTGGGTTTGTTTTTGTTGTGTGAGTGCAGTATCTACTTGAAACATTTACTGTGTTAGTTTGTGACTGAATATAGCATCTTGTTTGTTGCTTGTTTATATTTTATATCAGTTTATTAATTTTTATTTTTGATTATAACAATTAATAATTTTCAACACTGATTATGCTATGTTGTGCTGTGGCTGGTTGCAACAATTATTTGAGGTATTAAGAAAAAAGGTGACATTATTTTCTACCAGCTTCTAATCAAAGATACACTTAAAAAAAATGGGTGAGTGCATGTAAAAGATATTTTTGTATTAAAAAGGCAAAACGTGAGTTCTATTTATCTTGAAGAAAATGATTTTGAATGTAATTTAAAAGTGGAGTTGTTAAACATTAAACAAAGGAGATATTACAATAAAACATCTTTTCCAAGTTACAAATGAAATTTTCACATGATTGAATGTGAAATTCAATTTCAAATCAATCTATGGTGCCCATTTTTGAAAATCCGAATTATTTTTTGAGTACCACCTACTTTTTTTAAATTTTGAAAACATTTTTTTATATTTTGATATGTGGTATCATAATCAGATGTAGAATTTAATTTAGAATTGTTTTAAGAAATAATTAGCTCTGTGTCATTAATGGTACAGAGATATGAGCGTTATAACGCTTAAAAAAACTGCTTCATTTTTAACATTCACCAGTTGGCAGCATGAAATTCTTTTTTTTTGAAAGCTGATATCAAGCCTAAAATGTAATACTGTATTCGCAAGATTAAACAGCAACAGAAATAATTAAAGTTGAATGTCCAAAGTTTCAGATGGTGTTTTCACCTTTTAAAATTCTCTTGTAGTTTTAGAATAAAGTTCAACTAAAAATCTTTAATTTTTGTGTTTTACAAAATGGCAAGAAGCCAATGTTTAAAGGTGAACAAATTATATAATTTTAATATTTTTTATATATGATATATTTAATAGATGTAGAATTCAATCTGAAATCTATTTATGGCGTCCTTTTTTAAAAAAATTGAAAGGAACAGGAAAGGAGCAGAGCTCTCTTCCTCTTGAAGATTCCTTTTCAAGGTAGCAGGCCAGCAGATCAAGTAGAAGATAGGCTAGAATATGGGAGACTCAAAAATGAAGCATAGGATCTAGCAAAAGATATGGGATCTGCAGAGGCTGAAATGGGCAATTGACTCTTTCCAGCCGTTTAAAGAATTAGGAATTGATGGCATTTTTCCAGCACTTTTGCAAAAAGGGCATACAGAAATTCTGTCATTTGGTGGAAATAATAACAATCAGTAGAGCTTCTAAATATATTCTGAGAACTTGGAGAAGAGTAAATAAAAGTGGCATTCATCTCAAACATTTGGAGAAAAGATGTTATAAAGGCATATAGACTGATTAATCTGACATCAAAATCCATAACTTTACTATTAGAACATACCATAATATGGTTTACAGTCCAAGCACCTGAGGGAACTGGAGCTGTAGAATTTGAGCTTAGAACTAAATAATTTGAGGCATTATAAAAATACTTCAGTATCTTTCTGGTAGAAGTATATGCTGTTGATAGATGTGGTAAAGAAATCTTGACAAGCAATACAAAGGGAGAAACATTGCCTTTATGTCAGATATTCAAGCAGACATTAAAGCACAGAATTCTCCAACTATCAGCTTGACAATTGTTTCGGAATGCCTGCAAAAGTTAAATAGGTTAGGCCACAGAAATAAGGTTACACTCCTCTAGATACCAGGACATGCTGGGATAGAAGAAAACGAGAAAGCAGATCAACTGGCAAAGAAGAGGGCACAACCCAACTTATAGGATCAAAAACAATTTTGCGGTTTTGAAGACAACTACTTCAAGATGAAGCTTAAAAAGAAAGAAGAGGTTAGGTCTAATTTATAAGAAGATAAGTGAGGTTTAAGGCAAGCCAAGGAGCTTATCAGAAACTTTAGCAAGAGCAAAGATCTGTATTGGCCTGCTGGGTTTTCTGGTGGGGCATGGTAACCTTAAAAGGCATTTTAGGGATCTTGGCTTGTATATTCAAGTTTAAGATACTGTAGGAGGGAAAAGAAAACTTCCTATCACCTGCTGGTAGACTGTGAGGCGATTGCTACAATAAGAGCTGGTATTTTGGGAAGTAAACAATTAAAAAGGAGGGATCTATCTACTTTGAATCCTCTCCAAATCCTGGATTTCATGAAGAGGCTAGGACTGGAGAAGACATTGTAACTGAGAGGGTATAGGACAATAGATCTATAAAGATTGCATTGTGTTTGTAACTCCTAAATATTTATTCATTATAAAGTTTATGTTTAGTGAAGTACATTATTACTATGTTAAGTGATTCTTATGAAGAGTTTTTAAATTTCTTTGAGTTTTATTTTGTAAGAAATGTTGTTTTTCACTGTATGAGGGGTCCTTCCTCAAAACTAATATGAGTTTCATCTTCTTTAACCATAGGAAGGTAGTGTACATTATATTGACATGTAAGGAATAAACCGTTTGTGAAATAAATAATCACAAATAATTTTATTCCAATTCACACAAACCCGTCGCCCTCTTAACAGTGCCTCAAGCAGTTAGTTGCTGACCAGCCAGCATTGTGAGTAAGTGTATTTCCGAAGTTTTTGTGTGACTAAATTTTCTTAGAAGTCATATGTCTGGTTGAAGTGTTGTTAACTTCTAAACATATTTTATCATACTTTCATTTTACGTGACACTACATAAGTATAATGAATAATAATGCTATAATAAATAGCATTATGTATTTATTTGTGAAATTTTTGTATATACTAGCCTCTTTTTTTCAATTTTTGTTCATGGTATTATTATAGGTAATCACTCTCTATGACAGCAGTATATATACATATTCTTATTGAAATATTTTTGAGTGTTTTACATTATTTTGTTAGACAAAAATGACAGATTGGTGGGTAAAAAACCAAACGCTGGACATTATACTTTTTCTATAATATGGCTAATATTTCGCTTTTCATATATCTACACAACTTTTCTAGAATAAATTAAATGAACTCTAAGCCCTTGTCAAGGTAAGATTTTTGCCTCAATCTTCATAAACGCCTATCAAAACCTTGGCAAGAAATAAGACTCAATGAAAAAAATATAAGCCATGACCTAAAAACAACAATAAAAATGGTTGTAGGAGACTTCAGCCGAAGAAAACAAGTTGTTCCAATGCCTGACTATAGAGAGGTGCAAGGAAATATTGTGCTTTTTGCGATGTCAGGAAAAAAGGTAAAAAATGTTCACTGTAACTGCGGCATAGCTATTTGTGGCGAACATCAAAGAAATTTTTGCCCCAAATGCAGCTAAAAAAAAAAAATCACATGTAAAAACTATACCCTGTTTTCTTTCTTTAACTTATGTTTAATGTTAAGGAGTTTTAGTTAATTTTGGGATAAAATAAATAACTATATAGATTTTAGTTAGTTATTTAGAGCTATTACATTATTGTAACCATATTTTGTAAGCAAGAGTTTACAAGTAGTACAAGAGTTTCCAAGAAGGCTGTAAAGACGTTGAAGATGACGAACGCCGTGAAGACGTTGAAGATGACGAATACCGTGGACGCCCCAGCACATCAACAACCGATGAAAACGTGGAAAAAGTGAAAGAAATGGTTATGAACAATAACCAAATCACAATTAGAGAGGTGGCTGATGATGTTGGCATATCGATTGGATTATGTCATGACATTGTTTCCAGTGTTTTGTGTATGAAACGCTGGCAGCAAAATTCGTTCCAAAATTGTTTAATTTTAAACAAAAACAGCGGCAAATGGAAATTGCTCAGGAGTCACTAAATGAAGTCAACGATGATGCAGAATTACTGAAACGTATTATAACAGGTGACAAAACATGGGTTTACGGATATGATATCGAAACTAAGGTTCAATCATCCCAGTGGAGGCATTCTGGCTCGCCAAGACTGAAAAAGGCTCGACACATGAAGGTTAGGCTTACTGTGTTCTTCGATATTAGTGGCATGAATTCCTGCCACCAAGTGAAACGGTCAATAAGGAGTACCACCTACAAGTTCAACGCTGTTTGCATGAAGCAATCCGAAAAAACGCCCGGATCTGTGGAAAAACAATTCATGGCTTTTGCACCACGATAATGCACCAGCTCACACTTCATTGCTTGTTTGTGAATTTTTGGCCAAAAACAGAACTGTAATGATGCCCCAGCCTCCATATTCGCCAGACATGGCTCTGTGTGACTTTTCCCATTTCCAAATATAGGGAGAACCTTAAAGGGCCCTGTCATTTTACAGCCGTAGATGAGATTAAAAGCGCATCGCTGAAAGAACTAAAGGCTATCTCAAAGATCGAGTTTGAGAAGTGTTTTGAGGATTGGAAGAATCTCTGGCACAAGTATATAATCTCCAATGGGGACTATTTTGAAGGCGACAACATCAATGTAGAAGAATAAATAAATATTTTGTTCAAAAAATTAAAATTCTCGTTACTTTCTGAACACATCTTTTTATTTAAATGTACTTTACCGGACTCTAGCAACTATTAGGTTTAAAACCTGTAACCTAGGCAACGTTAATAACAATTGCGTTACTAGATTACAAATAGTGACTGAGCTTTTATTCTGCCTGCACTAAAAAAAACTGCTCATTTTAATGTTATTGTATGATACTTACATTCCCTCAACTTTTTCAAACCCCCCCCCCCTCAAAACCACAATGATTCCTGAATATTTTTTGTTTTTGAATTCTTTTTTGCTTACTACAATCTTAATATGTTGTTAATATGTTGTAATATTTTGTTAGTAAAAAAAGAATAGCATATATAAAAACAGAAAGAGTTGTTATCATAGTGACAAATAGTAAGCAATTACCATACTACACATTCCAGTATAAATACTATATATGATTTTATAACATGTCAACCTTGCCTAACTTTGTATCTTCATCTCACATAGTACATTTTGGGTGAACCCAAGACATAAACCGATTATGAAACAAGTTGGTGTTATGCCTGGAATTCCAAAGGGAAAGTGTGGCAATCCAAATGGAAATAATCTGTATTAAAAAAAAAATCAAGGGTCTTAAGAAATATTTTGTATACACTTATGTTATGTTAAAATAGATTATTTTCTAAAATACGTATGCTGAAAATATTAACCTATTATTCATTTCATGACCTAAATTTCATTCATTTCTCTTCCACTAAATTCGGTGAATAGCATAATTTTATTAGCCCTTTTTTTATTAGTTCCTTTTTATGGCGGAAACAGCTGATGAGTTAAGCGATCCCACCATACCTCTAGCTAATACTACACTCATTCATCTACTCAAGACACACATTGACTACTCTATATAGCTTGGCTAACTCTAAAATATAAAGCAACCCATGCAGATAGAGTGTATTAAACCAGCCTAATCGTGTATCAAACAGAACCCTGGAATTCCTGGCAACCTCCCAATGTACTTTAGCCATACCCATGCATGCAGGGCTCTGAATGGGCGGACATAATTTTCCTAGCTACTCATGGGATCGTGAATAAGACATAATAACATACTAATAAAAAAAATCTCCCCTGGCTCTCAGGTGCACTTGGATTCCCCTTTGTAAGGGCAATTCAGTGCTTCCAACCTAACTACTAGAAACTCAACTGATCCATTTCTCTACCTCTGCAGCTATATATGGCTAGGGAGAGGTACTGTGGAAGGTGTATTATTAAAGTGGCAGGGGTATGCATATTGCAGCTATGAAATTGTATTTTACTGAGCATACAATTAGGAAAGTTGAACATATTATAAAATCTATTAACTAAAATACTGTTTTCAAACTATAACAGCATTTATAACAAACTACTGTATTTCTAATGTTCACAAAACTGTTTAATAATTTAAATTAAATTAACAAAGTTTTCAAAAAAATATTTCTACTATGTGCATATTAAAATTTTACTATTTAATATTTTTAGTAATTTGTGTACATCTTTTTTGTGATAAAATTTATTGAAGCTATTATTTTACAGCAGGAAAGTAAAGAAATTATGGCTTATTATGTTTTGTAAATTGTTTTTTGTCCTTTATGTTACAACAACATTTTGTCTGAAACATTATTTTATCTAAAGCTTAAACAAAATTTAAAACATTGTTAAATTAAAATTAAAATTTTAAAACATTGTTTTATTTAAAGTTTAAGATAGGGCTTATTTACTCACCATATAACCAAATTGACAATCAGAACCACTGCAGTTGTCCTTCGTGCAACTTTTTCTTTTGACGCCATCATTTGCTTCAGTCAATTCGTCCTTATCTTTCTCTTTCCTAACATCATCCGATGCCCTCAAATCCAATATTTCCCTAGCTTCATGCCTTTGTCTCATTCGCATCATTTCTCTCTGTCCTCTCTCTTCTTTCTTCCGCATGTTTACTTCCCTCTGTTCATTCATTTCATTTAGTTGTATCTGAAAAATGAGTATTGTATAACATAAAAAATCTTCCATGTATAAATGATCCTGCAGGTTGATTAATTTAATTAATCGCCTTATCACAAATATGAATATACCCATCCAACTACAGAAAATATAAAAATTAATAGCATTAGGAATGAAAATTTTTGAATTTTATGTTATTTTTTAAAATATCTTATGCCTTATGGTAATCTTGAAAGAGAGGATATTGTCCTCATAAATGACTTGGCAAAATAACATCCACAGTAAAATTTAACAGAGGATAAGTGCTGAATCTCTCGTTAATAAATAATGCATTATTGAATTTATCACGAAGTAATGTTTAAAATTTAAGCGGCCCACAGACTATCAACTTGGTTGTCAACCTTGTTGCCAATGTCATTTACCAACTGGCATTGCTGGGTGGTTGTGTATTCTCGTCGTAGCAAAAAATGAGTCAGAATTTGATGTTTTTATCCTTTTGAACGAGTTGTGTGAGGATGAAGATGAAGTGGATATTCCAAGTAGAAAGAGGTGAAAATTGTGGTCAAAGGCATGGTACCTACAAAGTCCTGAGTTTCCTCATTTGAATTTATTAAATGAACATTTGAATTTTATTTATGAATGAGGAGCGTCTCTGCACCTGAAGATTTAAAAAATTTTTACGAATGGATAGTAAAACATATGAAGAATTGTTGAATAAAGTGTGATTGTTTATTGAAATGAAGGACACTATTTTCCTTTCTTACTTCATTTTGTATTTACTTCCTCTACTTATGATTCTGCCTGCTCAAGGTCTATCGTTCATAGACCAGAACTTTTTTTTCAGTTAACTGATCCATGTTCCCCAAAAACAGTCGACAATAGTTGTAATGGCTGAATTGTTGAGCATGTTTGTGAAGGTCAAATGATCAATTGGCATAACACATGCATCTAGGTTCATTGCTGTTAATATCTTAAGATAATAAATTGCAATTGGTAATAGAATTGTTTCAGTTTGCTGCTACATATAGATACACTTTTACTTTGATATGCCCTGTATTTTGCATCACTCTGTAAATTCAATGATTATCGTGATTGAAATAATAATATGGGCAAATAAATATCGCAAATTATGCAATATCACTACAGTGATATACCACATTTGTATAAATAGACTTCAAAGCAGTAATGTTTTCCTTAAAGTTTAATGTAAAATTAAATTATGTTAATATAATGTAACTATGTAATGTAATTATGTTAATGTAAATTTTAATAGATGTTATATTAATGATCTTTTTATGTTAACGATCTTTTAAATGACATCCAAAAAATATGTATTATTTTTTATGCCAATAATGCAGCAATAATTTCATCTGAAGATGTTGGAAAGATAAATTACAATGAATATCTTACTTGATGTAATAGCTGACTGGCTAGCTTAATAGATTATCTCTTAATGTTGACAAAACAGTTTATATTACTTTTGGCATGTATAAAGATAGTGTTCCTGAAGAGGTTGAGATCAAAATTACAGACGATTTTATAAAAAGAATTGAATATAAATATTTAGGTGTTATTTTTGATTTTAATATCATCTGGGATAAACACATTGTATATGTAATCAAAAAGTGAAATATTTGATTTTTGTATTTTATAAGTCGTGGAAACTAATGAATGACAATTTGTTAATGCTTATATATTACGTTTTTTTCCAAAGTATTGCGAGTTATGGTACAATAGTTTGAGGTGGGGCTTACAATAATTGTATATCTCTCCTCCAAACATTGCAAAACAGAATTTTAAAAATTATAAATAAAAATGAATTTTTAACAGATGTTGATTAATAATCTAGACTTCTAGTGTTAGAAACCTTTAACACTAATGCAACTTTTCCAATTGGAATCTTTATTGTTTCATTATGAAACTTTAAAAGATATTTACATAAATTCAAATGGTATGTCAAGGAATAAAAGCGTATTTACCCAAAAATAACAAAATGAAAACAGTTACATAAGAACAATAAATGTATACAATTTACTACCTTCGGATATGAAAGCATTGTCACTCAATAAGAATACATTAAAAAAAGAATGAAAAAATGGATTTTAAATAAAACTGATAATTGCGGTTATTGAACATAGGCTGATGGTTGTGGTTGTTGAATATAAAATATGTAAAAACATGTAGGATAACTTTATTTGAATATTGTTTAATTTTTTAAGTAGTTTTAAGGTACCGGTTGGCCTACAGGGATTTGTTTTATTCTGTGGTTACATGTCAATCATTGTAAAAATACTGATTTAGTAAATAAATAATTAATTAATTAGAATTATGTTTTCCTTATTTAACATTTATCAATATTGAAATTAAAATTTTTTACCATGTTTGGATTTGGAACAACTTTGTATCTGCAGCTAAGTTTAGCTATTGGTAATACTGAAACCCATTTTCAATTTTTTTTTTTTTTTGGTGTTTAACGTTTCACTATTGTGCACACTTGGGCTAATGCAGACGATGGAATGATTTATAGCATATGAAAATGCCAAGCCCTGGCCGGGAATCGAACCCGGGTCCTCAGGGTGAAAGCCTAGTACGCTATCAACTAGGCCACCGAGGCAGTCAACCCATTTTCAGTTGCAGTTTTGCAAATTGAACATTGCAATTTTGATTTAAAAATTGTTGAATTTTTAAATATATTGAAAATATAATCTAAATATTTGCAACATTGCCAACCCATTTTCAATTGCAATGTTGCAAATTTGGAATATATTTTGGGTATTGTATTTATAAACAATTTTACTAATATGTGCACATTTTGTGCTGATGTTATATATTTTTCAGCTTAAAAATAAGAGTACTAGTATTAGTTTAATGTGTTGTTTAAAAAAAATATGGTTATAATAATGTTATAGCTCTAACTAAAATCTACATAATTATTTATTTTTATATAACTAAAACTTCTCAACATTAAACATAAAAAGATATAAAAGAAGAAAAAATATAATTTTTGCATGAAATATTTTTTTTTCTGCAGCCAGGGCAAACTTTTCTTTGATGTTCACCACTAATAGCTTTGCCGCAGTTTCAGTGAACAACTGCAACTGTTGTGTTCCTGATATAAAAAAAAAAACACAACACTTCCTTGTGCCTCTCTAGTTGGACATTGGAACAACTTGTTTTCTGCGGCTGACATCTCCTACAACCATCTTTATAGTCATTCTTAGGTTAAGGCTTATGCCTATTTCTTGCCAAGGTTTTGGTAGGTTTTTGTGATTATCTAGGCAAAAATATTGCCTTTACAAGGGCTTAAAGTTCATTCTATTTATTCTAAAAATATTGTGCAGATAAATGACATATGAGTTTGTAAGCGAAATATAAGCCATATTATAGAAAAAACATAATGGCAACTATTTGATTTTTCGGCTACCAATTTGTAATTTTTGTCTAACAAAATCATATAAAACATACAAAAACGTTTCACTAAGAATATGTACTTTCTCTGGCTATTATAGAGAGAATGTCAATTGGCTACTATAGGGAGGGATTATCTATAATAATACTGTAAACAAAAATTGAAAAAACGAAGTCCAATAAAACAAACATTTCACAAATATGATGTTATGGGTAGTCACGTAAAATGAATGTGTGATAAAATATGTTTAGAAGGTAGCGACACGTCAGCCAGTTGTCTGACTTCTAAGAAATAAATTAATTACACAAAAACTAATTGGATATACATCTACTCACAATGCTGGCTGGTCAGCAACTGAATGCCTGAGCCACTGATAAAAAGGGGAGGGGTTAGAGTGGATTGTATTAGTAAGTTTTGTCATTATTTATTTCATACATGTCAATATAACGTACACAACCTTTCTAGAGTTAAATTATGTAATTACTTAAAAGTTTATGTAAAAACTAAACATTTCAATTTTAGCATTTAAGAAAATTTTTTGCACCTGTATATTTCATCTTAAGGTAAGTATAAACGTTACCATAATTTTAATTGACTATCATATGTCCTTAACCCCAGCATAAAAAGCAAATTAAATATGCGTCTTAGAATTGATAAAATATGATAATTATTGCTTTGTATACTTTTTAAGGCTATCCCTTTAAAGGAAATATATATATAAGTTATATAGACAATTATTGTAAACTTTGCTAGATTTAGTGTTAGACTTAGCTATATTTAATGCTGACAATTTAGCTTTTAACACAGTAAGCATTTTCATGTACCTAGAGAAGAAAGAGCAGAAGCTCAGTGTGAATCGAGGTTTCACTCAGTTCGGATCTCAATACATATGAGACGAACTTGAATAATTATTATAAGTTTTAAGTGGATATTAAAGTCTTATTTTAATTATTAAAAAGTTGTTTTTTTAAAAAGCGACGTCCCCGAAATCATACCATAACTGGCGCAGTCGGTAGGACACTTCGGGAAAATTAGTGCATATAATTTTTCTTCAGTTTCAACTGTTAACCGAAGTGTCGAACAAAAGACCAACCGTTTAATTTAATAATTGTATATTATTAAATTGAACACAACCAACCGGCAAAGTGAATATTTGCAACCGTAGAGTGAACATCTACATCCGAACCAAAGTGAAGTGAAATAATTGTGTAAAAGTTCAGTGCATCACGCAATGAGCATAGAGTTTTGGATTTTGTAAGTAATACAAAGAAGAATAACCTTTGTGAATCTGTATACATTAATCTTAGTTATTTATAACATTTTAACTTTAAATAATAATTAAATTAAATTTTTACAATGGCAACTCCTGTTTTAAAGAAGGAATATCTAGATATGATTCCGGAATATTCTGGAGAACCTACAATGTTAAGTAGATTCATATCAATTTGTGACAAAATAGTTGCTAAATTTTATGTAGCTAGTAATCCAGAAGACTTTCAAAATGAATATTTGATGTCAACGATTTTAGCTAAGTTAAAAGGATCTGCTTTAGAATTAGTTGTAAGTTCTAATAGTTATGCTTGGTTAGATGTAAGTAAAACACTTTTATCTTGTTATTCAGACAAAAGAGATTGCTTTACATTAAATCTCGAAATGGCAGAACTAAAACAAGAAGTCAATGAATCACCATTTAAATTCTATGACCGAATACAAAAATTGTTAAACCTGCAAATAGCATATTTTGTAAATAAAGAAGTAGGCAACCATTTGGTACTATGCGAGTATGTCCAAAAATTAGCTTTACGAGTTTTATTAAGAGGGCTACAGGAACCATTAGGTTCTCTTATGAGAACGAAAAATCCCACAACTTTGGGTGAGGCACTTAACATGCTTACAAACGATTTCCAGTTTAAAAAAAACGGATTATTCCAAACAAACCGTTCCAACATTCCACCAAAAAACCAATATATGCCAATCCGTAAACCAATACTTAACCATCAGTCTCAACAAAACCCTTACAAACAATTGCATCAACCACCACAACCCAACTCTAACTATGGACACAGACAACCTTACAATCAGACACAAAAACATTTCGTAACTAATTATACTCCAAAAGCAGATCAAAGTTATCGACCCACGCCAATGAGCATTTCGACTAGAAAAACGGGCACCGCGATTAGACAAAATAAGTTATACCAGATGACCAGCAAGCAGGTTGACCAAGAAAGCGATGACCACGCGATGTACGAACTGACGAGGCAAATACCTAATATTTCCTTATCAGACCAGGATGTAACAGACGAAAATTCGGAAGAACAATGTTTTGACTACAACCACATGACGAAGACTGTGAAGATAACCACTTAATCTCACAATCCGAAGAGAATAATTTTTTTAGAGATGACCAACTCAGGAACCGATTTTCGATAATGAATCTGAGGAGTGATAACAATCACTTACCTTTTATATACGACCCGAATACTAACTTTAAAATATTAATCGACACAGGTAGTACACGATCTTTTATAAGAAAATCATTAGGCCTAGAATGTTTTAAAACAAGTATAATTAAAGAACCCTTTGAAGTAACCACTGCACATGGCGTTTCAAGAGAAAACTTTAGTTGTAAACTACCTTTGTTATTTAAAAAAGCAATGAAATTTTACCTGTTTGACTTCCATAAACAATTTGATCTATTGCTAGGTTTGGATAACATTAAAGATTTGGGAATACATTTAGATTATATAAATAATAAGCTAATCTTGTGTGGTAAGAAGATTCCTATTCATTATTTTAACACGGAAGAAGACGTATCACAAAAAAGAACAGTCTCTGTTAAACAACAAATTTCAAGTTACATAGTACAAGCTAGAACCAGTCAAATTATGAAAATTTTGGTAAATAATATAAATAATGGTGAAGGAGTGTTAGCATATAAACAAATAAATGGGTTAGAAATTCCTCAATGTTTAGTAACAGTACGTAACGGCGAAGCTCTTTGTCCCATTACTAACAACACAACAAGAAATATTAAATTGACTATAAATGAAAGATTTAAATTAGAACCCCTAAGTGATTACAATATTTATGAACCAAAAACATTGGACAATAGAATTAATTTTAATATGACTGATTACAAAAGTCGAAAAAATATTTTCGATTTGTCAAAAATTAGAGTAGAACACATGAATTCGGAAGAAAAAATTGCCATTACTAAATTAGTACAAGAGTACGCAGATATTTTTCATGTTGATGGAAATAACTTGACCTTCACTAATCAAATAAAACATATAATTCGAACCACAGACGAAATTCCCGTATATTCTAAAAACTACAGATATCCAGAAATTTATAAAAACGAAGTTAACAAACAAATTGATGATATGCTGAATCAGGGAATTATTCAACCTTCTCAATCTCCGTGGAACTCTCCAGTTTGGATTGTACCCAAAAAGGAGGACGCCTCCGGTAAACAAAAATTTCGACTAGTAATAGACTTCAGAGGCCTAAACTCAAAAACAATTGATGACCGATTTCCTTTACCAAATATAATAGATATTTTAGACAAATTAGGACGATCTCAATATTTCTCGACATTGGACTTAGCTTCAGGATTTCACTAAGTGGAAATGGACCCAGACAGTGTAGAAAAAACAGCATTTTCAACAGAAACCGGACATTACGAATTCTTAAGAATGCCTTTTGGTCTAAAAACAGTCCTCCCACATTTCAGAGAATTATGAACAATGTTTTAAGGGGAATTCAAAATGAAACATGCCTAGTATATTTAGATGACGTCATAATTTATTCGACCAGTCTCCAAGAACACATACAAAGACTTAGGAAGTTTTTGACAGATTAAGGAAAGCAAATTTTAAAATTCAGTTAGACAAAACCGAATTTCTTAGAAAAGAAGTAGCGTATTTAGGTCACTTAGTAACAGCAGAAGGTGTCAAACCAAATCCAGATAAAGTGAAAGCAATTAAAAACTACCCAATTCCAAAACCACCAAACAAATTAAGGGATTTTTAGGTCTATTGGGATACTATAGAAAATTTATTAAAAATTTTGCTGGAATTACTAAACCTTTTACAAACTGTTTGAAAAAGGTGCAACAATCAAAATAGACGATCCAAATTATATAAATTGTTTTGAAACTTGCAAGAATATATTATCTAATGAACCTTTGTTACAATATCCAGATTTTGAAAAAGAATTTAATTTAACTACGGATGCTAGTAATTTGCGATCGGAGCGGTGCTTAGCCAAAATAAAAACGGAGCTGATTTACCTATAGCCTATGCGAGTCGAACATTAAGTGATAGCGAAGTCAATTATTCGGCGATAGAAAAGGAATTACTTGCTATAGTATGGGCAACTAAATATTTTCGGCCCTATATCTACGGAAGAAAATTCAAAATTTATTCGGACCATAAACCTTTACAATGGCTTTTTTCAGTCAAGGAACCAAATTCTAAACTTCTTCGGTGGAGACTTAAATTAGAAGAATACGATTACCAAATAGTGTATAAAAAGGGCAAGTTAAATCAAAACGCTGACGCACTTTCTAGAATACAACTAAACGTTAGCGATACCAGTCCAGTGAACTCAGGATCAACGACCGATCAAGACATTCAGCAAACAGTAGCGGAATCAGTAAATTTATATTTTCCGGAATTAGACAAAGGACTTCCAGAAGTAGACGATGCTCAATCGATGTTAGCCAACATAGATGAAACGGAAGATATCTTAGTCGACTTGGCAGCTGCAGAAGATAACGCTGAAGATAACGACCAGACGTTACATTCAAATTATGAAGGTAACACAGTGATTGAAATGCCAATTTTGGATGAACCTGTTAATTTTGGAAAAATACCAGATAATAATATCTCTTGTAAACTATAACCCCAAAAAAGTAAAAATACAAAAATTATTTAACAACAGTAAAACAAGATTCATTGTAGAGATATCTAAAAATAATTTCGATAATGATGCCGTAAATTTTGTAAAACAATATTTAATACCAAATATAAAATATAGTATATACTTTGAAAACGATATTTATGAAAAATTTGCAACTTGCATAGCCAGACATTTTAAAAATTCGCAACTATGGTTAATTAAATTCACCACAAAATTAGTGGACATAACCGATGAAGAAGAGGTTCAGGAAATCATAAAAAATTATCACGTAGGGAAAACCAACCATCGTGGAATTCAGGAAACATACGAACAAATAAAAAGGATATATTATTGGCCAAATATAAAAAATCATATTCAAAATTTTGTAAACAACTGTGACAGTTGCTTAAAAACAAAGTACGAGAGGATACCCTTAAAGCTAGAAATGAATTTAACACCAACAGCTACGAGACCACTACAGATAATGCACGTGGACAGTATTACGCTTGATAAGCAAAAGTTTCTAAGCATTGTTGATAGCTTCTCTAGATATGCGCAGGTGTATTGTATTGCAGGTGCACAGGCTGTCGAAATAGTCAGCAAATTCTTGGATTTCTTTTCTCATCATGGCATACCAGAAGTTATAGTAGCAGATAACGGCGTGGAATTTAATAACAGGTTAGTAAAAGAAATGATGGATTTACACAAAATAAAAATTCATTTTATAAGCACACAACATCCACCATCGAATGGGATGGGAGAAAGATTACATTCTACACTAATAGAACATATAAGATTATTAAACAACCAATCTGAATTTAAAAATGAAACAATAAAAATAAAGTAAAATATGCAATAATCGCCTACAACAACAGTATACATTCTGTAACGAAATTAACTCCGTTTGAAATTTTAAATGGACACATAAATTCCAATTCACTTTTAGATATTGACGTTGAGAGACAAGTTATGAATGATTACGTTGCCACCCACAAAGAAAGGACACAAAGATTGTATGAGATTATTAGAGAAACAAACCAAAATACAAAGGAAAATATTTTAACTAAAAGGAATGTCAATAGAGAATTAGTACCCGAAATTCCATCTGATGTTTATGTCAAAACTGTACAGAAACAAAATAAAACTAAAAACAAATATAATAAAGAAGAAGTTACTTCAGTAAACGCGGAATTAAAAACGGCAAAAATTAAAGGGAGACACCCTAACACCAAACAAAAAATCCATCTATCAAAAATTAAAAGACCAAGGAAAATCAGTAAAATTCCAAAATCTAATGATCCTTCTATAAATCCTGTTCCAGGTCCCTCCTCTTCCTTCAGGGAGTAATTAAAGATAAGCTAGAGATAATTTATGTAGAAAATAAAGTTAATATTAAGAAAACTAGGTATACGTCAACCAATTATAATTTCCACAAAATAATTGTTCAGTGAAATATAAAAATTCATCAGTTCTATAATAACAAATTACCATTAGAGCCAAAAATAGAAAATATGTGGGCATTTGAAAGTGTAATAGACGTAAGTTGTAAAATTAGAGCTAAAGAAATAGTATATTTACTGAAATTGCTTATTGTAAATGAAATAGACTATAATATTTATAAGTTGTTATTTGTACCAACCAAATATGAATCAGGATATAACTGTAATTCCTAGAGTAAAATATATGTTAATGTCTAAATCTAAGTTAGGTAAGGTTAAACTCTTAGGTTTAAACAGTAATTGTAAGAACAAAATTCATTCAAAATCTCTATGCTCATTGGAACAAATAACTAATCATAATCTTGATTGTGAAATATCTATAATACAATCCGGCAAGACGGACAGCTACAAATATTCTGCATTGGAGATTCCTGAAAATTTAATATGGATTCCTGAAATGAACCAATATTTGGCAATTTTATCTCAAAAGGAAACTACAGCAACTACACTTCGAGGGATCTACTTAATCAGTCCCAACAATGATTCAATTCTTTATCAAGATAAACAATTGTATCATTTAATTTAGACGCTATATCAAAAAATTCATCAACATTCAGTTATTACAACAAAAATCAGCATTTGGACCATCATCATATTCGGAAGTCTTCTTCTGGTGATTATTTATATTGTGTTTAAACGATTTTCGGGAAAAGGCCAACGTCAACCCAGCGCTCGACCACCCCCGGAAGTTTTATTTAGGGATGGAGGAGTTATATAGACAATTATTGTAAACTTTGCTAGATTTAGTGTTAGACTTAGCTATATTTAATGCTGACAATTTAGCTTTTAACACAGTAAGCATTTTCATGTACCTAGAGAAGAAAGAGCAGAAGCTCAGTGTGAATCGAGGTTTCACTCAGTTCGGATCTCAATACATATGAGACGAACTTGAATAATTATTATAAGTTTTAAGTGGATATTAAAGTCTTATTTTAATTATTAAAAAGTTGTTTTTTTAAAAAGCGACGTCCCCGAAATCATACCATAACTTATATATATATATATATATATATATATATATATATATATATATATATATATATATGCCGCCTCGGTGGTCTAGTGGATAGCGCACTAGGCTTTCACCCCGAGGATCCGGGTTCGATTCCCGGCGAGGGCTTGGCATTTTCATACGCTATAAAATCATCCCACCGTCTGCATTAGCCCAAGTGTGCACAATAGTCGGACGTTAAACACCAAAAAAAAAAAAAAAAAAAAAAAATATAAATATATATATATATATATATATATACATATATATAATTTAAACATTGGCCCACATTCCCATACAATACCATTAAAATGAAATATCAAACATAATTTGATCTTCAACAAGTGTCAAAATAATATGTCCTGTTAATTAACATTAGTGGTATAGTCAATATGGCTGACAGGGAACCCAGAGCCTGTTACATCCAAAAGATATATACACTAAACCCTCAGTTTAATTGGACCGGATTTAATGGATTTCCGATTTAACAGATAACAAAAATCATTTATTATTTTGTTAGAAATTTTGAAAGTGGGTAATAATATTTTGTATCTGAATTTTTAATATATTTTTTTAAAATAATTCTGATTCATTTTTGCAGTATGGTTCATATTATAGGTTAATAGTTTCATTTATTGATGATGTCCTGTAGGTAATAAAAATGCATTCTTATAGAAACTGTACTAAATTCTAAGAAACCAAAATGTGTTATTTTTTGTATACAACTAAAATAATTCAGAAAAAATGTAAAACAATTATTATTGTTAATGAGGATACATATATTCCGCTCTCATTTAAAGGCAATTGGTTTTAACAGGCTACCTCCTGCTTCACATAATCAATTAAACTGAGGATTACCTTATAATGAATTTGGTATGCTTGCTCAATCTCTGATTCATTGAGCTGATTTTATGTTAATTTACAACTTAATTTACACAAAAAATACCTTTAAATCTTCAATTTGTTCTTGTAGCTGGGTGATAATTTCATCTCGTTTCTTAACTTCTATTTCTAAATCTTGAAATCTTAGTAGATACTTGTTTTCAATGTCACACTTAACAAAATAAAACAAGTTAGTAATGATAAAATACTATTGTCAAAATTTAGACAACAATTTTTCATTAAATTCAGTATACGGATTTTGTTGTGTGGAGTTTAAGAAGAAAGTATATTAATAAAACATGAATACAGTATGCAAGTTTGTTTATATTATGAAAGTATTCAGCATGTAAATATTGAAATATGTTTGTTCAACAACAACCCATGAAATGAGACTACCTACAACTCACGAAGTAGTATATGGTAATAATTAACTTTTTATAACTTCTGTTGTCACACAAGAAATGATCCTAATTTCGTTGCTAATGGGCAAAAAGAATGGGGCAAAAGCAAATTATTTTTAAGAACTTATAAATGTTAAAATTATCAATCAATTACTAATTTGTTCTCAATATAAATACAGGCTGAGCACTGAAAACCAGAGCTTGAAATTAAAATTGAGAAAGGAAATGTTTAATTTTGAACAATCCTTAAATAATATTTACCTTTTTTGTGTTTAAAAATTTTAATAGAAATTTGTGTAAAAAAATAAATAATGTAATTTGTATAATAGGAAGACAATATAATAAGGCCCATCCACAGGTGCAGAGAGATCTGTGATTTTATTATGTAATAAAATATGAACACTGAGATGTCAAAAAATTAAAGGCTGGGATGTCAGAGAAAGAAAAATTTTGCCAAAAGTACTGGGGTTCTCCACAAATTAAAAAAAAGTGAAAGTCCAAAATTACACTTTAAAGTTATCATTTCATCCTTATTTCCTGAGAATAAAAAAATATAAACTTTAATTAATTTTATTTTGTTTTTATTCTTTCCTCAATATAAAATATTATTTCAACTACTACACTGTAATTTTACGCATATAAATTGATCTTTAATTTTAATATCTTCTAAGTATAGAATAAAGAATACTTGACCTCTGGAACATAACCTGTGTAACAATATGAAAAGTTATTTTTTTAATTTAAAAGAAAACTTACTACGTAATTCTGTATTGATGATTTGATTCCTCCCAAAATGTCTGTAAAATACTCATCTTCTTGACTGATTCGACAAGGTAATAAAATTGACCCAGGCCTATAAAAGTTCTTCTGTTTTGATTCAGGAGGCTCAATCAAATCTGTATTTGATATCTTTTTAATAGCACCTGTTGATTCCACTTCTTGGTTGTCTGCAGTTAAACTTTGTGAATCCAGACATTCTGCTCCTGAACATGGAGAGGATTCAGTTTCATCAAGTTGTTTTGCCTGATCAAGAAACTCAGGTGATACATGACTGGAATCTACAAGTATAGAAGGTATGGAATTTTTTGTATTTAAATCTGACAATGTACAGGGTATATCAAAGTATTTATATTTTTGATTCAAGCTACCTGGAGTGATACAAGAATTTGATGGTAATCCCAATTGCGAATGGGAAGTTGTATTAGAAGGAGAAGCTAAAGTCTCACGATTGAACGTAATGCTTTTTGTGAAGTTACTGTGCCGGGCTACATATCCTTCTATAGTTTGTGCTCCCATTAATTTTCTATATTCTTCTACAGAAGTAGGTTCTCTTGACATAGAATCTGGAAAGTTAACGGAGTGGTAAGTCTTATTACCTAATTGCCTACCATAATGACGAGTTGAATGTTTCTTAAGAGCACTTTTAAGATTCAGTCTTTCAGCAGTCTCGTTACTTTCTGGCGACAATAATGAGGTTGATTGAACATTTTCATTTGTTCTTAACGAAAACTGGTTTTGAAATTTTGTTTGATTTAATGATTGTTTTACTTGAGAGACACTTGTTTCTGATAAGCTTTTAGATAATTCTAAATTATTAGGGTTATCACTTTCCTTGCTAAGTTTCATTTTGCTATCGCTACCACTATTAGTTCTAACTATTTTATTTAACTTTAACAAATTTTTATTACTTTCGCAAACACTGCTATCAATGTCACTTGTTTGCTTATTTTTTGGATATGATGTATTTAATTCGTTACTACCGGTAATGGTTTTATGGTATTTAATACCCTTTACATTTGAAACAGGTTCAGAAGTCTTTGTAAAAGGGTTGACTCTTTTATTTTTAGGATTTCTGACTTCACTCGCGGCTTCATACAAGACAGCTCCAGATTGTAACACACTGTCAGATAAATTAACTTTTTGTTCACTTTCACTTGTATTTTCACTAGATTTCTGTGTTGTGGCTGTTTGTTTGATTGTTAACCTAGCAGATTTCAGATCCCTATTTGGTTTAACCCAAATAGATTCTAATTTTCCAATGTCCTGTTTTAAATTCAGACCCTTGGAAATTTTACAAGCAAAACAAATTTTACTAGGTACAGCGTCTTTATTTTTTTCACTAGGCACTTTATCACTATTTATAACTGGTAAATCTAATGTTTTTACTGGGTTGATACATGTTCTAGGGGATTTACATTGTGTTTGAACTGTTGAAATCAAAATTTCTGCAGTTTCATCTACAGTTCTTTGTAACAATGCTGCTTCATTATCTTCCTTTTGTTTTAACAAAAGAAGTCTTTTTAATAAAGGAAGTCCTGCTCCAATAACTTCTGACTCTTCTCTTTTTATTGGTGTTTGAGTTGAAATAATTTTCTTTAAGCCAGGTGGTGAACTTTCATCGTCTTGGGATGTTTCGTCACTAGAAACATTTGGCATTCTACGCAAAATACCTTTAGTAGTACTGAACCCTTTACTATTGCTTGAATATGTGTCTGTAAGTGGTTGCAGTTCCAAGCTTTCATCCTTTGATCTGAAATGTCAAATAAAGAACTATTTACCTGTAGAGTATTTTAAAATATTGACTTGAGTTTTTATAGCTTTAACTAAGATCTAATTTTGAGAAAAAAATTTTAACTAATTTTTCAATTATAAAAATTACCTGAAAAACATTCAACTAGGATTTTAAATATTTTCAGTTCAACACAGAAAAGTATAAGAACCAATGCATTGTACACAATTTGTACTCTTAATAAACTGTTTAGATTCAACTCACAAAACATGTTCTTTTTTGGTGCTTAAGGGATTTCAGCTCTTTTTAATATAAATAAATGTTTTCATGTATTTAAAGAAGCAAAATTGAAATAACATGGATGAACCTATTAACGTATGTTTACAAAAGTATGTATTAGTATAAAATTAATGTATCATCTATGAAATAACTATCTGTGGCCATTGGAGTGAAACTTTGGATAATTTTGTTTTCAGATTTTAGCACCAAGCCAAGCAACATATTAAGTGAAATATTGGTAAGTTTGAGCATGATGTTTTAACCAATCAGAGAGAAGAAAAAATAAATGCAGGAAGGTGGACAAAAGAGCCAATAAAAGGCAGTTATAGGTCAACTGCTTAGAAAATGGCCGGCTAAGAACACTAGTGAAACATAGAGAAAAATGTGAGGTTGATCTCTCTCTCTCTCTCTCTCTCTCTCTCTCTCTCTCTCTCTCTCTCTCACCACAGACCATTTCTTCATCTTTTAATATCACTGTATTGTATCAGTTCCCAGTTGATAAAATAATAGTAAACAGTTTGTACTATTTACTCAGTCTGGCAGATGTTGTTGTCACTGGACTGTAGGAGGGAGCTGGAGGAGAATTTTACATGTGCGAGAAATTCATGTGCAAGCCCTTTACTATTTAGCAGAACTATAGTTACTTCAAAGACTCAGTATTGTGTGCATTATAGTTGTTAAAAGAATAAAAAAAGAAAAGATTTCATAATATTTTTTAATGTCATTGAATTTTACACAACTGATTTTTAAAGAATTGTGCACTATTTAAAGTTTTAGTAAATTATTGTGAAGTGTTTTTTTTAAAGAATTTTAAATTTGCTAAAAAACCTTTATTATAACCTGTATGATAACCATTAGAAGCAATAAAAGAAAAATCTCATATAATCAAGTTATCTAAGCATCATATATTATTAAAAGTATCAATTTCATAGTTAAACTGAATATTTGAGAATTGTGAATTTTTGAATAAAAAACTTTCATTGAATAAAAGTCATGGACTTTCAAATATAAGAAGCATGTGGTGTGGTGAGACTTTAAGTTACTATACATTAAGGAAACATTCAAATTAATATAAGTATAATTAAATTTTACTATTAAATATTAATAATTTTGTCTTTTTAATTTATAGTGGTTATAATTAAGAATTTTTGTTTTCTAAATTGTTAGTACTCAACATTAACATTAATAACTTTGTCTCAGTTACAGTGTAGTATTAGTAATTTGTTATTTGTGACATTAAATCATTTTACTTAAGTAATTATTTATAAATATATTTTATTTTACTACATATTTTATTATTACATTTAGAGATATTTAACCGTGGATTAAATTTATTGCGGTAACTTACAATTTTATTTTATTTTTAATGGAGCTATATTGTGAGTCATTACAGTTTACATCGTAGAGAACATGCTATAGGTCAGTTATTTAGAAAATGACCTGCTAAGAACACCAGTGGGACAGAGAGAAAAAAATGTGTGAGTGAGAGGTCAGTCCCCACTCTCTCACCACAGCTCCCTCCTTTTCATTCAGTATAGCAGAGTAGTAACAGTTTTTAAACTCAGACTGATAGACATCTGTGTCACTGGACTGTTGGAGGGAGCTGAAAAAGAATTATCCTACATGCATGAGAAATTCTTGTGCAGCCGTTTACTAAGTGTCTGGATTATAGATATACATGAATTGTACTCTTTGTCACCATGTAGTGTCCGTGAGCGTTAATCTTTTTTCTTATAAAGCCATGTTAATTGCATTATTCACATAATTCTATAAAATAACAGCGATAAAAGAGAGGATAAAAAAAGAAAATGGGCTAAATTAACATTTACGGGGAAAGAGGTATATACATTTAAGAATTTTTTTAGAAAATATGACATAGATATAGCAATGGCTACAAATAATACAATAAGGAACAAACTGACAAAGAATATAGAAGAAAAGGACAAGTATAGTAAGAATGGGGTATACAGAATACAGTGTGGATGCGAGGAGGTCTACATAGGACAAACGGGACGAAAATTTAGAACTAGGTTTAAAGAACATGTAAGATGATTCAAATATTGCAAAAATGATTTAAATTATGTGTCACATTTAATAAAAGAGGGACACATACCTCGAGAAATAGAAAACTCCATGAAGGTACTACATATGGCAGAAAAAGGAAGACGTATGAACATTTTAGAGAACTTGGAAATTTTAAAATCTAAATTAAAGGGAGAAAACAATAAATGAACAGATACCGTTGCAAGTAGATATTACATTTAAAAATCTAAAAATTTTCAAAAATTAACAGGAGGGACGACCGTTAAAGAGAAAATTTGAAAGGAGCCAATCAGAAGCAAGCAAAAATGTATGATTTTGAAGAGCCAATCAGAAGCGAGCACGTCAGGTTTAATGTATACATGTTGAATAGAGGAGGGGTACAAGGTGGAGATAGAAAATTATAAATAGGATGGGCCATAATAATGGTGACCAGTATAGATATAGTTTTTGAAGATGGAGGTTCTCCGAAACGTGTCAACGAAAGTAGAATTAACGAAGCTAGGGAAGGCAGATCATTATACTGAACATAGTGACAATAATCCTAGCAGAAAAGAAGAAGAATATAAAAAGAATTTCAATAATTTTGTCTTTACTTGTTTCATTTTTCTGACATCAAATGTACATAAATGTCTTTCATTTGATTTTCATTAAGAATAATAATTAGCTTTTTTTATGGTATTCAAGAGTAAATTTTTTTTAATATTTAACAATCTGTGTATTATTGCACCAAGCAATGAAGTGTGAGCTGGTGCATTATCGTGGTGCAAAAGCCATGAATTGTTTTTCCACAGATCTGGGTGTTTTTTTCCGGATTGCTTCAAGCAAACGCCGTTGAACTTGTAGGTAGTACTCCTTATTGACCGTTTCACCTGGTGGCAGGAATTCAGGATGTACTATGCCATTAATATCGAAGAACACAGTGAGCATAACCTTCATGTTCGACCGCACTTGTCGAGCCTTTTCGGTCTTGGCGAGCCAGAATGCCTCCACTGGGATGATTGAGCCTTAGTTTTGACGTCATATCCATAAACCCATGTTTCATCACCTGTTATAATATGTTTCAGTAATTCTGCATTGTCCTTCACTTCATTTAGTGACTCCTGAGCAATTTCCATTTGCCGCTGTTTTTGTTCAAAATTCAACAATTTTGGAACGAATTTTGCTGCCACGCATTTCATACACAAAACAGCGACCTCTCTAATTGTGATTCGGCTATTGTTCATAACCATTTCTTTCACTTTTTCCATGTTTTCATCTTATTCGTCATCTTCAACGTCTTCACGGCCTTCTTGGAAATGCTTATACTACTTGTAAACTCTTGCTTTACTCATAGCAGACTCACCATAGGCCTTCGTTAACATTTCAAACACTTTTTTATACTTTATTCCATTTTTTTACGCAAAATTTAATACAAATTATTTGATCCATTTCTTTTAAACAAACGAAAATTGCCGAGCTCATAAAAACACGTCTAACCTTAGTGGCTGTCACAGACAAAGTCAACAATGAAAACAGCTGAAAGTTTTATCATACTTCAAGGGCATGTATACCAACATAATCAAAAAAAATGTTTGACAATCGGACTCTCCTAGCCTGTGAAATTTAAAAAGTCTTGTTACTTTCTGAACTCACTTTGTATTTTTGATTTATAAATTTTATTTGTAACTAACTAAAAATCCATAGAAAGTTACAACGTGGAAAATTTGTGCAGTGTTTTGTAACATTAATTTTGTGTTGTGAAATGTTAATACACAATACAATGTCCTCGAGAAGATCTCTATAATTTGATATGCCTATGCAAAACAGTCAGAAATGATCAACTTCAATAGGGGTCTGTCATTTACCGATCAGTCATGATTGCCATTTTGTCAACCACTGGTACAGATGAAAAAAACACAATTTCAACTTTTATAAGAGAACAATAACAATTTTATTATAATAATTATATCAAATTTAAACATATAAATAAAAATTTTAACATGTTTTAAGGCGCTGTTTTTAAAATAAATGCTTAATGGTGGAATATTCAATTTAATATTTTTTAACATAGGCTTACGATTTAGTTAGGCACTTGATAAACGAGAATTTATTTGTATACTAGATATGTTGTGTATTCTTTCTGTATACAGGAATGATAAAAAGTATCCAAATAAAAAAAATTCCATCATTAAATAATAGTTTGTAAAACAAAATAGGGTGTATTGTTTTATAGGCACAAATGATGGCAGAAGCTGGAGTGAAAGAAAAAAATAAATAATATGTTTGATAAAATAAGAAACTTCATAAAACTAATAGAGTCATAGCTTTTTCAAGAGAGCTGTAGCGCTTAGTGCCTTTTTACTAGAGAATGAGCAATCATAATTTTTGAAACAGAGAAAGGAACTTAAGTTTGTGATTGCTACTTACAAATAGTCATCTTTGTCTCACAGTTTAAGAAAATGGAAACATCTATTTCATGTTATGTCGGTGTTAACTTTTAAAACTCTTTGTAAATATGTGAACATTCCTGTATTTCTATTATTTAAGATAACTTTGAACTAAGAAGGATATAAATAAGAAAGAGAAAATATGAATAATTAATTAATGTTAAAATAATATTAGTTAATTATTAAACATGTTTGTTACATATCAAAAATATATTATTATTAAAAAAATAATAATAAATAATAGTTTTAAAACAGTATTTAAAGAAAAAATATTTATTTTAAGTATATGTTTTAGTGTATTTTACCTATCTCTCCTACGACTCTTGCGGAGAACATTTTTAAGTCCTTTAACGTCAGATCTGATTTTCTGGACAAATCGGTTTCCTGCAAGGTTATCGAAAAATTCAGGCGATGTAGCAGATGTGTTTTTGCCAGCCTCTAAGCCTAAAACAACCAACAACTGTTTTTAGAAAAAAAATTAATATTTATTTAGATATTTTTCAGAAATGTGTACTTCATTATTTATATAAAATAAAATTATAAACACATTCCGAAAATTTAATTATATGATTGCACTCACAAAATTATAGCCCAAACAAGATAAACTGGAAAATGTGGAATGTGTAAAATTAAATGTTACACTGGTGGTTGAAGTGTGTATATTTTATTTCTAATAACATTTACTAATAAATAGTTTGAATACATATGTGACAAATATCCTAGCATTATTTGCATTATACAAAAAATATAACATAGAAGTACAACAACTGTTACAAAAATAAATATAAAAAAATGAAATGTAATTTAATTAAACAAGACATACAAATAATAAAAACATTACATATATAAAATCATTATCAATTAATAAAAACTTCAGTTTGGTTATAGTTCAACATTTTGTAATGATTCCACACTAATGCAGTGTGTTTTTAGGCTTATTTGGTACAATAGAAAGATGAAGCTTCTCAAAATAAATGTAACTTTGTTTTTCCAGGTTATTTATACTTGGTTGACATGATCTGTTGTATGGAATGGAAAATAATAACACTTTCTGCAGCATAAATATTTGTAACAGTAGATACATTGTTGGGTCTATTAACTAAGTATAAAAAGTCATTTTAAATTTTCTGATTTTTTAATATGTTCGTAAATAAATGAAAACCCAATAGTGTTACACAAGGAATATTGGTATATACAAAATTTCTAGGGTTAAAGACAACATTTTATTCAATTCACAGTGTTTACAGGTAGATGAACCACCTGTATGATCAAAATTGTCTTAGAAACTACTGTTTATATAAAAATATGTTACAGTTCACTAAATAAAGCTGAAGAAAACAACACCAACATTATGTACAAATGTAAAGAGTGTTGAAGTATAATAATTAACAAAATATCAATAAACCAAATGTGTAGAAATAAGACTAAAATGTAATTTCTATAACGTATCTTGACTGTTTTAATTATAAATAGGTATGGTTTATAATTAACAATTCAAGGATACTTACTTGATACATATAAGTATCATGTATCATGATTACCTTATTCAGATGATTAGGAACAGCTTATAAAACAGCAACTACCAACTGTTACTGTTACAAACTTGCATGATAAATAACAAGGATTAAATAAAGCGATTATTAAAAAAAAAATGTTTTTACCTTAAAAAAACCCCAACTTGTAATATAAATGGGTATTTCACTTGTTAGATTTATTGGTATAAGCTTATATAGTCTGTTATGGGGTGTGGAAGATATAAAGACTTTGACTTGTCTATGTAAGCCAAATGGAGGCAGAGGAAGTCTGGTCTGTGTTCTGGATAGTCTCACTTTGTTCTATTGTACAGACTCAATTTAACACAGAAAAATCGGTGCAGTAAATGTGAATTATTAATTATCGTAAACTTAATTTTATCTTGTGTTTGTTTTGTAATAATATAGCTGAAAATATCCTATATTTGTATATACCCCTTGCAGGTTCATTGTAAAATTTATGTAACTATCAATCTTTAACGACAATTTGGAAAGTCAAAAGTAAAGATTATTGCTACATGGATCAGAAGAACTTTGTGTACAAAAACTTAGCCAATAAACTTGAAAAAGTTAAGCCATCTGCAAGAGTTTTGTTTGTAAGAATAGATAATATCCATAGTTCGTTTCAAAGAGAATTGAAGAAAGTATGCCTTTTTAAGATGTCATAAATTATCTATATACCAACACTTTGGTATATTAATTTGTTATCGTTTTTTGGCAGACCACTGTGTTTATCACTTAAAACTGCAAGACAACCAAACTGTCATCAGTGTAACACTCTCAAGTGTTTGACAATATCTGTATGTGTGAATGACACAAGGAGTCATTCATACAAGTTGTGCAGATAATTGTAAAAGACAGTCTGAACGAACAAATCGAAATTAAATCTGAGCAAGTAGACTTTTAGAATACTTTTAGAATAGTATTGCATGGTTTGGAGTTATTTCATTGATTACTAACACTTATTAGAAATACAAATATTTTTGAAGCAAAGCTTCAAATGTTAGCTTTGGTGAGAGGAGTGAATAGAAAAAAGCCTGCCGAATGGAAGAATGTAACAGAAATATGGAATGAACAAACAAACATGTCTTTCTTCTTCAATAACAGTTCACACATATTAAATGAAAACGTTGTGTTTTTTTGGTTTTAGTATGTTTCCTTAGTTGAAGAACATGTGCACATTATAACTGTTTGTAATATATTCAAAATTAATACAGTATAAACATTTATAATAACTGTTGTTAATATTGTTAGTTTTTAACAACATAACCAAAAACTTATTATAGACTGTCAGTTGTTCAATGAATCAGATGATCATAAAAATTAATATAAAACAACTGATCTTTTACTATAACTACAGTAAATAATATCTAAGCTAGGTTCAAGTATTAATTTATTTAAATAAAACAAGAGATTTGTAAACATATCTTCAAATTAATTGTATATTCAGCAAAGATATCATTAACAAAAGCTTAGCTTCTGACGACAAGTCCCTGAGTTCCACACATGTACTTTTTTTTGAAACAAAATAACTCCTATTATCAGTGATAATTAATAAAATAGATAAGGAAAAATTAATTTTGTAACAACACAAAAAAGTTTAAACAATACAGTTAGATGTTTAACAAAACAATGTATAGACATATTATATAAATTTGTTTACTTAGCCCAGAATGTCTAGAAGTACAGAAGCACAACTACTGCGACCTCCAATGTCAAATACTTACTGTTACATAGGAAAAAGTGTAAATACAAAAAACAGATATAAGCAGCAATAAATCTGAAAAAGGGAAAATACATTCTCTAAACAAGTATTAAAAACTCAACATTCAATACATTAACTAAGCAGTAAAACTAAGACTAATAATGAATTGTTTACAAAAGTAAAACAAATGCTTTAAAAAAGCTTCAGTAGAATTTAAAATGTGCTGAAGTCCATAAACATTCTAAAGATTCTGATTGAAAAAAATGGTTTTGTTTTTTTGTGTCTTTTGCATAAATAAGAGCAGTGACTGATATTTACATTGTAAAAAAAAAATCATTCACTATAGTTATTGGGCAATACTTGATTTTGTACTGTTTTATTTAAACAAAAGCTTTTGCTTTTTGTACTCCATGAGATCATTTTCATTTTATTCGCAATTATATTTTGAGTTTTCTGTCTGTATTTTATGTTTCCAAAAACTATTTGTCAGTAATTTATACTGTGTATTAATTAAAAACACAACAACATTATATTCAGAGACAATGTTTTCATTTTCATAATAGTGTGGTAATAAAAGGACATATGTTTCTCTATTTGAAAACTGAAACTGTCTTTATAACAGTTATATTTCTTTTTAGTTTTGAGTCAATACTATTTTATTTGACTAGACTAGTACTATTTAGTAGACAAGACAGCCTGCCAAAACTAGTAGTGTATATATAACATAGTAAAATTCTTGATCTATGCTCTGACCTTACTCATCTTTAAATCAGAAATACACTGCTGATGCATTTTCTGATGAAGAGTAGGAATTTTGTAGGAAATTTTATAACTTAAATTTTGTAGGAAAAGCATCACTATTAAATATGTTCAACTTGACTGTGATGGTTTTCAAAATATGCTTTTTGTGGTGGTTTGGGAAATTGTTTGCAGACTATGTTGGGAGATAGTATCTCAGCCACTGACTGATAATCACTGTAATGTCTGATTTTTGTTTGTAAAATTTGATTACAGTGTTTTATAGTGTAATGTTGGACCACATTACAGCTGTGTGATGAATTGATCACCATGTGTTACTATTAAAAGGCACTTATATTTTTTAACTAGTTTTAGGTAAATGCAAGTTTTTATGATTGTAAGGTCATTTTTGTATATTGTTTATACACACATTGTTTTGTTCTAAGATAATATTGTTAAATACGTTTTTGGTGAATGTATGTTTGTTGTTGCATTTTAATAATTAAAATTTTTTAAATTTCTGTTTTTATTTTCAACTAAATTTTAATTGATTTATTCAAGATGATAATAACCTTTAAGGCTTTTTTGCTTGGGAAAAAGGAAAATTAAGGATCACTTTATCTGAGTACGCACTTTAGAAGTAGTGTACAGGTAAAACAAATTTTAATCAATAAGTAAAGAAACAACTACAGAGATGAAACAATTAATATCAGTTGTTAGTAAGTCTCAATACCATTACTTGACAATTCCAGGTGTTCTTTGTTGATAAGGATTTATAATTTATTTTTGAAAAATAAGCCTTTTTTACTTGTTTGAAGAACAATATTCTGTCATCCAATTTTTGTTTTTGGAAGGTGTAAAACAATCAGAAATGTTCCTCCACATGGACAACAGTAAGGCTAGAGGTGCATGAATTGTTCAAGTTTTTATGACTAGATGGAAAAGTTTAAAAATGGCAGAATGTCCATGGCAGATAAGCATTGTTTTGGTTGACTAGTGGAAGTTTTAACCTGTATACTTGAAACTCCTGTTAATTCGTTTATTGAAAATGATTAATGATTTACAGTAAAACATATTGCCAAAGAATTTAAATTAATTTCATGTGAGTGTTGCTACAGTCTATTCCATTATTCTTGTCATGCTTAAGTACCACAATACTTGTGCTAGGTGCATTCCTTAGTCTGGTGCTAGGAGCTTAGTGCCACCAGACTTTGCACATACACTGAGCTCAAGAATCGCTATAAAACTGAAGGTAATAGATTTCAGGAAAGGATACTAACTTGAGAAAATTGTAAACCCGAGTGAATGAGAAAGAACATGGAGTAGAAGCATCCCAGTTCACTATTCAGAAAGAAATTCAAAACTCTACCATCAACTATTAACTCTTTAAGGAGTACAGCAATGAGTAAGGACATCGAAAGACGTCATTCATGTATATAACTTTAATGAGTATGGACGTTATGTGAAGTCTTCACATTTCTTATATTTACATGCTGCAGTTATTGTATAATCAAAATAAAAGAAAATTATATGAAATTGTTTTATAAACCTGTCTCACATTGGTACAATTTCCCGCTAAATAAAGTAAAAGTAGAACACTCATTGGTGGATGAAAAGTGGGTGTGGAAAAATTGAATGAATTTGTAGAGTCATGCTTGAAATACTGGCTGCTTGGTGGTACTTATCCTTTGGGCAGTATTCGAATTAAGATATGTGTCAGTAAGAGAGTTTTCAATATTGTGTTGGTTATATTTTGAAGCGTTAGCTTCTTATACTGCATTATGCACTTTGTATTTGTCACCATGGAGTGATTCAGTTTTATTGAGTAGGCTTATGAAGTGTAAGTAATGCGAGTAGGGGAAGTAGTACACAGACTCCCTCAGTTCTTCTCCTTTCTTTCGTCTGCCAGTTCTGACTGAGTTGGTCATGCGCGTATGTATGTTTTGTGCCTGTATGTATATACAACGTGCATGTTTTTCTCTATCTCTTTCTTTTCTCTCTTTCTCTTTCTTTCCACTTTTCTTCTTCTCATGTTCTCGTCGTGCGTGCATGTAATGATGTTGTGTACATTGTGTATATTGCCAGCAGAAACAGTTCAATGGTATACGGTTTATATTCAGTAATAACACATACGTTTGATTTTATTATTTGCAATATAATATTTCGTAATATGAAAATCAGTATTTTTTAATTATATTTTTTAAAGAAATTAACGCTTCTGCCGACAGTCCCAATAACTATATATTGTAATTTTTTTTAAATTTTTGTTATTTATTACTTAACTGATTGTTCTTTGTTGTAGTTTTGTTATTATCACTTTTTGTTACTATTCACTATTGTTGTTATTTGAAATTACTTTTTATTTTTGCACTAGGAAAATATAATAAAACAAATTATTTTTCATTTTTATATGTTTTTTAGAATAAAATAAGTGAGTTTTGATTAATAAAAATCATTTTTTTTACTCCTTTCTGACAATTTTGATGTTAATATACTACTCACACTGATCTCAGATTTATAAAAACGTCATATAACGTCTTTTTTTAACCATTTTTTGTGGCTCTGGAGGCTCAATTTTTTGTGATTATCTTGAAGACCAAAAGATAATTAATAGCCAGTAACACTGGAACATGCTAAAAAGTAAGAAGAAACCATGCACTGAAGAAGTAATTTGCAGGATGACAAAGAAAAGTTGTGATTCAAGACAATGCCTGTCTTCACACAACAATATTAAACTTTGACATATTATAAAATGTGAGCAGGGAGATTCTGCCTCACCCCACATAGTCATGACCTTCTCCCTCTGATTATTTCCTTTTTGGTCCTCTCAAGGTGAATTGTATAGCACAAAGTTCAATAAGAATGAAGAAATAAAGGAATAAGTTTAAACTCTGGCTTCAATGACAATATAAATAATTCTTGTAGGAGGGAATGAAAAGGCTTGTAAATAGTTGTGAGGAGTGCATAAATCTCACTGGAATTATGTTTAGAAATAAACAAAACAATGCTATAATTAAATAAACTGTTTTGTCCACAGTAATTTGTCGTTTTACTTATTGAACAACCTGGTTATCGTAAGTTGTAAATAGATACAACTTTTCAGTTTTGATCAATTTGATCAACGACTTAATGACTTTAAAAACTTTTTCTAAAAATTTTACTGTCCAATAACTATAATGAATAGATTTTTTGTTAAATTTTATTAATTTAACCTACATTTTTTTGCAATAATTGCTTTTAATTATTAAATCTACCTTTATTTTTGTGCAAATACTCACCACTGATTGTGCTGATATGTGAAACTAGTCAAAACATGCAGACACATAAAATAAGAATGGAACTGACACAACAAACTAAGCTGACAGCAAATTTTTAAGATCAGTTAATAATCTTGATAAATTCCTTCATAATATTTTATACCACATTTTACATACAAAAGACAAATAAGCTACTAAAAATTCCACTGTGTATTACAATTGAAATATCATGAATATTTTTAAATTAAAAATAAGAGTAAGTCTCTTTAAAATATGTCCATATTATTATTTTTATGACTGAATATAAAAAAAACTAATCAAAGTTAAATAAAAATGCTTTTAACTGACATCCAAAGTTTTGGTTACACAAATTCTATAAATTAAATTTTATGGGATTTGTATAGTGTAGAACAAAAACTACTTAATTTTTCCAAGACTAATGCATAATTAACCATAATTGCGGAATGCAGCTGTTGCACTGACATGACTGAGATGAATTTCCAACAATATGTTTTTTGGCCTTTTACCATTTTTTGAAATTTTGATTTCAAAATCGTAAAGAGCAACAAAATAATAGCATTTTATACTTTTAAATTACAGTTACAGTACATCGAAAATATGAAAATAAACCCCGAATGCCATAAAATTCAACTTCTTAATTTCAATAGATTTTGAAAATTCAAAATGCTTATTTAAGTACTGTTTAACGCTGATTAAAATGGTGAAATCAGGTTTTAAAGAAAAATTAAGACAAAAAAGTTATGAATTTTTAAAGATTTTAAAAAACCGCCATTTTTGAAATTGTTAAACAAATTTTGCTGCGTAGTGAATTTTTTCAAGGGTAATCTCAAAATCGTTTTTTGTGCCAAATTTGAATCAAATCTGATAAAAATTGTGAACAACCCCACAAAAAGTAATCTGGAGGTCAGAGTCGGTATTAATTTCGAGTCCTGGGTCTGTGTTTTATTGTGTTGAACAATGGAAATTCACAAATTGTTACGGAACAGTCAAGTACAGTTCATCTGTGCCAACTCTGGTATTTTCTTGATTAGAGTGCAAAAAAAGCTTTTATTGAAGAAAAAAAATGTAAATTGTAATTGTGAAAAATGTGAGTGGATGACAAACACACTCGATGTTTAATACGAAGAAATATTGTGTTCTTTTTATAGAAGCAGAAAACAAAACCATAAGTTTTCTAATTTCCTCAAAAAGCCATTTAACATTTAAATGTGATAACTCATGTTTATTTCCCCCCACCACTAATTCAAGTAATTGAAATTTTATTTTATCACGATCGTGCATGTGTCAGTTCTGTTCTTTTTCTATATGTCTATATTTGTTTCACTACTTTATAAATACAAGTATGTATATTTTAATGAATGTAGTAGTGATTTTATTTATACAGTATTATACAGCAATTTTACAGTATTATATAGAGAGGATTTCCAACCTACAGCCTGCAGGTAGAACCTGGCCACAGAACCGAGTCCATACCAAGATTTTAAGAACTTATAAAATAGCACAAACACCTCTATGCTGTCATGATGCAAAGTAATGAAATGCTACATGTCATGAGGAATGTTTAGGGAATAAGAAAAGATATTTCATTCATTAACTTTTTTAATTGTAGTTCATCATCGATAATTCCAAAAATTAACACCTTTTTATGGTCAAAGATTTCTGCATAATCAAGAAAATTTAGGAAATTATTGTTCTCAACCCACAGGCTGAGAAGGTTGAAGATCCCTGATATAGAGTATCCCTACACAAACTGATTCTTAAAAATGTAAATTTTGAAAGTACTTTGAATAAAAATCTAATTTTTTTGTTGAGAAAACACTCATTTCAAATTTTGAAAAACCACAGCAATTTTCTAATATTGTGTTATATTCTATTAATATTATATTTATTATTTTATAATATTATATATTATATTTTCAGTTGGAAAAAGTAATTTTCAGGCTATCATTTGTAAGTATTTTCAGTAACTTCAATATTGTAGAGTTAAAGGTACGTTGTAATTTTTGGAAAATGAGTAATTTTTTGGATGCAAATTACAATACTGCTAATTTAAATGGTTACAGTTAATGAAAAATACACAATAATTTGTCTTTTTGTCACCATTGTTCTACATACATATTTTATTTTATTAAGTCTGAAAACATTTAAAAGTGAGGTGTTTTTATTTTTACAATGTAAGTGCCATGATGGAAATATGGTGCTAATTTTCAAAATTTAAAAGTTAGAGGCAGTTCAACATTTTTTAAAGTTTACTTTATCTTTTATAGTTTTAAAAATCCTAATGGTGGCACTTGCAAAAAAACACACTGTATATAACTGTATTTATTATTTTAACAAAAGCTCATACCAATATCTTACAAAGCAAGTGTTCATGTTGAGCTGCCATAGCAACATCTACTCTTTTGTGTTTTTATAAAATAAAACTATCAACTTGCACAATTTTAATTATTGTGGCAATTTTCTAGTTGGCATACATTTTCTATAAACCTACGACTAACTACATCATTTTTGTATCAATCTTCGCTAATGCCAGAATCAATTAATGCATTATTTTACTCATTCAACTCACCCCCGCTTCGAGAACGTCTATTCATTACTCTAGCAGCATCCATCAACCTTTTCCTTCCAAGAGTTAACAGGATTTCCTCTGCCTCAGGATAATCTTTCATGGCGGCCAGTACGTCTTCACGGGACAAACTGAACAACTCTGAATAACCAACAGACCTGACATCTGCTGTTCTCCTGTACAGAAAAAAGTATAATCAGAATTTTTTTGGTTATGATATTATAATAAGTTAAATTTTTATGTTTGAATATTGAATTTGAACACATGTCTATAACCTAAAAGCTGGACTGAAGTTAAGTGTTCGGCTTTTAGGCCTTTGGCTGTCAGTACCTCCCCCCCCCACTGAACACTACTTTACTTCAAACATTAAAAACTTGTCTTTTGTCTACATACATATCAATACCCAATATAAGCATATAATTGTTCAAAAGATCATAAATTGAGAATGTACTTTAAAAGAAATGTTAGTAAAATTAATAATACGAACCTAAAATTATATTCTTCTAATTTAAATACAAAATAGCATTTATTAAATTTTTTAGTTTACAATACATGATTGAGTTTACAATAAAATAATAAGTTATTTACTTAGAATTTACAATTTTCACCTAGCTTTAATTTTTGAAAATTTTGAAATAATATCTTTGTAATCCAGTGATGATGTTACATCATTTTCAACAGCTATGATAGCTACAGCATTAAATTTAACACTGCCCATAGAATTTCTCAGGTAGTTTTTCACTCACTTTAGGGTTGAAGTTGCAGATGGAAGCGTTGAAGCGACGCACTGTACTTATGTTGTGGTAGGCGCTTCT
The DNA here is from genome assembly GCA_022606455.1 of Callitettix versicolor. Taxonomy (NCBI): domain Eukaryota; kingdom Metazoa; phylum Arthropoda; class Insecta; order Hemiptera; family Cercopidae; genus Callitettix; species Callitettix versicolor. The sequence continues at coordinate 25,431,807 of CM040182.1, forward strand.
TCTTAAAATGAAGCAATGATACTTATCACCTTCTGCTTTCTTGTCATTCTTAAATACAATTTTTGTACTACTTCTGCCAATTTTTTAAAATTTGTTTTTTTAAAATTTTGGTGCCCCTACCTATACTTAGGCTAATAGAAAATATACTTAGGCTAATAGAAAATATAGGCTGCCTGAAAGTCATATTTCTCTTTCCATAAGTTCAAATTATTATGAAAGTTATTTAGGAACTTTTATGAATATGTTCATGGAATTTGGACAAAGGTATAACGAGGATTCCATTAGAAGGAGGATGATTAGGGGGGGTAATGGAAATTTCCAGTTATAGGGGGGTATAAAATATATTTTGGACCTATAAATTTGAATTTCTATTTTTCTTAACAATTCTTACTTATTTTAATAAAGACAAATAAAGTTTTTTTGAGTTACAATAATTAATTTTACAGTCAAACTAGAAAATATTCCGTGTATATCCTCATTATCAGGATCATCAATCTATTCTTCATTTGTAACAAACTCCAGAATTCATTTCACTTTGTATAGGAATATATTTATAAAAAAAAATATCAATATAACCATACTTTGCTAAAAAATCCATTTTTCACTCCATTAGAAATTGTGTTTTTTAAAACCTTTCTTAGTTTACCTCTAGGATTTGATAATAACATTTTTATATAATTTCAACTATCTTGGCTTTTTAGTTTCTTGGAATGCAGTAACCAGTGAATTAGTTTTGACTTATGTATAGGCATACTCATTAAGATACAAAGAATATAGATAAGGCTTTCTCATTTACTGCTATAGTTGAGTTTGGTGTAACTAACTCAACTTCAGTGAAGAGAGGTCTACTTAAAACATTATTTATGCCTACTTAAAATTAAAAAAAAATTATTTTCACTGAAACTAGTTACAAAACAAACAATCAGTTTACGCTTGACCAGTAAAATATAGTCCAGGTTAACCAAATAATGGTGCCAATCTGTAACGACTACCTGCAAGTTCAGAAGGTTTAATCCTCTCGAGTCATCTGTTTAATTCTTTTTTACCAAACAGTCTAGATACCTCTTCATTAACATGATATTTGGTTTTTTGGGGTTTTAAGCACATTTTTTTATTTCTTCAGAGACAGTGGTCACTTTTAAGTTCTAATGGAGATCATTGTTACAAATATACCATGACACATTAACCATAGTTTGCAGAACTTTGTTTTGAAATCACTGAATAATTTGTAAGTTTATTTTTGTAGCACATCCCCATAGCTGAATACCATAGGTCTACATAGGTTTCAATACTTGTTTATACAGCTCCAGCTTATTACGCAGTGATAATTCTGATCTTTTGCATAACAGCCAGTTCATATTTCTTAACGCTTAGTTCTTAATGACTTTAAGTTCAGTTCTTTGTTTTTCTTTTTTATATGCTCCTTCAAACGAAGTTTAACATCAACTGTGTCAGAGTGGGGTATATATGTTCTATTTATGATGAAATAATGAATGGCGTTGAATCCTTTTATTCATGAAATTAACGTACTGATTTGTTTTCATTAAGTTTTATTGGACATTTTTTGGTTCATCTGTTTATTAGATTTATTGTTTCTTGCAATTTCTCTTTCACTTCTCAAATGTATCGCCCATATATAACATGCAGTATAATTCTCAAATGTAGCTATACAACTATCTGGCTGCATTGGCACTAGGATAACTCTAAATTAAGAATTTATTAATTTGAAATTTCAATTCTTGAAACAAAATCATTTCTTAAAAAAAATTAAATAAATTTAGGAGTTTAAGTGACATATTTTACTTTAGTGTTTTTAAAAAATGTAAAACATATATGATCAGCGTTATGTACCATACTTATTTGCACCCCTTAAATGTAATTGATACACAGTTATTTTAATTTTTCTATATACATTTTACAGAACTGTTCCAAAATTTTCAATTAAAGAAATAGTAATAAATAACATGTACTAAGTAAAAACATCCCCTAATGTCTCTTGAATGTATATAATTGTTAATTAGGTTTTTCTATGTACAATCTAAAAATGTGTGTACCAAGCTTTCAAGGTTAGGTTCAAGAAAAATTATTCATCTAATTTACTGCACCAATCAGTCTGCTGCACCTCCGAACTTGTGCACTTCGTTGTGCTAATTTCAAAACTGGAGTTACTGTCATAAACTTTCCCTTGCCATTAACGCAGATCCCTTTTCCTCATTAATCTAACTGGCGTAAAGTAACAACTTTAAAAAAAGTTAATCTATTCATTGGTTATAAAGATATAATGGTCAGTGAGTAGGATAGTATTAAAGAACACCTGTATATGTTACACACTTACCTATTCAAACCGTCAAGATTAAGGATTCCAATTTCTCCAAAAAAGTCTCCTGCTTGCATTGTAGTTAACACACGTCCTGTTCCGCTGAAAAATGAAAATAGATTAATCATCTAAAATGTACTAAATCAACACATTGAAGGACTTAGCATTCCTACAGACATTAGCGTGTACAAAAAGGGCAGTGGATACACTAATACAGGGCCACTAATAATAAATACTAATAAAATGACTAATAATAAATACAGTCAGTGGACTCCTAGGGGGAAGTAGTTGTCTGGAAGTCCTTGTTAATTATATATATTCTGATACAGCAGTTAGACTGAAATGTCAATATTAAATACATTTATAGTTATAGAAAATTAAAATATAATTAATAGTATGCAAGTTCACAAAACCATTCTTTAGACTTTTTGTTTGTTTATAAATCTTTTAGGAATTAAATTTCAGAAACACCAAACTTTGAAAAACAAATTAAAGATACTGGTAACTGCAAAATATTTATTTATCATTTGTATTGTTAAGCAAGTAAAGTTTAAATAAAGGCTGACCGAAACCTATATTTTTTCAATACAAATTTTTTACTTTCATTTTATCTCTTTGAGGTTGAATTTTGGAAAATTACTTCTTAGTAGATCTTCACATTATAAAATGAAACTACTGATGAAATTTCGTATTTACAGTTTCAGCGGTTTCGGCTTGGTGATGAAGAATCAGTCAGGACATATACTGATGTCTAATTAACTGACAATGAACATTTAAGAAAATAACCATATTTTCCATTTATCAAAACACAAGTGGTAATATTATATTAAATTTTCAAGGTTTACCTTTTAACTTCTAAAATTCCATCTGCTATGATAAACATTTCCCTTGCCACTTCACCTTTTCTACAAATTAAATCACCTGGCGTAAAAATGTATGCTTTCATTTTTAAAACTAAGTCATGTAGAAATTCTGGTTGACATTCTTGAAATATTGAAACCTGCAAACAAACAAGAAAACAATTTTCCTCAAACTAAAATTCTTCCATGAATTTAATTTTGGTTTGTAACAAACTGCCAGCTATTTTTTAACATTTTCATTTTATGATTTAATGGTTCTGAAATAAATTACATATTATTATGGAATATTAAATATATGTTAAATATGCCAACATTTAAGTTCATTTTTTAATTTTTTTTACTGCTCAGGGTTAAGTAAAGGTGTCTTGGCCTTCGTTATAAGTTAAGCACTTGGCAATGAGAGTTGATTCACACTATAAAAATGTATTGTTTTATATACAATTATGACCAATTATGACAAATGTCCAAATAAAAAAAATAATGTTCAAAATTAAATATTAATTAAATTATATATTAATACATAAGTTGTATAGGTGTGTTAAACTGAGTCATGTCAGCAATAGAGTGTAATAGCAAAGTAATTTTTACTGAACCCTTAACATACAAAGTTTGAAAAAATACCTTTTTCAGAACTGCTAGATTAACGTGAAGAGCCAGTTCAGTCTTTAGCTTATCTGGTAAAAGTCCCAGTGCTGTATTAATATCTCCTCCACCTTGAATGCGTCCTCTAAAACAGTTATATTCATAATTTTAGAATAGGTTTTAAATTTTAGTAGAATTATCTTAATGTTATAGAAAATATATGTTTGGGATAAATGACCTAATAGGACCTAAGGAACAAAAAATACACATGTCAATCATTAACCCTTATTGTTTCTCAATTTTTTAAAAAAATTTATGAAAATATTAAATTTGTATAATTTTTATCTCTTGATATTCAGTCTATAGGTGGAGGTAGAAATCAATATTCTTGTACACTTTAATTATCTAATTTTACTGAAATCAAAGTATTTTTTCTTCTCAAAAGTTATTATGGATTTACAATGGATTTTTTTCAAAATTTGGTTCTAAAAACTTACATAAAAGTTTGTGCAAATGAAGTCCACAAGAAACAACAGACCAAACAAAATGTACAGGTCAAAATAATGAGTAGAACTGATATTGTTTTGGCACTTTGGAAGTGTTACAAAAAGACTTATCTTAATGAACTTTGGTTATTTATACGCATGGAGTCTAAACATATAATAAAATAAATAAAATAATTTGTATGTAATTGATTATTGAGGCATTACCTAGACCATGAGTAGTCATACCATCGAAGAACTCTACGTTTCATCCCTCCAGGGACTTTGTGGTATCTCATGTATGTCTTTGCTCCATCTAGCAAACGCTCAAATTCTAAGCGGTTAGCATTTCTGTTTGTTATTACATTTCCCACTTGTCCTGAATAAAAAAAATCAAGTTAAGATCTCTATCGAGAAAGTAGGAAATAAAGCTAAATTGTACAGAACCACATGAAACGTTTTTAAATTCACTATTTACGTTGTATTATTTTCAAAAAAATACAAGATATAAAAATATACACAATATAAAAAAAATAGTCCAACATTTAATTCAAGAACTTATGTGTTTATGACATGTTTTACAAATTTCAAAATTTTTTAAGACTAATTTTGTGAATTTAATTACTAAAAAATAATAAATCATTCAGCAGCTTCCTTGAGGAGTTGATGAGCGTTATGAAATAACAATATACCTAAAATTAAATGTTTTCTTTCTTTCCACAAAATAAGTACATAACATTGTTCCTATTCTTTTGTGTAGCAAGAACTTTATGTTTCTTCTAAATAACGTATTCAAATACTTGTAATTTGAAGCAACCACTCTATAATGGAATGCTATGCAATGCTATAATAGAGATTATTTAGAATAAATTACTGAGAGAAGTTAAATATGAGTGACACAAATTTTCTATTGAAATTGAAGTTAAAATAATAAATACAGTCTAAAATAAATGTTCACACATATCCTTACCTACAATTGTAGCAAATATAAAAACTCCGATTAGATAGCTGGTGATTGTAAATATATATCTGTAAAAAAAAATCACTGTAAATGAAGCTAACAGATTTTTTTTGATAATAAAAGAGAAAATATGGTAGCTATTCAATTTCTTTTTGATTATCCCTTTTTTTACCCTTGATTAGTATACATTTATAAGTCTAGAGAGTAATGGATTTTTAAACATCCATTAAAAAAATCACATTTTTTTAATTAATGTGTTAGAGTTTATAACATTTAATAAATAAAACAATGTTTTTTGAAGTCCAACTTTTATTTTGAGTTTAATCTTTATTCTTTTCTAGATAATTCCAATATTTTCTCATTATTTCAGAAAAACATTCAGGAATTGACTATGTAGAGACACCATATCACAAGACTATTACAAAAATAGTGACTGTATAGAAACACAAATACAAATAACATTAATGAATCAAAAGAAGTGAAATAGAATAGCAACCAAAACCATTATGGTTTCAGTGATAACTAAAGTAGATAAATGAAATCTATTAATTCCTAACTAAGAAAAAGAGTTAAAATAATAGCGATAACATAAATATAAAGCAGACTAAAAGCGTGACATTATATTATTATTATTAGTTTTTATTCTAACATTTTACCATCATTTGTAGGTCTATGTATGAAAATAGTACAGGATATTTCAAGTATATGGATCAAATCTTGTCCCAAGTGTTCGATTAAAATATAAACTAAGCAAGCTAGATGACTAGGCCATGTTAAAATTCTAAAAAATAACAATTAGCACTCAATTATGATATACTGAGTGCTCAAAAATGGAAACTAAGATTTACATGTGATCAGAAAGTTTCCAGTTGATTCAAATTTTCCTCATTCCATCATTTAAATAAAAAACTATTCAGAAAAACCAGTTTGTAGAAAAGGAAAAAACATATATTAACGTTTTAAAATAAGTACAATAATTGTATGGAAAAAATAGTTTTTGGCACTTAAAATTCGTATAGATTTCTAGGCTTATGTTGTAGTTGCTTAGTTAATGACTAAAAGTTGAGTACTTGAGAAGAAAACTTTATAATCTTGAAATGTCCTGCATTGTTTCCATACACACATATGATGGCAAATGTCCGAATAAACAATAAGAATATTCCATGATTGAATAACAATATTAAAATGCTATGTTACAAAAGCATAAATATCTGTACTTTTTTAATGATTTTAAATTATAAATATATATCTGAAACATTAAACAAGGCCTACTTGAATCAGCAAAGTTTGCCAACATGTCCTTACCCAATACACTTGCTTGCATTTACAATTAGAAACATAAAGAAGGCTTTGCGAATCAATGCCTAAAATATATATTGTATAATTTAAAATCAGCAATTAAAAACAAATCAGTAAGAGCTCTAAGCATACCAGAGGTACTAAGAGTTCCTTCCCACTTCATGTCTTTTAAAAAGATGCTAAAAAGTTACAAACACGTATTTTTTTCAGCATGTTAGTCTGAAAATATAAGATGTTTTTAAGCATAGTGATCATTTTCGGTTAATTTCGTAAGTTTGGTGTTTGAAATTGAGCTCAAAATTTCGAATGATATATAGCCATTTAAGTAGTTTTAAAAGAAGGAAAAGTATGTAAACTAGAAGGCATTATGTAATGTTTGAGAATTTCGATATAACTACTTTTTATAGGTTATATAAAATTTAATAATCATAGTTTTGGAGAAGAGAATCAGCTTGTGCTCATCGTATAGCTTTTTCAACGTACAAAACAATGGAACAAATGTAAAGTGTCTAATTTTACAATTGTGTTTCTAATTATGAATTTTCTTATATCCAGGTAAAATATTTATTAAACATTTTCATTTACCTGATTCTGTCTTGTAACTTCTTATTGAATTACGCATTCGAGACTATACAATTCATGAGATCAATACATTAAAATAAATAACACAATGAAGTACAGGATACACAAGTTTTTGATAATTCTAGCTGCCGAGCAACTAAGCGTTAGGTTGCCATATGGTGCACACCAAAAATTTATGAATCCCTTACTGTGTATAGTGTGATATTATCTGACGAAGAAATAGAATTCTGAAAACTAATAATTAAATAAGAAAGAAGACGTCATTTTTACTTAATTATTGTATTTAAAAAGATGTGTCATTTATTATTATTAATTATTATTTTAACAAGTATTATGTTTTAGCGTTGGTTGTGATGTTGGACTTTGCATATCGTGTGATGTAAGTGTACCAAATTTATATTGGTAGTTACAGGAAAAGATTAGTTGTTTTATATTGATTCATAATGATCAGCTGATTTCATCGAACAGCTGATAGGCTATAATAAGTTTTAGGTTATATTATTAAAAAGTAACTATGTTGTAGTAAAAGATCAGTTGTTTTATATTAAATCATAACGATCAGCTGATTTCATGGAACAGGTGATAGGTTATAATAAGTTTTAGGTTATGTTGTTAAAAATTAGCTATGTTAATTTGTTTGTTCTCGAACAAATTATCGTAGTTAAAATGAAAAGGAAGAGAAAACATGATACTTTATTTTTATTTTTGGTTCAATAAGAGAAATTAGTTTTTTAACGTTCAGTTAGACTAATGAGAACGAGGGATTACTGTTATAATCGCCGTAACTGCAAGTCTCGAACCAACAATCTTGAGGTACGCAGTTCAAATACGGAGCACACTGACAGTCGCATCGACCACCAAGCCCTAGTATTACTCAAAATCGGATAACATTTGTAATGTTTGAGTCCAAAACCCAAATTTAAAAAGGGGGAAATATATGCTATGCCTAATGGATATGATTGTCATAATATGATTATCCAAAGTGTGTTTTCATTTTTATTTATTTAAAAACTAGAAGTTGGAAGAAATTCCGGATTCCTGGTGTATCTAACGAACAGCCTTCATTACCTTGAACAATTATTTAGAAAAGCAGCATCATCTCTTTGCCTAGTTTTGAATAAATAATGTGATAGTTAATAGTTAATGTTTTGGATTTACTGTAGTAAGAACTGTTAAATAAACTTTGCTGGGCCCGAATACAGGTACTGACCCTCTGTTGGTCGCGATCCCAAGAAGCCGAGTTTTGTGGCCTCTGGCCAGGTGGTGAAAGCCATTCGTTGAGCTATTACTACAATACAAACCATATTTCTTAGGATTAGTTTATAATTTTTACTTAATACATGTAATATAATACAATAGTAAAAGTCTAGATTACCATGCCCAACGATATTAATTTTTTTAAAGTTCTGTGTTTTGAATAAAATTGTAAAAAATAATTTTTTGGCGCTCTCAAAAATTAATTCCGTTGTTTTGTTTTTTTTAAAGAAAGGTTAATTTTAATCACTACAATTTATTAAAACTATACCACTCTTAATAAAACGTAAATATTTTAAAAAAATTAATCCTTCATTAATCTTGTTACAACAGAAACGAGTAGTTTTGTCGGTTTAGTTCCTTTTTTGTTGCTCAAAAATGTCATTAATCAGTCTTTTAATTTATTGGTGTATTAAAACTAAATGTTCGTTTTTTTAAATAACCTACTCTAACCGAGCCTGACACGGTTTTGTGAGGAATGTAGATTCGAAATCTAAAAGTGTGTACGCAATAAATGAAAGAGATTTCAGGGTGATGCAGTAGCTTACTCCATTTGTAAAGAAATGAAGAGAATATTTAAAGAAATAAATAGAAATGGCGATAATTAAAAACTGTTTTTAGTGTTTAATAACTGCAGTGCTAAAGTATAGCTTATTTGTGTTGTTAAGTTATAAAATGATGTTTTATTTGAAATAAAACTATTGCAGTGTGTCACATTAGCCAAGCAACTTTTACTGTGGCTATGTGATAGGATACCATTTTCAAACTGTTTTCAAAAATCTGCCATCCCATCAGTCTTTAAGAGCACTAACAAAAGTTTTCATTGCGATAATTTGAAAAACGAGTATCTTAAGAAAATATTAATGCAATATGTTATTGTTGGTAAGGATAATTTAGACTAATACAGATAAAAGTAATTATTTATATAATGATGAGGATGATGATGATGGTGGTGGTAGTGGTGGTGGTGGTGGTGACAGTGGTGATGGTGGTTATCATGGTGATAGTGATGGTGGTGATGGTGGTGATGGTGATGGTGGTGATAGTGGTGGTGATGGTAATAGTTGTGTTGAAGGTGATGGTGAAGGAAATGGTAATGGTAATTTTAATGGTGATGATAATGGTGGTGTTGATGGTGATGGGGATGGTGGTGGTGATGGTAATAGTGGTGTTGAAGGTGATGGTAATGGTGATGGTGAAGGAAATGGTAATGATAATTTTAATGGTGATGATAATGGTGGTGTTGATGGTGATGGTGGTGATAGTGATGGTGATGGTGGTGGTGATGGTAATAGTGGTGTTGAAGGTGATGGTAAAGGTGATGGTGAAGGAAATGGTAATGGTAATTTTAATGGTGATGATAATGGTGGTGTTGATGGTGATGGGGATGGTGGTGGGGATGGTAAAGTGGTGTTGAAGGTGATGGTAACGGTGATGGTGAAGGAAATGGTAATGATAATTTTAATGGTGATGATAATGGTGGTGTTAATGGTGATGGTGGTGGTGATGGTGATGGTGGTGTTGAAGGTGATGGTAACGGTGATGGTGAAGGAAATGGTAATGGTAATTTTAATGGTGATGATAATAATAATAATAATAATAATAATAATAACAACAAGAAGAAGAAGAAAAAGAAGAAGAAGAAGAAGAAGAACAACAACAACAACAACAACAATAATAATAATAATAATAATAATAATAATAATAATAATAATAATAATAATAATAATAATAATAATAATAATAATAATAATAATAATAATAATAATAATAATAATAATAATAATAATAATAATAATAATCATTCAGGGTGGTCAAAACAGTTAACATTTTCGTATAAACATTTTTAAAAATAAATTTACTTGAGAATTTACAGTCAAAAACTGTCCAATTTACGGTCCATAAAATTGTTAAAATATGTTGTGTCTACATAACATTTCAGGCGATATTCTACCGGAAAAACTGTATTCTATATATTTTAGAGGTTATGTCCGTGCGTCATTGGTGGCACACGACTCCTATTTGTAAACCATTGCTATAATAGGCGCAGTGCGTCACTGGTGGCACACTGTTATTGATCCGTACACACATAAAGTTCCAAGTAAAAGACTCCATAAGTTATATTTCCTCTTTGATGTCTTAGTGTTATAATTGTCAATAAATAGATGTTATTATTTTGAATGTGTTTTCATTTTAGTTTACCAGTAAAAGTCAGCAAGATAAAGAAAAACAATCAGTATGCCAAAATATAATATTACTTCATTATATTTAAAATTAAGTTTAAAAATTAAAATGATGTTTCTAACATTTCTATTGAATTTAAATTTGTTATGTACTTAAATTACCTATAAGGTGTGCCAGAGTAAAAAATAAATACAATAGACCAAAATGTAATCGGACTGAGGTTATTCTAGCATAATTTAAAGTGGTCGTACAACACAATTCTAGACTTCAAACATGGGCGTCATTATAAATAAGTCCATATGAAGTAGGAAAGGGAGTGCAGCACTCGTGGCACACGCCACCTATTTTAAAGACTTTCGCGTCATTGGTGACACACCCTCGCCTTACGGGCAAATACAGCGTGCGTCACTGGTGAAACACATCGTCGTGAACGTGTTAACTAAATTTTGATTTTTAAACAGGATATCGCACTTATTAACTGTTAAAAAACGCGGTGTGTCCAAGTTTGTGACTTAGTTTGTATTCGGTTATATTACGGCGAGCGTTACAATCGAGTTTAGCGTGGGTCTATAGTTCGACCGTTACGCAACAACTACGATGGTTTCACTGCTGCAGAAGCCGACAGGTACTTAGACGCTTCTCGTAAGTACTACGATCAGAACCGAGTGAGGATACATAAACCAATTGCCAGTGTATCAATAAAGATTCACTGGGGAAGCTCGTGGCTCTCAAGCTGGAGTGGGGGTGAATGTTACCGCGCACAAGGCTAAGATGCAAGAGACTTTTTTGAAAGGGTGTTGTAATGGGAGAGCAATTAGGACAAAATAAACTCGATAAAGTATGTCTTAACGCCGTCTTTGTCGGCTTACGGACTGTACTTGGGAGCAATACTACATAAGCGTGTGATTTGGAGTAATGAGACATCTCAGATCCTCAATTAGATACCTAATGTAAATATAAGTTGAATTGTGCAATATCAATAAGATGATACTCTAAATAAACAGCTGTTCGGGAGGAACGATTGAGACGACCGACCAGTCTGTTCTGGAGTGAGGCTAAGCTTAGTTCGCACAAGGCTACTGCGCGTAGATAGGTGAAATTGTGCATCGTGATTTTGGATATAGAACATTCTCGCGAACACGCGGAAGTCATAAATTTCACGCGTAAGGCCTATTTTTTTTGTTGTAGTACCAGTAAGGAGAGAATTTTATAACAAAAATTTGACAGTGCGAACTTGCGTGTTTTCACTGATTTTGTAGCTCCGTTTTCAAGAAAAGATATATCGGCTAACCTAAGGAGGAAAACCACTAAACTCTGATTAGCGGGGAAAAACAATCGACCTGTTGTTGTTGTTAAATCTGTAATTCATTTTTTTTTCACTAATATATTTTTGTAAAGGGCCCTGTCATATTATTCCAGTTAGTCATAGTGACGTCACTAATAATATTATTTGTTACTTTTAGTGAACCTTATATCTTCCAGAAGAATATATTTTAGTTCAAGAGTTAGTTTTGTTTTGTTAAAGTTTGTTATGGTGCATAACTGGCATCCTTAAGATTATAGTTATATTCCAAAAGGTTGGTAAAGATTTAAGTTTAATTTTTGAGTTTAAGTTAAAGTTTAAGTTAAATTTTTGATTTTTGTTGTCGTTTGCCTTGCTGAAACTTGAACTGATTTATCATTATAAATGTCCTTTTCTTTAATTATTTTTTCCCTTTTCAATATTGTATTAAAACAGAAGTAATTAATTTAAATATTTTTTTTTGCCTGTCACTACTTGTTTTTTAACTTTTAATGTGGCATATTAAAAAAAAACAAGACAATTATAAATTTTTGAAAAGCAACAACTTTGATTTCTTTGGTCACCCTGAGCATTGTAACCTCGCACAGGCATTCTCGTTGTCTTGGCCTAAACAATGGGGTATAAATTATATTAAAATTAAAGATAACGTGGCGCTCAACAAATGGTTCATTGAAATAAGATACAAAATTAGCTATGGCCCACACCCCTTCTCATCTGTAGCTAGCAAACAATTAAAGATTTATTACGGGAACGTAATAGTAAGTCGGGAAGCGAAGTGAGTGAGATCCTTGGTAACACGGCAGGACGCGTCGCTCTAGCGTGTTGCCTCAGAACCACCCCTGAGCGTGGGTATTGTTATCCGTTTCGGAGGGAATCGGATGTGGCTGACCGGTTTGGTGGGGATATTTAAACCCCGTTTTTAGATATTTTAATGTGATTTTTTAATCATAATTTGGAATTTTACCAAACATAGTAATAAGGAAAACAAATATTTTCTAACATTCCTATAAATTTAAACTTTGCTCAAAACTAATTTTTTTCTGTACTGAATGCCCAATAGAATTATTTGAACGTATATCAGTAATTTGGTTTTTATCATCAAATTATCTTTTAACTCATAACGAGCAGTGAATGTTCGGATCGGCGTATCCAACAAGCTCTTAAATTTTAGGACGCTTTCATCATTTCACCGATGATCATGGTTGTTTACTGTAACCAGATCTACCTACGCACGCGCGTACACACTCACACACATTCTTTTACAGGTCGTCCCTGAGTGTATGTTTTTACGTAATTTTTGTTTTTTGCTTACTGAACGTCATAATGTATACCAGTTAAACGAATGAGGACGAGGGATCCGCGTTAACGTTAGGAGATAAAGCAACGGGAGTAACTGCGGCTAGAACTAAGAACCTGCGCAGTTAACAGTGGTCACCTGGCAGGAACAGTGGTACCAACCTGAGTTAACCTAAATACGTAAATAAATAAATACATGAAAATAAATAAATACATATATAAATAAATACATAAATAAATAAATAATGATACACTTACTCTACGTTTGTCTCCGGTGAAGGTAAGTCTCCAATAGTTGTGAGGGTCAACGTCGACCAATAAAGCGAGCCTAAGTACTTCCTACTGAGTTTAGAATAATCTCCTTTCCTATAAGGATATACCCAGTCACCTTTGAAGTCCTCAGCCTCAGACAGTAAGTAATAGAAACAACCAAACCAATGTGCTAATATCAGGAGAATATGAATGAGGTTTATAACTCTCCAAACGTTAGGGTAAACAGTTCTTGATTCCACCATGTAATAGTAATTATAAACTCTATACACCTGAAATATAAAATTTTTTATTGCGTATTTTTATTTTTATTTCAGTTCGGCAACTAGTATAACGTATAATTTCAATTATGCAGAACAGGACCAAGGTTGGTCCGGTTTTTAAAATGATGTTCGATTTGATTTTAGATTAATACTGAGTTTTCTACTATTATTTCTATTAAAGTGGATAAAGCCCTTATTCATTAATTTTACGGAGTAAAACTTTTAAACTCGATTAAATAATTTTTCAACAAAAGCTAATATGTTGTAGTCTGCGGGAGAAATAGAAAAAGTCCGTGCGGTTGGCCGCGTGCTGGTGAGGCATTTTTCCGGTTGGGAATGGAGAAATTCTTGTTAACCGGATTCCTCCTATTTCTTCCCGAGCAAGTTGTGCTGTCTAGTTTACTTGTTCCGGGTGTTGGTAGGCTGCGTATAATTGTTCTACAATGGGTGGTCCTCCTCGATGTTCTGCCGAACAACGATTTCGACCTGTAGTTACAGTCGACATTATGGCGCGAACCATAATTTTTTAGTATTCCATTGTTAAAACTAGAGAAAGAACGCACCAGTCCGAATGAACCTTTTGTATACGGGAGATGCGAAGTGGTGCGCCGGCAGTAATACCTGGGCAGAAATGTATTAACCTAGCGTAGTATGGACCCGAGATACGCGTGTACTGCGAACCAATCGGAAGTGAATATTGGTTGACATGAGTGAAGTAGGTTCGCAGGCTTTCGCTGTTTCAAAGCCGGGAAAGTATGGGCATTTTTAACGTGGTTGTTTAAATGTTAGCAAGAAGAAATATAGTGCGTGTAACTTTTTTATGTTGTTTAGACGATGACAAATATTTCAAAAAGTTTCAGTGTGAGATGCATAAAAAAGCAAAATGTGTTGAAAAACGATTAAATATGTTTCTGGAATGAGCAATAAGATTTAAAAATAATTGCATATGTTTTGTTGCGTGACTGATCGGTGAATAATATTTCACTTTCTCGCTACACGCAGTACGAACAAAGTATAGTGATCGTGAAAAAAAATATTTCGAGATTTTGATGGATATTTACGTTTTCAAGAGCACAGAGCGAGATGGTTTTTATATCTGTAAAAGTGCTTATTTGCGCGCAACAGACTAAACAGACTGGCCGATTTTGATTAAATTTGGCCTGTAAAACTTATTTGTCTAAGTCAACTAGGGCCTAATAACTTTAAGTTCCATTATAAACTTTTCAATTATGTTTTCTAATTCCTAAAAATTTGCTTTTTCAGCCTACGGTGTCCTCTTACTTCCTAATACAGTTACGAAAATTCATGCATTTGTGAAACTATAAATTCTGAATTGGATATTTCCAAATACAAAACTTAAGTTTTGTACAGTAAAAAACTATCAACTACTTAAATTAAAAACTATAAACTACTTAATTTAAAAACTATAAACTACTTAAATTAAAAACTATTTAAATTAATAACTATAAACTACTTAAAATAAACTACTACTGAATATAACAAAATAATTTTTACCTTCAAGAATCTGGGAAATCTGATCATCGGGTTCACTCCGAAATTCAGCTGCAACAAGTCTATAGGAATTATAGAACCGAGATCCAACAAAAAATGCCTCGATTTAATATAATGGCAGGCTAGCTTTCTTGAATCGTAAACCATCAGGCCTTGCTCTAAATACCCGGTCCTAATCTGCACGACTATATCCATTACATAAATAAAGTCGCAAAACAAATCGCACACAAACCAAGTGTTTGATATAAGAAGCTGTAACTCAGGAAAACTTTGGCGTACTATCAGTGTCCATAGGTTATAAAGAACGCAAATCGAAAGAACTAATAACCAATAGAAATAGAAGTCTTCATCCGGGTTAACGACTGTATGTGGATGTCGTTTCCGTTTTAAATGCATCTTGTATCTACGAAATGGTGTGGTATCTGTCGCTTCGCCATCATCCCCGGTGTCTACAGTCTCCTGATGAATAAACACAGTTTCTATTAAATCTATTAAAAACATATCAAGAGGGTTTCTGAGCATGGGCGCCCGCTTAATATTTTACAGGGTGGTTTCCGCCCAGCGGCCAGTAATCCTAGCGTCGCATCAGAAGGGTTCCGCTGAGGTAAGTATTTTTATTAAAAGAAAAACTTCTTTTTGCGCATCTGACCGATTAGTTTCGCTTGATAATATTAACTCGCATCAACAAGGCGCTGTCAAAGAATCTAGGCATAATGTGCAATTTGTATGAGTCCGTTTCGGAGTTACGGATGGGGAAAGGAGAGCTAGAGATCATAGCGGACTCAAGGGCCTTATAGACGAGGCCAGTAGGACAACCAGAACTTAACGCATGAAGGGGTATTGGCTCCCGTTAATGTTAAAATGCGTGAAGCGAGTTTAGTGGTTTCGCTGGTGGAGAGACAAGTAGGAAGCCACGTGACCTACTGACGGCCAGTCCTAGACGTGTCTTAACAAGCACTGGCCATCTGTAGTGCAATTCCAAAGTGCTTTAAAAATTATACTACGTATTCAAATAAATGGTCTCTCTAGTAAAAAAAAACACACTGTGAAACTCGGGGAGTTACCGACAGAAGCAAAGCTTTTGTTTTTATTTCTTTTAATTTTTTTTATTTTAAGGCGAAACGCACATTGAGGATATTATCGCCTCCCTAAATGTAAATGTGAGTGTAAAGTGTTAAGGTCGTAAGTGTAGTATTGTAAGTGTGTGTTAGACTCGGGTACCGCGAGAGACGCCTGAATCCTCTCAGTAGGTGCAGCTAATCTGCACCCACTGCGGGGGCGAAACTTTTGTTAATGATATATTTGTTGAATGTATAATTAGTTTGAAGTTATGTATACAAATATATTGTTTTGTTTATAAAATAAATACGTGAACCTAGTTTAGATATTATTTACTGTAGTTATAGTAAATATCAGTTGTTTTATATTAATTCCTAACGATCAACTGATTTCATTGAACAGATGATAGGCTATACGTAAGTTTTAGGTTATGTTGTTAAAAACTAACAATATTAACAAAAATTATTATAAACTTTTTTAATTAATTCCGAATGTATTATAAACGGTTACAACGTGCACGTGTTCTTCAACTAAGGGAAAATACCGAAGCCAAAGCAACAGAACGTTTTCATATTATTCGATTATACTGTTATCGAAAAGGAAGAAGAAAAAGAAAGACGGAAATAGAGACGAAATGAGTTTACTTGTTCGTTTCATATTTCCGTTATATTCTTCCTTTCGGCAGACTTTTTTCCTATCCATTCCTCTCACCAAAGCTAACATTAAAAGCTCCGTTTCAAAGTCAAAACGAAGTTAAACAATCCAGTGACATTCTTAAAGGTATTCTAAAATCATAAACGTTCGTCATGACGACTACAATAATAAACAAAAACGGATAAGTGCATTGTTGTGAACTGGAAGACGATTTGATAGCTGATAACCTTATAGGAACCACTGAATATAAACTTACTAGAAGTACAGCCGCCATTACAAAAACTGTGCTCGATATTAACGGCTAAAGTCCAAGTAATTGGACTATCTGCCGCTACGAACGTTGCAAGTTGCAAGGACAGAGTGGAAACGTTTGAGAAAATAGACTAATCTTCTTAACTGTCGTTGAACACTTTGCCGCAAGATGCCACATGCAGCGAGCGCTCACATATCTCTCATATGGGTTAGGGCCTATATTGTAGTACGTTTATATTCAATGACGTAACTAATATCGTATTGATATGCTTAAGGGTACAAATAACTATCGAAACAATATACAAGCAGGAGTTCTTAGAAGTTATGCCAATTAACATAGTATGCCTAGACTTGCGTCACTTATTAATCCACCGTGAGCAAGTGAGCATTCACACATACATCAAGTAATGCAAGTATTAATGAAATACAATATAATGACAGTGATGTAAATAAACAAATAAATTAAAATTATGTTTAGAATGTAAATAACTATAAAATAATTTTAAATAATATTAAATAATCAATATAAGGTTATTTTTGAGTATCAATTATTGTTTTACAATGAAGTTAAATGACTTAAAACAACTTAAAGCAGTGATCCGCCACCATTAGTTCAAGTTTTCAATTTGGTCTACTGTCTCGTACATTTGTGTATATGTAAACAATACACATTTGGAGTGTATGGATCAACTCTCATTCCCAAGTTGATTTAAAACATGAACTAAGTTGTTATTTTTGACCTACAGCTATTCCAGTTTTGATAGAGTATTTTTTTTAGTTTTTTCATGTGGATTTTTCGTTTCCTTTGGCGACTTATGGATATAATATGTTTTATTTTGTAGTATTGACAGCTCAGGGTATTAGCCATGACTTTTTAGCTTTTGGTAGCCCACTTTAACATAGACATAGCTTGACTTATGTTCTAATTGCTAATTTTGTTTTATTTATTTTTGTAAATTTTAAGGCAAAAAGCATATTGAAGCTATTATCGCCTCCATAAATGTAAGTGTGAGTGTAAACTGTTAAAGTCGTAAGTGTAGTGTTGTAAGTGTAAGTGTGTGTTAGACTCGGGTACCGCGAGGGGCATCTAAATCCTCTCAATAGCTAGTCTGCACCCACTGCGGGGAGTTTGTGTTTTAGGTTAGGTATTTGAGAACGAGAGTTGATATGTACCCTGGAAAGGTTTGTGTTTCTTCCCGTATGGGCTACACTAATGTCCGGATAAAGAATAATAATAAAATGAAAATTCCATAATTAAAGTAGCAGTTCAAACAAAAAAAGGGATGGTTAATAATGTATGTAAAATAAATCAGAGCCTTATATACTTACTTGCGAAGCCAGCGATCGCTGCTGGCCTCACCTCGGAAAGGGGACACGAAATATAAATAAAAAAATATAAATGGAAAAAAAATAAAATGAAGAATTTTTGTTTGTTTTGTTTTGGTATTTTAAGGCGAAAAGCACATTGAGGCTATTATCGCTTCCCTAAGTGTAAGTATGAGTACAAAGTGTTAAAGTCGTAAGTGTAGTGTTGTACGTGTAAGTGTGTGTTAGACTCGGGTACCGCGAGGGACGACTAAACCCTCTCAATAGGTGCAGCTAGTCTGTAGCTCCTGCGGGGAAAAATTAAGAATAAGAAGAATAAGATCAAACTTAAAAAGTATATAAATATTAGTGGAAGTTTTGCGTTTTTATGTAATAATTCTGAATTTTGAAAAATTTAATAAGAATTTTTTTTTTTTTATTTGTGATTAACGTCCGACTATTCTGCACACTTGGGCTAATGCAGACGGTGGGGATGATTTATAGCGTATGAAAATGCCAAGCCCTCGCCGGGAATCGAACCCGGATCCTCGGGGTGAAAGTACGCTATCCACTAGACCACCGAGGCGGCTAATAAGAAAATAATTAGATGAGAAGATATTACGTAATGCAAAATTTATTACCAAGGGCCTCATTTTTCAATACGCCCGAGGCCTCAGTAGCAGTAATACGGCTCTGAAATAAATAATTAAAACTAACAAAAAATCTGAGGATTTATTAATTTATTTTAAATAAATGAAAGAAATTAAAATGAAAAAAAATTGATGAGAATCAAACTTAAAAAATTATATAAATGTTAGTGAAAGTTTTGCGTTTTTATGTTATAATTATGCATTTTGCAAAATTGAATTTAAAAAAATTAGATGAGTAGATATTACGTAATGCAAAATTTATTAAGGTCACAAAATGTTATTTCGTTGCAGATTTTTTATTTAAAATTGAACCCTTATCTCTGATCAGAGATAGTATACATTTTTCAATTCGCCCGCGGCCTGAGTACCGGTAAGTACGGCTCTGAAATGTAAAAATACAAATAACCAACAATCCGACGTTTTATTGCGCTTGCACAGAATTAATTAATATTTATTTCAAATCTTTTTATGTTGAACGTTATAAAACTTATAACTTCGTTTTGAGCTTGAGAGTTATTCAGAGAAAAAAAATGAAGTCGTAGCATGAAAGTTGGTGGGTTAATAAGTTTGTTGAATGATCAGTTCTAGAATATTGGAGTAAAAACTTAATATTTTAACTAATTAAGTACGCCTCTTTATCAGTGGCATAAATATTGGGGAGGAGGGTGGAACAGACCTTCCTCAATAGAAAGAAAATTAACAAAGGAATTTGAAATACCGTAAAAGAAGTACTTCTAATAAAATTCTACAAGTAATATCTTCATTTCAGTTTTAAGTATAAATTATCGTCCATAAATGTTTAAATAATTAGGATTATAACCTATTTACCAGTCCATTTTTTTTTAAAGGGGAAAAGCACATTGAGGCTATTATTGCCGCCCTAAATGTAAGTGTGAGTGTAAAATGTTAAAGTCGCAAGTGTAGTGTTGTAAGTTTAAGTGTGAGTTAGACTCGCGTACCGCGAGGGACGTCAAAATCCTCTCAATAGGTGCAGGTAGTCTGCACCCCCTGCGGGGAAGATAAATCAAATGTCCAAGATAAGATAAATTATCAAAGACAGAGATAAAAAAACAAGATATCAAGATAACATAACATATCAAAACAAAGATAATTAAAATATCTGAGGACAGACAATTTTTTTTCACAAAAGCCGAATTCATATGTAACGATAACTGTCAAAGTTCGAACAAAATATATTGTTCGTTTGTAGGCAAAAAAAAGCGAAAAAGTTATTTTAGTGATATACATGAATCGAGGTGTACAAAAAGTTATAAATGCCGAGATCTTGGTAAACGCAATATTTTTGCGCACAAAAATATGTCTCCTTCAGCGAAAAACCCCTACAGCTGAAACCCTTCTGACTCTTGTCAACTGCAGATACGATGCTCAGGTGCTCAGATCACTTCCCGATAGGCGGAAGATATTTTTTCCGGGGGCGTAGCTCCAGGGTGAGGGTTAAGGCAAGGAATATTTCAATCATGAGGTATATTCGGGGCAACTCCTTGGAAAACACTAAAAATGACGCGAAATGGAGAGGTTTAAAATGCTTGGAATACAATTTTGTAACTCAGAGATTTCCTACGATTAGGTACAATCCCAAGGCCTAAATTATACATGCCTAGGCCTACTTAATACAAACCTCGAGGTCATACATATTCTTAGTATATTTCGCACTGAAAAAATGTCATTCCATGCTTTTAATCTCCCAATTTTGGGTCATTTTTAACGTTTTCATGAAGGGAATACCGTAGAATTCCCATATATATATATATATATATATATATATATATATATATATATATATATATATATATAAGTATGACCTGCAAACACATACAAAATACAGATGATTATATATAAGAGGAACACTTATTGTAAACATGTCAGAAAAACCTTCGTTAGCTGGTAACGAAATATTTTACCCGAATTTCTGGCTTCGGTCACACTAGGAGGTGCTGAAGTTGTAGGAACACAAATTGTAAGGCGAATTTAGTGATTTGTATGATTTTTCACTTGAAAAAGTGAATAAAAGCGTCTCGTGTGTATAACTCCAATGGTTTCCAAAATATCTGACATAAAACCTAAATATTTGGAACAAAACACAATGTACGATAACTTAAATTACTTATAAGTGCATTCGTGTTTCAAATAAATTTTGTAAATGACGATGCTGTGAATATAAAATATATTAAATTTAGCCTCAATACATGTTTTAGAAATTTATTTAACTTAAAAATAAATTAAATCTTAACAGGGACGAATCAAAAGGTAAGAATGTACACTTATGGTTACTGATGTTTTCATTAAAATATCAGATCAGTTTAAACTCTCAAAGAACAACATCCATAAAAAAGTGACAGAGATATTAAATACTAAACAATAATTTTGTTGAAATAGATATATGAACAGTCGATTGATAATCTCCTTTACCGACAAAGAAAACATAAATTAAAAAACAAAATTTTAAATATTTTAATACTCGTATATGTTTAATTATATAATTAATATATATATATATATATATATATTAATTATTTTTAATAGATATATTTTGAACTAATAACTTGGAAATAGCTTAAAAGCCGACTAATACAGTAATCCCTTGTAATCCAGCAATTTACCAATCCGGCCTCAGTATTCCTGTCGCAAAAAACTGAATATATTTTATACTGAACCCTCACGTTTACAGTAAATCAGATCGGCGAAACTTTCCATTTCCAACGCTAACTGCGCCACTGTAGCAACACGGTGAGCAGTATTGCCAAACCGCTTACGCTTCGCCTCTAAACGGAGGGGAGAAAGGGTATCATGCACCAATTGGCAACACTGCTGTAACACATCGGCTTATGAGGAACACTGCACGTTCTTCTCTTTTATATGTACTTTGAACCCAGTAGACAACTCCCTTTACCTATACCGGTGGAACTTTTATATGTATTAAATTTCCTGTAATTCTGCGTTTTCAGAAAAACGAGTGGGGATTGTACTTCACGAACGTCATTAAATTTAGCGCGAACCAAACAAAATAATTTTTTAGAACCTGTATTCTAGATTCAAAGAGAAGACGGTACATTCTAATACTGTACACTATTAATTATACAGCTTAAGAATTGATTATAGCTAAATATATACAGTGTTACTATTTTATTTTCAAAAACAGATAACTTTTTCAATAACTCAGTTCTTTCATACATGTTAAAAGATAAACTTTATCCTTTATCCCAGCAAGGCTAAGAAAAGAAGCCAATCACAGGCACTTTATCTGTGTTTAGGTCCTCATAATAATATATAATGATATGTTTAATGATCTGTTCGCGCCATTGATATGCGCGATACAACCTCGTGTATCGGTTTTAATATCAGTGCCCGTTGAAAACATTAAATTTTATGTAAAAAATTTATTTTATTTTCGTTGTACCGTAAATTTATCGCAGGTCTAAATTAATGATTAATATTATGTGTAACTACAGAAAAATGCAATAGTGCACTCTATCTTGTTTCGTAATTTTTCAACAATACATAACATATTCTGTTTTAATGCAGTGTGTACATATTTTTTTCAACACTATGCCTATTCCGTATTTAATATACTGTACAGAACATAATTTTTCAATAAACGGTTTTTATATTAAATTGCGTTTTGGAGCGAAGCGTTTAATGGCAGCTTTGGCGAGAGGCGTGAATAGAAAAAAAAGCGTCCAGTACCTTTTTAATGAAACGGAAATGTGAAACGGAAGGAACGAATTTCGTCTCTCTCTATTTCTGTCTCTTTTTTTCTTCCTCTTTTTTCATAACGGTTCACGCGTATTGTATGAAAACGTTGTGTTGCTTTGATATCGGTATTTTTCTTTAATTGAAGAACACGTGTACTTTGTAACCGTTTAAAATACATTCTAAATTAATATAAAAGTTTATAATAATTTTTATCAATATTGCTAGTTTTTAACAACATAACCTCAAACTTACAGCCTATTAGCTGTTCAAGGAAATCAGCTGATCGTTAGGAATTAATATAAAACGGCTGATCTTTTACTTTAACTACAGTAAATAATATCTAAGCTCGGATCACGTATTTATTTATTTAAACAAAACAAGGTTTTTGTAAAATATCTTCAAACTAATTATATATTCAGCAAATATATCATTAACAAAAGCTTCGCTTCTGTCGGCAACTCTCCGATTTTCGCACGTGTACTTTTTTTTAATGAACTTTTTTAATTCGGTAGTCCTTTGATTTCATATCTGCCGGATTACTGAGAGATTACTGTAAGTTAAATAAAAACCAAGCATACTAATAATTAATTACATTTTCGAATAAAAGTACATATTTTTCACTTAATAGGCAATTTTCTTTCATGAGTTAGTGAGCGTTTAGCATTTTCTTACCCCCTGTATGGGCTAACGGTTTTGAGGCATATTTATAGAGACCATACATTACGTCCGACCTTGCCTATACGTGCCAGCGCGAGGGAAAACGTACTGTCACATTTAATATGATCTGGATGTTGTCTTATCAAATTGTACTTGCAAAAACCTTTATTTTATAACCCAAACAACTTTTTTGATAATAAATTTTATTTTTTAAAACGAGTCAATTTTGAATTTCAAAAATAAATTTCTAAAATTACTACAGGAAATATTACAATAAAAAATACTTCAGGTTGTTCCTAAATGTTTAATTTCATTGGTATATCTCATCATCCTAAGTAATCATAATGTTTGATATTTTAGATTCCTTTATTTTCTTAACAAGTAATTTATCATCTATCTACCCCTCCCCATATTATTAAGCAATCAATTTTTTTAAATAATATTTTGAGATATTACTGGAACGACCATAGAATTGTTTTAAAACTACAGTTATCAGTTACAGTAATGTTTTAAAAAAAATCAGTAATAGATTTTATAGAGTACATATCTCTGTCTTTCCTAGCTATAAAAGTTTATATTTGTTGACGCGTTCCAGAATACATCTATTTTTAAAACGTTTTACTGTACTGCTCCACCAAGTCCTATATTCATTCTTTTACACTATCCCCTCCTTACTTCTACCACTGAGACAGGTTTTTATTCGCTTCTGATTGGTCCTTCCAGCACTTTCCCTTTACAGGTTACTTAATCATTATAATTTGTGAAAATTTCCAGGCGTTTAAAAATAACGTCTGCTTGTGAATTTACTTGCTCGTTTGTTATATTTTCCCCCTTTAATTTTAACTTCTAAATTTTCTAAAACGCTTAACCATCTTCATAATGCCTTCATAGATTTTGTCATTTTTTCTGGTGATTTTTCATTCTTCATAGTACATCCTTCTCTTACTAAATGTGTAGAGTAATTTCAGTCATTATTTTTTATATTTGAATGATGTGCGTTTGTTATATCTAGTTTTAAATTTTCGCCCCGTTTGTACCACATACGTTGCTTTGCATTTACACTGTGTCTTATAAACCACATTTTTACTAGATTTTTTATCTTTACTTGCACACCTAAAAGCGTAGGTTCCACCGGTGCCTAGACCGGAGGGGGGAGATGGCGCAAATTCGCAATCGAAGATATTTTTTTTTTTTTTTTTTTGGAGACATTTTCACTTATGATTTTAAGAGAGAAATATTTGAAAACAAGAAATTTGTATCGATTCAAGGAGAAAAGAATTGTGCAAGACAATTGTACTGCTGAATTATTCAACAAAGCAATTAAATTAGATTTTTTATTCAGTCGCAGTGGGAATTGACACTTTAAATAGTGAATTACCGAAATCAAAGCCTGTGTATTATATATACTGGCATGGTTAATTAATTTTGGGGGGGGATAAATAACTTTTATGGGGGAACGCGCTCCATCAGCTTTGACGGGGATTGGCACCTCTAGTAGGTTCGAAATTGAAGTTACAGTACTTATTGGTGTAAGCTTCTCTGGTTTAGCTTATATATTTCTAAATTTTCTAAAATATTTAACCTCCTTCCTTTATCTTCATAATGTAATATATTCATCAATTGTCTTTTTTAGCACATCAAAAAGTAGAAACCTAATTAGAAGGTAGAAGTAAAAGGAGAGGAGTAAAGATAGAATAAAAGCGAACCTGGAATTTGGGGGAGTAGTACAGTAAAAAGTTATGAAGATGGAATTACTCCGAAACGCGTCAACAAATTTAATTTGAAGCTAGGAAAGGCAGAGATACGTACTCTACAACATTACAACATCCCTAGCGGAAAGAATGTGATTAAATTTAGAATTTCAGTAATAAATCTTAAACAGCAAATTAAAAAAAATGTTTAAATAACACTTTAAAAAAATATGTTCACCATTTTTTGTATCTTTTTTAGCCTATATAATTATTTCTGATAACCTACAGCCTCTCACCCTCTTCGTGAAAACAGTAATCACATCGCAATCACACCTCCCTAACATATATATATATATATAATACTTAAACGGCCCCATTTGAGAATTTTTTTAAGATTTATTATTAATATTCAAAAACATAAGTAAAAACATATATTTCATTGATGTCTTTTTCGAGTTTCATTCTCACCAATTTGATTTTCCCTTAAATTAGGGGCCTATGCATTTTGTTATGACATTGTAAGTCGTCATATTATTACTACTATACTGTTACATTAAATGATACCATATTATCAGAAGATCTATTATATTCTTATAATATTCAACGCATTTATAATACGAAAATTAACATTACACGTCTTGATTTTTCTCTCTATTTTTCTTACTTTGCTAAAAAATATTTTTCTCGGTTCGCATTCTGATACTTCGAAAAGTTAATAATTTTCCCTCAACTTAACGTTAAGGCGCTAGAGTTACGCTGTTAGGACAGACACGTTTATAAGACAATATAAACAAAGTATATATTAGGAATATAAAATACTTATCTTAACGTTATTTTTATTTATTCAGATATTTACCATTATTTGTGTATCACATAAAATGCTACGAGACGTTTCGAGAACGACTTTCAAGTGCCTAACTTAAAACATAAAAAGGATTCGGTGTTCGATGTGGTTAAAGCACCGGCCAGTCTGCTGCGTCCCTGAACTGTCGTACCTCAATGTACTTAGTTCGAGCCGCAGTTACTTCCGTTACTTTATCCTTACTGTGAACAACGCTGATCCTTCCTCCTCATTAGTCTAACTAGTATAAAGTATGGACGTTAAGCAAAATAAATAAATAAAAATTAAAACTAAAAAAAATTAAAACAACTAAAACACCAGGCTAGATGTCTGCGCATATGCCAGAGGTGTCTGGACATCTAGGTTTACGTTTTAGTTTTATGTTTTACATTTTAGTTTTATGTTGTATGTTTTAGTTTTTTGTTTTGTATTTTAGTTTTGAGTTTTCGTTTTATGTTTTAGTTTTATCACTTGTGAAGGAGAGTTGATTCGCTTTCTCGAAACGTCGCGTATTGTTTTATATTTGAAAATAATGAAATAAATAATAATAATAAAAATAACAAAAATGTAACAGTAATAATACCACTACTACTACTAATAATAATACTAATAATATTATAATAATAACAATAAAAATAATAAAAATAATAATAAAAATAATAATAATAACAATAAAAGAAATAATAATAATAGTATAATTACATCTGCGTCCCATATTCTTGGCCATATTGAATTTATTCCCTATAAGAAATTGTCAAATAATGATACATATTTCTCAGCTACTTTTTAAGATAAAATTATGTTTGATATCTTATTTTAAAGGTTCTGTATGTGTAAATGTGGTCAGAATTTATATTTTATATAATTCTGACTTTTAGAGGCCGAGGAGCAAAAAATCAAACGAAAAAATTATGTACTATATGTACAGAAACAGACCACATTCCCACAAACTGTTTAAGTGCGATATCAAAAAAAATCTACTTTAACAAATAACGAAGTAATATGTACCCTTAATTAACATTAGCCTTACAGAATATATATTCAATACTGCCGAAAGGGTCCACAGGTGCTAATAAACAATTTAAAAAATATAATAAACCTTATCGTCTAATTTTTATTATGATCAAGCAAACTACCACCTTACCTGTGTGTCTGGAACTTGTCTAGTTGAAAATCGTTTGAGAAACGAATCTTCACGCTTTAAAGTCGGTTTGGATTTTTGTATGGAAGATGTAATCGCACCTGAAAGTTGAACTGTGGTCCTTAATTTCATCCAACGAACGTTGCTCTTGCTTCTAAATGACACCAAATACAAAATTCGTATTAAATAACTTACGAAATGAAAGCGCTATCTCACTATATTCTACTTCATAATATACGAAAATGGCGAGGTTAAAATTTGCCTAAGTAATTCATATTGAAATAGATTATATGAGGATAGAGATCACCTTGGGCTGGAAGCATTACATGTCCGGCAATGAATATAAAAGTACTACACCTATAGACACCATGATACAAAAGCGTGCTCGATATCAGCGACTAAAGTTCAGGTAGTTGGACTATCTGCCGTTAAGATCGCTGCAAGCTGCAAGAATAAGGGAGTGGAGGTGTTTGAGGAAACAGACAGTACTGTTAACTGTAGTTAAACACTCTACCGTAAGATGCCACCAGCAGCGCTTACAAAGCTCTATAACGCTTATCATTCTAATATGTTTATGATCAATGGTTCCGGACAATATAACCTAGGCAATCGCCGTAACCTATCACGCTTTTTTAAAGCGGGTCCTTTGTTATTGCCGCCTATCAGCACGTGATGAATCAAGTACTAGGGAATTAAATCTCAGCAAAATAATTTTTGGTACACTGTAGTTGAAAATAAAATCATCCGGAGATTATGTTCCGTATTTAACTTCCATTTAACTTAATAAAAAATACGACATAAATCAGCAATGTTCATTGAAATTTTAATTGCAACATACTAATTTAAATCTTGTAGAATAAAATTTGACCGATGCAAGTTGTGTCTCCAATTGAGCTGGTTGAAGCGTTTTGTTATTTTTTGTTAGATTACCGTTTTTTACAAATTATACACGAGCATCAAAACAGTTGAAAAGCTATGACTATTAAATATTTGCATTGATTTATTCAAATTAAACTCAAATTTAATTGTCAGCTGCGCATAACAAGGACGTAAAAATTTAGCATAGAAAACATGAGGAAATGGTCGTCCAGTTACGTTATGCCTTATTTAAATTTAGCGCAATACAAGCGTTGAAAAAGCAAAGGCTACTGAAGAGTGTGTATGTGCGTGCGTGCGTGCGTGTGCGTGCGTGTGTGTGTGTGTGTTTGTTTACGTGTTCGAAATTCAAATTCAATTTTGATAAAATCTAATATATATATATTTTTTTTATTAAAAAGGCTAAAAAAATTTTTTTTTTAATGATTCTAAGATGTGGTCAAAAGAGAAAATCGGTAGTTTATTCTCTAGCAGTACGATCACACACGCACGCACGCACACACAAACACACACATACGGACAGACGTCCAACCAAAAACTACTTTTTTGGACCTGGAAACGTAAATATCCAACCAAAAGATTTTTTTATGATCACGTTATTTTCCTTATACTTTATATATTTGAAAGTAAAAAGGAACAATAGCGGCTCTCCAGGCTATGCCTCCTTGACACTGATTCCTTATCCAACCATCTATTACACTATTATATAGGCTATTCTCTGCTGTGTCAAAAAGGATATTCTTGTTATATTGCAAGTTTTCATTTATTTAATTCCTTGGTTACGTTTCATAGCTTTAGGTCTCCGATTCAACTCGACGTTCGGCATTCGGTTTGTCCGTTTGTTTGTTACTCAGTTTTATTCAAGAACACTGATAGGTTGTTTTGAAATTCGGTACGAAGCTACTTTGTATAAAATCCGTATTTTAAAGATTTCGATTCTATTTAATTCCGTTTCAAGATGGCGGCTTTTGATTTAATGTCGAGTGTAGTTTCTGGTTACTCCCTGTAATATTCATCGAACGGATCGTCCTATAAAAGAGCATAAAACGTCTAAAATTGGTTCAGTATAATTTTCTTTGTAAAAATTACTGTTACCGGTTAAATTGGCGGAAAAGGTTGCATTCGCGTCCAATGGCTAAACAATTAATTACAAATATACTCACACTGCGAGATAGTAAAATAGTAAATCAGATAATTGTGTAATTTATGGACACAACTAATACATGAAAGTAGAGTAGTACTTCTTTTATTAACTTTTTCAATATTAAATTCAGTAATATTAATTCATTATTGTAACATAGCCACCGGACCACATATTCAAATGATCAGGATTATGACCTATTCTTCCCGTCAGTGGTCTATCAACTCACCTCATAAAGGCTACCGCGGTTTCGAAACTCTGTAGTTTCATCTTCAGGCCATACAAAATGTTAAATCCCTCTGTCGAGGTCGTTACAAAGTCAAACAAAACATTAAAACATACATCACAAACACTAAGCGCAATTACACATTTAAAATATTCATCATGAAATTCGGCTTGGCCAAGCTACACACGCGACTCGTACGTCGTTACATTCCGGACTGCCCGAATATTAATTCGAGAAAGATATATTTTCTTACGATGAGTAACGATTTTTTTAGAATTTTCAAAGGAACTATTTTGTAAAATCATTGACGTCACTAAGGTAGTATCACTACGAGTTATCACGTTGTTAGAACATCTTTAGTTGTTATAGTCTGTTGATTGAAACTTGGCAGCTGCTAATTTTTAACTTCGCGATTTAATTTTTTTTTTTTTTGGTGTTTAACGTCCGACTATTTTGCACACTTGGGCTAATGCAGACGATGGGATAATTTATAGCGTATGACAATGCCAAGCCCTGGCCGAGAATCGAACCCGGGTCCTTGGGGATGAAAGCCCAATACGCTATCAACTAGACCACCGGTTTAGTTGTAAATTTTTTTTACAACGGTTTAGTAGTAACCAAATTTTTTGTAATTTTAGGTTAAGGTTATGGATGTTCTGTTGATTTTCTTCTAACTCAAGGCATTTTTCAAAAATCATTTTCGTTGTCGAAGTGAGGCAACATTATTTTATGAACAATTAACGTTTCGTTGCAACAACCGTAAAGGATACAACGTACAAAATGTAAAAATATCTGTACCTATTAATTACACATTTACCGTAAATTATATTCATAGTTTTGTTAATAGTACTTATTCAGGGTTTCTTAACCTTCGAACCCCATTTAATGAAGAGGAATAATCTTTTTATATCTAATTTTATCTTTTTAGAACTCAATAGTTTTTTTAAATAATACAATTGCATTTTAGTAAATGCAATTTTATTAAAAATATATACTTCCAGTTTCTTTATATATTATGTATACTTAAAATTATTTACAATTTTTTAAAACATTTTTGTAAAAGAGAATAGTTTGCAATAAATATATCTCTCTCTTTAACACGTCTTTGTTTAAATTTGTCTACGCCCCCCCCCCCGAGGAGGCATGCCAATTGAAAGAGGGGTGACTTGGTTTGCTTTTGGTAAACTTTGATGATTCGTTAACCAATCTGATGTTCTTGGAATATGTTTAATTTTTTTTTAATTCATTTCAGTTACAAAACTAAAAAGGTCATATAAACTGGAAATGGTTTCTAAAAATTTTCGAGATAGAAAATTTTACTGTCAAACTCTGCGGCATTAAAACTATTTAATACGACTTAAATTTAAAATGGCTGCAATCTACAATTTAAAAAAAACATTATATTTTTTTAAACACCACAAACCTGCATGTGATTAATATAAAGAAGAGACTTACTTTATATATACCCAATTTTAACATTTACCTTTGACCATTTGATGTGGATCTGTCATGAGTCATATGGGTTTGTGACTTTACGTCCACTCTATTCTAATATTTACCTTTGGCCATTTGAAGCAGAACTGTCGTGGGTTTTGAGAAGTGCTTCATCAGAATCATTGTCATCACTTTCAACAGCTATCTTCACTATCTTCGCTTCTGGATCTTTGGAGGTGTTTGGCATACATGGTGAAGGAGCTACACTATCCGCTGGATCTGGATTATCGATTATCATTTGTTAGTTGCTCTTTTTGCCTGAAATGCAATAGAAAAATAACAATATTGTAGACTCTGTTTAAAATGCTACCAAAAATGATAAATGTTTCGGCTTTAAATTCTGTGCACTATATCTACCATGTAAAAACTATTCCTTATAAGACTAATATATTTAACGACATAGATTACTCTGATTTTATCAAAAAATTATGTTTGATAGCCTATCCCATTTTAAAATACTTGTATGTGGAATATATATATATCCCGCAACCAGTTCGACTTGGAAGACCTAAGGACAACACAGAAATCGCTTGCCTAGCTTTTGCAGATGACCTGGCCATACTCACAGATAATGAAACAACAGCGATTAAACAGATAGAAGTCCTAAAGGAATGTGCAGAGAGGGTCGGTCTACAAGTCTCGTTTAAAAAACCGAATTCTTCTGTACAAAATTAAATATTCAAGAACTAAACACAAAATATGGTAAGATAAACAGAGTCAGACACTTCAAATATCTGGGAGAAATTCTTGAACCCACAGGTGGCGAGAAGGCTGCGCAAAAGGTTCGGCTACTGAGAATGAAGAGGGCTCTTGGTATAACGCGTGATATCTACAATAAGAGATGTATGTCGACGCACACAAAAATCAGACACTTCAACACAGTCATAAAACCGGAGGTATTATATGCAAGCGAGACGCTAGCACTCCACACAAAAGCTACCATGGAGGGTATTTTGAAGGAAGAACGCAAAATCTTGAGGAAGATCCTTGGCCCAAGATTAACAGAAGACGGATACAGGTTGCACTCCCGGAAGACCACACAGAAGATATCGAACCTGGCAGCAGATATCAGAAGAAGGAGGCTTCGGTTCTATGGACACATCAGTAGACTCCCAAAAACGAGACTTGCCAACAGAATCCTTAAGTATATACAAGGTGTCAAATCAACAACGTCGTGGATCGCACAAGTCAGAATAGACCTACATGACGCAGGAATAGACTCAACAGACGTTGAAGATAGGCACGCATGCAGGAGAAAGATGCTCGGTTGGAAGGTCCGAGAGAATGAAATCCCAATGAGAGCAGGGGTAAAATGGACGGAGGAGCGGAAGAGGATCCATGGGGACAGGATGAGGGAGGTGTGGAGGATTAGAAGGAACAAGACATGAGTCGGAGTGCTTTGCGTGATCCAACAGGGTCTATACGCAGATAATAATAATAATATATATCCCGCAGGGGGTTGAGAGGATTTAGACATCTGTCGCGGTACCCGAGTCTAACACACACTTACACATACAACATTAAACTTACGACTTTAACACTTTACACTCACATTTACATTTAGGGAGGCGATTAATAGCCCCGATGTGCTTTTAGCCTTAATTTTTTTAAATTTATATAATTTTATTTTAAGGCGAAAAGTACATTAGGCTATTATCGCCTCCCTAAATCTAAGTGTTAGTGTAAAGTGTTAAAGTTGTAAGTGTAGTGTTGTATGTGTAAGTCTGTTTTAGACTCGGGTACAGCGAGGGACGTCTAAATCCTCTCAATAGGTGCAGCTAGTCTGCACCCCTGCGGGGTTTAGCCTTAAAATTACAATATATATGTATATATATATATATATATATATATATATATATATATATATATATATTATATATTTACTTAAAATATCGTACAAACATCATTAATTAATAAAACTAGGAATAGTGACCTGTGCGTCAGCGCGAGTCATACAAAGCATAAAAGTATAAAACAAAAACACAAAAAGAAAGAAGAAGTACGAAAATATGTAATAGAGTATAATATTGAAACAACAACAACAACTCTTTATGTAAACAAATCAAAAAGGAGTAGAATATCCTTACATTTCATATTATAATCTATGTACAAATACTTGTTTTTAAC
>CM040182.1:25472299-25474799 GCA_022606455.1 Callitettix versicolor
TCTGGACAGTGATGGCATTTCGGCGGCTTTGTAGATGTCTGCGGTGGCGTTGGGCGGCGGACTGTTGAGTTCCGGTTCGGTGTATCCTGATCCTCGAAGAGATCCTTGTGAATAGCTTATGCTTTCCTAATTAGGTAGCTGGCATTAGTTATGATGCCCCCCATTAGAGTGAAACGGGATAAATCATTAAATAATTCGAAAATTAAAAATAATACAAATAATTTATTTAAATTGAAATACAAATTTTTCAATCCTATAGGCCTGCAAGCTAACTTCAGTCGGCGTATGCCGTAAATGGGGACATAACCTTAAGAGGGAACACATATCAGACTTCGCAGTGTCTTCTTTGCAGTTTTGTTCCTTTTTAAAATGGTAAAAAATGGAAAAATGGCTAATTTTTAGTCGCTCAGTCACTAAAAATGACTAAATAAAATAATTACTTAAAAAAATATAAAAAAACACAAAATACAAAAAAACTTATACACAAAAATTATATATTTCATAATTAAACAAAATGGAAATCTGAAGTACTCGTATAATTGATTTAAAAAGATGAAAACAAGGCATTAGAATAAATGCTAAAGAATATTTTCCGAGTATTTAGTTTAATAAATTAAGAATTTACATGTTAAGTTCATACAATAAATGCAGTAGGGTTCTGCATCTCAGTCACTAAAGAGCCCCCGACTGCTTTTATTGTATGAACTTAACATGTAAATTCTTAATTTATTAAACTAAATACACTGAAAATATTCTTCAGCATTCTAATACTTTGTTTTCATCTTTTTAAATCAATTATATTTCAGATTTCCATTTCGTTTAATTATGAAATATATAATTTTTGTGTATATTTTTTTTGTATTTTGTGTTTTATCAATCGTGTTTTTTATTTTTTTAAGTAATTATTTTTATTTCCCTTTCTTTGTTGATCACGGTGATTGCATGATTGCTTCTGTCCCTTTTTTTCGATACACAACTGCTTAAATACCTTAAATTTCATATAAAAAATTTTCATGGTAAAAATAAATATGATTCATTGTTCATCTTGTTGTCGCGAATTAATTGTTTTGGAACATGACTGTAAGTCTAACAAATACAGTGTCAACCTTATAATGTCTTCCCATTGTCTGTAGATACCTCACGATGAAACATATGTCGCCGTGGAATAAAATGGATTTTTTGTGAAACTGTACAAGTGTTGTAATTTGCCTGGATATCACGGAGTGTGTGTTCCATAAAGAATATTATTTTGTTTTTTACGTGATACATCATAAAATATATTTACAGAATTTGGTTTTACATCATTCATATTTGGAACCTCATTGTTTTCTGAAATAGATCGAAAACCAATCACACGAACATCTTTTAAAATACATTTCAAAAATTTATATTTTCCTAATTTAAAGATTTAGAAAACAAATAAATATTTTTAAAACATAATCCTTACGGTGCAATTAATAAGTTTGTTATTAAATAATTTTTCGAATTACTTGGTCTTCGACAATTTTTTATTTATAAATTTTACAATTTATGACTTGTTTTATAAACATAAAACAATAATAATTTCTTAAATTTATTTTTTATATTATTATTTATGTTTTAATAAACATTAAACAATAATAATTTTACTAAAGTAAAATACGTCATTCTAATTTAGAAATTCATGCAATGTATTTTTAGATCATCGAAAACTAGTTTGATTTTTTTTTATTCTGAAATTAACGAAACGCGTTTTCACAAAAATTTTAGTGTAACAAAAGCCTGCTCATTATAAATAATTTCATACTTTATTTTTAATAAAAGATTAATAAAAGATATTTTTATAAAAGATACGCATCAAAATAAAAATATTGAAATTAAAAAATAAGCTCGAGTAGCCTACTTTGATAAAAAAATAATAATAATTAATCGAGCGAAGCGAGTTCTCTGTTTCAACTCGACGGTTCGGCATTTGGTTTGTGTTTGTTACACAATTTTGGTCAAACGCATTGACCGATTGTTTACAAATTTGGTACGGAGCTACCTTGTACGCAAGCCGAACGAATTAAGATTTTTTTCCCAATAACTTCCGTTTCAAGATGGCGGCCTCTGATTTAACGACGACGATTAATTTTAATCAAACTCATTGGCCGATTGTTTTGAAATTTGGTACCTTGTATAGAGCCCGAAAGATGTAGGTGTAAGACTTTTTCCATCCGCTTCCGTTTTAGAATGGCGGCATCTGGTTTACAATAACGAGTATACGCAGTTTTAGTCAATCGCATTAAACGATTGTTATGGAATTTGATAAGAAGATACCTTGTGTAAAGCCGAATGACGTATGTGTAATACTTTTTTCCTATTTACTTCCGTTAAAATTAATATTTTAATCGAATGTATTGGCCGATTATTTTGCAATTTGGTACGAAGATATACTGTGTAAAGCCCGAAAGATCTAGGTGTATCACTTTTCTCCATTCACTTCCATTTTAAGATGGCGGCCTCTTTTTTACAATAACGA
>CM040182.1:25479799-25519799 GCA_022606455.1 Callitettix versicolor
TGCAAAATTTGAAGCATCGTTTATCTACGATGAACATAATCTGAATCATCGTTTACTAAGAAGTAAAATTCTTAAGTGTTTTTTTTTTAGAATATTATTTTTATTTCGTTTTATTAATTGTTAACAATTATATTCTTTAATATAAAAAAATATTTCCTATATAACGAGATTTTCCAAATAACGATAAAATTATTGCTAAATTACAAAGAATAAGTTTATACCAGAATTTTTACCGCACTATGTAAATTCATTACTTTTTTATTTACTGTTCCGCGTAAATATTTCAATAAATAATCCGCACTAAATATTTTAAAGAAATTAAAAACATATATTTTAGTTTTAAAGAAATATTAATAAAAATTAACGTACAAATTTTATATATTGTAAAACTAATTAGGCCCTACATTAAATTGTTTTATTAAACTAAAAATGTTCTAAAAATAATATTGTGTTAATTTTATAGTCTTTGAAAAATTGTAGCCAAGATTTTTGCAATTTAAAAAAAATAAAATAGTAAAATACACAGCTAAAATATTAAAAGTACATAATTTGATTCGAAGTTTTTCTAAAATTTCTTAAGCGTTTCTTTTGGAATATTACTTTTATTTTGTCTTATTAATTGTTAACAATTAAATACTTTAGTATAAAAAATATTCCCTATATCACGAGATTTTCCAAATAACGATGTAAAAATACCGCTAAATTATAAAGAATACCTGAATTTTTACCACACTCTGTAGATTCATTACTTTTTCGTTTACTATTTCGCGTAATTATTTCATTAAATAATCCGCACAAAATATCTGAAAGTATCTTCAAGAGATTAAAAACATATATTTTAGTTTCAAAGAAATATTAATAAAAATTAACAAACAATATGCTATTTTAAATTTTGTTAAAATTATTAAATTAAATTTTTTTATGAAACTGAGAATGTTTTAAAAATATACTGTGTTGATTTTAGAATGTTTGAACAGTACTTCTCAGAAAGAATATAGCCAAAACTTGCAATTTAAAAGGAATAAAATAGAAAATTAATAGCTGAAATATATAAAGTATATAATTTGATTCGTCGTTTTTCTAAAACTTCGTGTTTCTTTTAGAATATTATTTTTTAATCAATTCTCATCAATTAAATACTTTAGATTCAAAATTATTCCCTATATCACAATATTTTTCAAATAACTATTGTAAAATTACCGCTAAATTATAAAGAATAAGTTTATACCAAAACGTTTTACCACACTGTGTAAATTAATTACTTTTTTAATTAAATTATTCGCGTAATTATTTCATTAAGTAATCCGCACAAAATATCTCATAATATCTTCAAAAGTTTAAAAAATATATATTTATTTTTAAAGAAATATTAATACAAATTAACATACAACATTTTATATTTTAGGTAAATGGTTAAATTAAATTGTTTTATTAAACTAAGTATGTTTAAAAAATAATATTGTGTTCATTTTAAAATCTTCGTGGAAAAATTATAGCCGAACTTGCAATTTTTAAGAAATTTAATAGAAAATACGTAGCTGAAATATTATAATTTGATTCGTCGTTTTTCTAAAACTTTAGTGCTTCTTTCAGAATATCGTTTTTATTTCTTTTTATTAATAGTTAACAATTAAATACTTCAGTATCACATAAAATATTCCCTATTTCACGAGATTTTCCAAATAACTATATAAAATTACCGATAATTTACAAAGAATATGTTTATACGTAAATTTTTACTTCACTACGTAAATTCATTAATTTTTCTACTTGCTGTTTCGCGTAATAATTTCGTTAAGTAATCCGAACAAAATAACTTGAAATATATTCGAGAGATTAAATACATATATTTTAGTTTTAAAGAAATATTAATAAAAATTAACAAACAATATTTTATATTTTATTAAACTGATTAAGTTAAACTGATTTATTAAACTAAGAATTTTGAAAAAAATAATACTTTGCTCATTTTAAAATGTGTAAAGAGTATTGGTTTTTGGAAAAGTTTATAGCCAATACTTGAAATTACAAAAAAAAACTTGTTTAAATCGGCACATCTTCGTGAAAATTTTATATCATGGAGGTTTCGTTACTCTAATAAGAAATTTAAACAGCATCGAACAGTAAAAGTTGAAATAGATTTTACCTTAGACATGGGGCTGACGGTTTACTCTATGAACTCAGGATAGCTCGGCTAGCGGGCAGCGGGCAGAGTGCAGAAAATCTGACGTGTAGACAGTCTGGGATCTCAGCGCGCACTACTTCGGAACCACTTCGACGCTACTTGTCGGCAGTCCCCGGTCAGCGACTGCGCAATAGTTTCTCAATTTTCAATTCTCTCTATGTTTCACTTACCTTTCCTCTCCGTACAGTCCTACCCTAGGTAAAGATACACATTGCTATTGGATGTAAAATTTGATGCCCAATCAGATGCAACAAGTTTGTTCTAGGGGAGGTCCGCGCAGTACAATTTAACTATTATTTTCTACTAAACATGCTTCTTTAAGTCACGGGAAAGCTGTATTGATTTTCAATATAGTTTACGCAAATAGTGTGCTAAAACAGACATTAAAAATAACCTCTGAGCCCTGGGAAATTACCTCAAAAGTATTGCAAGCGCAAAAACCCTGCACAGGCAATAAATTATTTCACGAAAAATCCGGTTCGTAAGTTAGCGACAAAATTTTTTATATAATTACTTAAAATCCATCAAATTTTCGTCACACGTAAAAGACCAACACGAGGCAGTTTGCCAAAATGTGCTTTAAAAGAAATTACGATTCAAAAGTGAATAAAAAAAATTAATATCGGTTTATTTTTACTTTGTTTTTTTTATTTATTCCAAAAAATAACTTCCTTTTATTACAAACTAGCTAAAAGTACACGTTGATCGGACATAGCATAAGCGTGTATGCGAACACAGTAATTTCCGTCATAATTTGAATGTAAAGTGTGCAAAATACGATCGAAAAGTACAAAAATTTCAGCCTCATGGGGTGGAACGATGTGATGAGGTGGTTTTTGAAAATATCATGCAAATATTATCATAATTTTGCTCTCATTTTGAATCGTAAATCACACAAAATTTCATCAAAAGTAAGAAAATTCTGCTTTAATAAGTAGGAAAGAGGATGGGGTGTGTTCTTTAATTTCGTGCAGAAAAATGACATACAAACATTTCCATTAAAAAGGTTTTTAGTGAGATTTAAAAATTTTTTATGGATCTTTAATCACGTTTTGCACAAATGTAGATCATAAGTAATCATACTAAATATACGGGTCACTATAGTAACCCTCCTCCTTATATGGGGGAGCGGGACAGTAGAAAAGAACCGGTTTATTTTTTTAGGATCGCCTCATCCCATATTTTACTCAAAGTTTGATCATATATGAAGCTTTGTAACTCAAGTAAGTGTTGTAAATTTTGAAATAAAAGAAATTTATGATTCGCAAGTAATAATTTTTCCACTAGGGATGATGTAATTTTGTAGAGTACATTACCTTATAAATTTCCTTCATACATATCAGCATTTTTCCTAGCTTCAAATATTTCAAATTTGTTGAATGGAATACTTCTATTTTTAAAACCTTTTACTGTAAGCCTACTCGGTTTCGGTAAAAACAACAAAGAGTTTACAGTAACAGTTACAGTAAACAGCAAAAAGGTTTCAAAATGGACGTATTCCGAAACGCGTAAACAAATACAGTGTTTGAAGCTAGGAAAGTCAGAGATATGTACTTTAGAAAAAATTGCAAGTAAACCAAAGAAAAAAATCTTGAGCGACGTCGAGTTTGTTTTTTTGTGTTAGATTTACTCAAGAACTGCAAATGAATTTCATTTCATATTTGGTGAACTAATTTGAATTATGAAACATTAATTCTGTGGCCACATTTTGAACAAAATCTAATGCGGCTTTTAGAAATTATGGCCGTTTCACGTCTAAAGTGGCAACCAGCAGCATATGACAATCGAATGCGGTTGTTATTTTTCCATGTATTCCTTCCTCATTCTTTATGCTCTAAATAGGTACGTAGACATAATTTTAAAATCTTTGATATTGCTTCACATTGATAGCTAAATGTATGGGAGTATACAAAAGACGGTTTCACTCATTCTCCGCTATGTCTCCAACGATCGGCTGGCGTATACTTCTAATCTGTATATTATAGTTACGCACTATCAAAATGACGCCCGAAAGTGTGGCAACTTTGCAACTAAGTATTATAATGGCCGTATTGGTGGTGTTGCGTAACCAACTTGCACAACCAACTTTAAACAACTGTTATTACAGACGAGATTTAATGAATCAAAATATATTGTGGTTAAATAGGCTACATACTTCTAACCCTTCGCTGGGCGCGCCTAGGTGTATCACAAAACCGAGCACGCCGCGGCAATTTGGCCGCAATGCCTAATTCCGCTTTTGTACCCATGTAAACTAATTTTAAATGGACACATTACATTATTTTCTATTATACTTTGTTTCTAATTGATTTATTTTAATTTTCAGTTTTTTAATAGTTATATTTATTTTAAAAATATTTAATATTTTAAACATCGACAATAGTTAATGAATACAAACACTTGTTTGAAAAAGGATTTCATTTTATACAAGAAACATGACAAATATTACGGAATTCTTAGTGGTTACACTTATCAAAAAACTAAATTTATAAACAAAAATTTAAAAATTAATATTTACAAATTTAATCAGAATCAACGTCCATTGCTTCAGCTTCGTGCAAACAGTTTGTGCAAACAACGGTCATCTGGCTGTGATCTTAAAACATTCTTATTACATTCTTTGCTGATAATTTTGGTTCTGTTATTTTTGTGTGGTCCGCAAATATGTCAAATAGGTCTACGTGTTTGTACTTGAGCCTGTTGATTTTCCAATAACTTATATTTGCCCCCAAAAAAAACTTGAAGATCTTTTGGAAGAGTTAGGATTGTCCCTCTAGCTTTGAAATGACCACTCATGAAACTTAGTGCCAATTTTTTCAAAAAGTTTCGTCTTCGCTCACTGTAATCCAGACGGTTGAATTTGTAAATTATATTTGCATTTATTCCGACAATTTCTAAATGCCATAATGCGATAAATGCCGATAAAAAAGGGGCCATTGTCAAACGTCTCGTGCTTCGGGATGTCGAGTAACTGGAACACATTTGACCGACAGTATCAACGCCACATTTTGTAGCGTTTTAATCCAAATTTACAATAGACTTTTTGGAATCTTCGTCAATAGAATAGAAACACGATAAAAAAAATACTAAACTAAAACACTAAACACAAAACAAAAACAAAAAAAGAATGGTAAACAAGTAACTATGTATGCACAAATATAGTGAGAATAACACTACGAAAGCAGTTACACGCTTGGGCGCGCCGCGGCAACTGGGCCGCAGAAGTAACTATCTCGCATTAATTCTTTATTTCCAGACGGACTGAAGATAAGGTGGTATTATTTTTATACAGTTCGTGTCCGTCAAGGTGGTCTTGACAAGTACTCAAATCCCTGAAAACATTTCTCCATCGATACCTACCGTAAGACGTGAAAATAAAATATTGCGGACAATTTGCCGCTGGAGCGCCCAATTAAGGGTTAATGAATTAATAGTATGTATTAATTTTAATACATACTAGGCCATATATAATTAAATTTAGTTGTAGAGTTTTTATTTACAGGGTCTCGGTGGTCGATATTGCTAAAGCACAGGTCAGTCTGCTGTGTCTCTGAACGGCGCACCTTAAGTTCTTAGTTCTATCCGCAGTTACTCCCGTTGCTTTCCCTTAACGTTAACGCTGATCCCATATCCTCATCAGTCTAACTGACATAAAGTATGAACGTTAAAAAAAAATCACTTTACCCACACCACCGGAAATAAAATGAATGATATAATTAAACAAAACCATGACATAAACCTTAACCATAAGTACATTTGTAGTAAAAAAACATACTTAGTGTCTCAATAAGGTTTTTTAAAAGTTATGTTCATTATAGACAATTTTCAAATTCTTTTTGTTGAAGGAAGGCAATTAGCATTTGTTATTGCGTTAAAAATAGTTTACTGTATATGGTGATCTATAGGACATGTAGTCTTTTTGTTGACGGTAAATTGTAAATGTGTATTTCAAAACAATCGGTCTATGCGTTTGACCAAAACTGCGTAACAGTCACACAAACTAAATACCGAACGGTCGAGTTGAAACGGAGACCTTGCTTCGCTCAGTCAACTACATTTCGGCATCAAGTAAGACCCAGCTACTTTTTCTATTCGTTGCTGTACGTTTACTACTAGAACACCATCCAATTTTTTTTTTTGTAACTCGGTATACAAGTACAAAATATACGAGTATATTTTACCTTCTGTACAAACTTTCAAAACGGTACCTCAAGATCTGTTGAATCTACAGTTGCATAACACGATTATTTTGATGAAAACACTAACTTCAACATTTCTAATTTTAAAAACAAAAGAGAGAACATTTTCAAATTTACCTGACACGTAAAACTGTATCAAGAATTTGTTAGAAAAACATTAAGTAATTCCTTGAAGATTGTAAAAATTAGAGTCGTATGAGAAAGAACATAGGTGTTAAGTGCACAGAATGGCACTGCGCTCAGCGTGTCGGGTGGTTCTAGTTTAGTATATCTTTTTAAATATCGACATGAAATTCAGCATACAATTTGAAAATTTATTTATCTCACTGTATGCCAAGTATAAAATCG
Source organism: Callitettix versicolor (assembly GCA_022606455.1). Lineage (NCBI taxonomy): Eukaryota > Metazoa > Arthropoda > Insecta > Hemiptera > Cercopidae > Callitettix > Callitettix versicolor. The sequence continues at coordinate 25,486,532 of CM040182.1, forward strand.
GTATTTTAAAAAATAGCTTATCCACAGCTATCATGAATATTTTTGTTTTTAATTTAATAGGACAATTTAAATTTTTACAATTTAATTTAAATAGTACAAATGTCAGTTGGCGATTGTAGCCTAAAGTGAGGCAGTAAACAGTACAGAGGTTAGTTGGCGATTGTATCCTAAGGCGAAGCAGTAAACAGAAAAAAGGTCAGTTGGAGCTTGTCGTCTAAGGCGAGGCAGTATACATAACTAAGTTCGGTAGGCAATTGTAGGCTAAAGCAAGGCAATAAACAGAACTAAGGTCAGTTAAGGATTTTAGCATAAGGCGAGGCAGTAAACAGAAAGAAATCAGTTGACGATTGTATCCTAAAGCGAGGCAGTAAACAGAACAAAGGTCAGTTGGTCATTGTAGCCTAAGGCGAGGCAGTAAACAGAACTACGGTAAGTTGGCGATTTTAGCCGAAGCAGAAGAAGTATACACAGCAAAGGTCTGTTGCCGATTGTAGTCTAAGGCAATGAGTAAACGGTGCAGAGGTTAGTTGGCCATTGTAGGTTAAGGAGAGATGGTACACATAGCAAAGGTCAGTTGCCGATTGCAGCCTAATCAGAGGTAGTAAACAGAACAATGTTCAGTAGTCCATTGTAGTCTAAGGCGAGAAAGTAAACAGAACAAAGGTCAGTTACCGATTGTAGCCTGAGCAGAGGCAGTAAACAGAACTACGGTAAGTTGGCGATTTTAGCCGAAGCAGAAGAAATACACAGAACAAAGGTCAGTTTCCGATTGTAGTCTAAGGAAATACAATAAACAGTACAGGGGTTAGTTGGCTAGTGTAGCCTAAGGCGAGGCAGTAAACATAACAAAGGTCAGTTAGCAATTGTAGGCTAAAGGGAAGCAGTAAAGAGAACAAAGTTCAGTTGGCGATTATAATCTGAGGCAAGGCAGTAAACATTACATAACAAAGCTCAGTTGTCCATTGCAGGCTGGAGCGAGGCAGTAAACAGAAGTAAGTTCAGTTGGCTATTGTAGGCTATTGTAGGCTAAGCAGAGGTAGTACACAGAACAAAAGTCAGTTGGCGACTGTAGCCTAAGGCGAGGCAGTAAACAGAACAAAGGTCAGTTAGCTATGAAGTCTAAGGCTAGGCAGTAAACATTACATAACAAAGCTCAGTTGTCCATTGTAGGCTAAAGCGAGGCAGTAAACAGAAGTAAGTTCAGTTGGCTGTTGTAGCCTAAGCAGAGGTAGTAAACAGAACAAAGTTCAGTTGTCCATTGTAGCCTAAGGCGAGGCAGTAAACAGAACCAAGTTCAGTTGGCGATTGTAGCCTAAGAAGAGGTAGTACACAGAACAAAGGTCAGTTGTTTATTGTAGCCTAAGGCGAGGCAGTAAACAGAACAAAAACCAGTTACCGTTTGTAGCCTAAGCAGAGGTAGTAAACAGAAAAAAGTTCAGTTGTCCATTGTAGCCTAAAGCGAGGCAGTAAACAGAACTACGGTAAGTTGGCGATTTTAGCCGAAGCAGAAGAAATACACAGAACAAATGTAACTTACCGATTGTAGTCTAAGGCAATACAATAAACAGTACAGGGGTTAGTTGGCTATTGTAGCCTAAGCAGAGGTAGTACACTGAACAAAGGTCAGTTAGCAATTGTAGGCTAAGGCGAGGCAGTAAACAGAACAAAGTCAGTTAGCCATTGTTGTTTAAGGAGAGGCACTAAACAGAAAAAAGTTCAGTTGCCAATTGTAGGCTAAGGTGAGGTAGTAAACAGAACAAAGTTCAGTTGGCAATTGTAGTTTAAGGCGAGGCAGTAAACAGAACTAAGGTAAGTTGGCGATTTTGGCATAAGAAGAGGCTGTAAACAGAACAAAGGTCAGTTGGCGATTGTAGCCTAAGGTGAGGTGATAAACATAACAAAGGTCAGTTGACCATTGTAGGCTAAAGGGAAGCAGTAAATAGAACAAAGTTCAGTTGGTGATTATAATCTGAGGCAAGGCAATAAACATTACATAACAAAGGTCAGTTGTCTATTGTAGGCTAAAGCGAGGCAGTAAACAGAAGTAAGTTCAGTTGGCGATTGTAGGCTAAGCAGAGGTAGTACACAGAACAAAAGTCAGTTGGCGATTGTAGTCTAAGGCGAGGCAGTAAACAGAATAAATTTCAGGTACCGATTGTAGCCTAAGCAGAGGTAGTAAACAGAACAAAGTTCAGTTGTCCACTGTAGCCTAAGGCGAGGCAGTAAACAGAACTAAGTTCAATTGGCGATTGTAGCATAAGCAAAGGTAGTACACAGAACAAAGGTCAGTTGTCTATTGTAGCATAAGGCGAGGCAGTAAACAGAACGAAGGTCAGTTGGCGGTTGTAGCATAAGCAGAGGTAGTACACAGAACAAAGTCAGTTGCCAATTGTAGATTAAGGCAATGCGTATAAAAATCTATAAGAAGGACACTTCTTGCCCGAAATAATCAGCACGTTTTATTCGGCCGAGAACGCTACTTGGTTCCCCCGCCGATAGGCAGCGCTGCATTTTTTTTTTGAACTTGTAGCTCAGAGAGAATCATATATAGGGGTGATGGAATTCTCTCTCTCTCTCTCTCTCTCTCTCTCTTCCTGCCAACAGCTGAGGGGTTGATCGAAAATTGTTCTATGTGACGTCGTAGGTCCCTAAACTTTCTGCAGTGAGCCTGTTTATGTAATACAAAACATCGCCTTCTTCCTTTCCTAGACCACTAGTTCCACAGCAACAACATCATGATTTTCTGAAGTTGAACTATATATTTCTCTGAGTACTATTTGATAAATTTAACAGTAATATTTAGTGGAACCCTAATTAATGCACATGCATTTTAAACATTTAAAATTATAAAACTTTTTTAAAAAATGTATAAAATAGCCTAGTTTGGATCAATTACTACATTGTTTATTTCATCACATATATAATTTCTATTCCTAAAATATTTTAAATAGTGCGGTCCTATTCAATAAACAAAAAGTTGTTAGTTTATTAAATAAGAACCCAAATAAAATTTAGAAAAAAAAGGTTTTTTTATTTGGAGTTATAATGAAATTAGGTCTAGTTAATATTCACATGCCATGTTGTTACCAAGTTTATAAAAAATATCATTTTTACTATTTTTAACATAGTAAACTATAGTGATAAAAAATTATTTTGCTATCCAGTTTTTCTATTAATAAATGAGATCCTAAAATACGGAAAAAGTTAAAGAATTATTTTGCATACATAACATATTATAAAGATTGGTTAAAAATTATGTTCTCAGACTTTTGGAAATTATTCCTTTAGTCAAAATAAAAAAAACCTTCTAGTAATCATATTCATGAAAATGATTTCTTTTTTCGATTGTCTGGTCTGTCTTTAAAATTTCCTAAAGAAAAATAAAAAAACTTTTATTTTATTTAAGTCACACATAAACAGCAAGATAACCTACGGTTGAAAACAAATATCGGCATTAAAATCTGCATAAATTAGCCTGGATTTATTTTTCGTTTTTCCGGTTTAATTTGGAACCGTAAATTTTGTTTAATAAAAATTTGCTCACCGACTTCAATTATTAACCTACGAAATCTGATGAGTAGTTTTCTTAAAGCTCCAGAACCTAGTTTTTGGGCTGTAAGGTCTTATACATTTTGTACGGATTATATTTTTTTGCAAAATCATCAAGCTAATTTTTAAAAAATCTGATTTTGAACATTTTTCTCGAAAATTATTTCAAAATTGTTTTTGAACCGGACGCTTTCAGAGCGCTTGGCGAAAAAATAATTTCTGAAATTGAACCAAAAATAAAAATCATATATCATGTTTTATCTTCCTTTTTATTTTAAATACGATAATTTGTTCAAAAACACTATACATGATTTTTATTTTTTGTTCAGTAATAGAAATTTGTAACTAAGAAATTGCTCTGGATTTGGTATTTTTTCTTAAAAAATATAATTATATGTATTGTTTTTTAAATAATATTTTTTTACAATATTAATATAACATTTATTTTTGTTATTTTTTAAATAATTTCAGTAATATTCATTTTATTGTCTTTATTTTCATGACTTATGAAAATAATATGAAACTTGTCGAGCGCAAAATACATACGCTATTTAGTAGCAATATAAATTTGTGCACGCGCATCACGTGAAGGGCAAAATCCATCACAACCTGCCCTAAAACATAATACATGTTAATTTTGATGTTAATTTTGCATGTTACTTTGAACTCCCGTCAGATAAAAATTATCACGCGGTTTTCTGCTTATTAAACTAAAGGATGTTAGTTCAAAACGCTATACTGATTTCGTTTACAGTTAAATCTATATTGCATAATAAATTTAATTATATATATCTTATATTTCTTAATCATATTATATATTTTAATAATATTATATTTCTCAAAGGTTGAATGTTTGTTGGTTTGTTTGTTTGTTATTCAATCATGCTTTAACTACTGGACCATGTTTCATGTTTAAGATGAAATTTGGTATGAACATGCTTTACGTACCTGAGATAAACATAGGCCTATTCCCGTTTTAAAAAACGCCTTTATACTTACCCAGCCCAACATAATTATTTAGTATTTAGTTTTGTGACATGTGTTAACTGTACAACAGTGACGTTTAAAACGTTTTAATTATAGGCCTATATTGGTAAATGTGAATAATAAATATTTTTAAATTATTTTAAAAGCCATTATACTACTTACCCAGTCCAACATAATTATTTAGTAGGGCCTATTTAGTTTCGTGACATGTGCTATGTGTACAATAATGACATTTTATATGTTTAATATATGTTTATATATATATATATATATATATATATATATATATATATATATATATATATATATATATATGTTTAATATATAATATGTTAAATATATGTTTATTATATGACGCCTATAATAAATAAAGCCCAATATAGATTGGTTGGTGTGAATAATAAATATTTAAATTATTTTAAAAGCCATCATACTACTTACCCAGCCCAACTTAATTATTTAGTATTTAATTTTGTGACAAGTGTGAATTGTATAATAATGACGTTTTAATAATACTGTATTTTATTAAAATATAACAAAACCTTGTTCTATAGTATCGAGTAGCAAAAATCTATATTTCTTGGCTGAAAAGCATAAGTCGTACAATATTGAATATAGAAATTTATTAAATTGAAAAGAAGCTATTCTGATTTTGAAAATCGACTATAAATTTTACATACATTATAATTGCAGTTAAAGCCGCATAGGGTATATATATATATATATATATATATATATATATATATATATATATATATATATGGGCCTACAATAATAAAAATAAAAATGAAAGCCATTATATTATATACCAGCTCATCTAATACAAAACTGGTAGAACTTTTACAGTTCTATCAGTAAACATATGTTGCACATACTTTGAACAAGATTAGTCTTTAATGTATATAAATAAAATTAATAATAGCCTTATACTTAAATTATAATTATCGCTTTTATACTACATATCAGCCAAAGTAGCACAAAATGTTAGAGCGTTAACAGTTCAATATATCTTGTACATACTTTGTACAAAATTGTTCTACAATATTATGTGTATAAGTAATATCATTAATAATTATTTAAATTATTAATGAACATTATTGTTACTTGTCCAGCTCAAAGTTCAATTATTGAAGGATTAATAGTTATTGGAACCATTGCCTGAAATATTGGTAAATCAGACATACATGTTAGATTTTATCTAAACAGCCAATTAGTCACAGAAACAAACAGATACAGATGGACAGACATCCAACCAAAAAACCTTTATTTGGACTCCTGGTAAAATATACCAATCAACATTTAAAGATCAATTTGTTACGATCACCAAACCTTCCTTTATACTTCACTTAGGCAGAGAGTAAAACGATAAATGCTACATTTTAATAATTTTTGCTTTAAGTGTCATTCACAAAGTTTGATTATTTAAAAACAGTTTAATAACATACAGTTTTAGTCAAAATTATCGGGACACCCGAATAACATTTTAGTTTATTAATGGAGAAAAACTAAATGCATGAAATGATTATTTATACGGCATAAAGATGTACATTTTAGTACATGTATTATGGGGTAATTGCGGATTTTGGAGGCCGAGACAAAGTTGGCTCATGCACTGAAATGTACATCTTTATGTCTTCTAAACACTTCATAAGTTTGGTTTTTCTCTATAAATAAACAAGAAAAGTATGAGTAACGACAACATTTGACTAATCCTATATAATTATATAACTTACTGTTCAATGATAGAACCGATGATGACGGGCGGGAAGAGGTTCGTTACTTGTTTGCAAATATAACTTTCACAAGTTGACCCTGTTGTCATAATTTCCCAACCAGATCAAGCGTTAGGGTAGGATTTGGAAAGGGAAAGACAGACAAACAGCGAGAGAAAGAGACAGAGAATTCTATTACCCCTATATCTGTCTCTCTCTGAGCTGCAAGTCTGGAAAGAACATGCAGCGCTGCCTGTCGGCGGGGGATCGAAGTAGCGTTGTTGTTCTAATAAAATTGGCTCACTTTTCCATGCAAGAAGTGTCCTTCTTATAGATTCTATATTCATTTTTAATAAGGGAAAAAAATTTAAAGGGCATTTAGCAGAGCAAGTATCTGCAAGCACCTCAGTAATAGTGAGGAAATTATCAATTAAAAATGAGGGAGCTACCCTCCTTTAAGCCTTTACAAACCCTAGACGTTATAAGAGATTAGGACTGGATAAAGCGCCGTAACTGATCATCTCAGGAATATACGCGTAAAAAGGGGGACAATAGATCTGTAAGGGTCGCAATGCAATAGTAACCCTACAGGCTAATTCATTCATACTCGGTTGTTTATATCATTCATACGTCGACAATGTTCTCGAGCGGAGTCGAAAAGAGACAGCCAATTTGCAGCCTCAGCGACCTGCTTTTATACTTTTGAGCACCGCTAACTCGGAGCTAGCTGTTTTTCCGACAATAACTAATAATGAGAAACATCGTTAACTGACCTTTGACCTGTTTACTACCTCGCCTTAGCCTACAATCGCCAACTGACCTTTGTTCTGTTTACTGCATCGCCTTAGTCAATGAATAAAGAATCTATAAAAAGGACAATTCTTGCATTAAAAAATCAGCCCATTTTATTCGACCGAGAACGCTACTTCGATCCCTGCCGATAGGCAGCGCTGCATGTTTTTTTTTCCAAACTCATAACGGCATTCTCTGTCCCTTTCTCTCGCTGTTTGTCTGTCTTTCCCTCTTCAAATCCTACCCTAACGCTTGATCTGGTTGGGAAATTATGACAACAGGGTCAACTTGTGAAAGTTATATTTGCAAACAAGTAACGAACCTCTTCCCGCCCGTCATCATCGGTTCTATCATTGAACAGTAAGTTATATAATTATATAGGATTAGTCAAATGTTGTCGTTACTCATACTTTTCTTGTTTATTTATAGAGAAAAACCAAACTTATGAAGTGTTTAGAAGACATAAAGATGTAATTTCCGTGCATGAGCCAACTTTGTCTCGGCCTCCAAAATCTGCAATTACCCCATACTACATGTACTAAAATGTACATATTTATGCCGTATAAATAATCATTTCATGCATTTAGTTTTTTTCCATTATTAAACTAAAATGTTATTCGGGTGTCCCGATAATTTTGACTAAAACTGTATGTTATTAAACTGTTTTTAAATAATCAAACTTTGTGAATGACACTTAAAGCAAAAATTATTAAAATGTAGCATTTATCGTTTTACTCTCTCTGCCTAAGTGAAGTATAAAGGAAGGTTTGGTGATCGTAACAAATTGATCTTTAAATGTTGATTGGTCTATTTTACCAGGAGTCCAAAGAAATGTTTTTTGGTTGGATGTCTGTCCATCTGTATCTGTTTGTTTCTATGACTTGCTGGCTGTTCAGATGTCTGATTTACCAATATTTCAGGCAATGGTTCCAATAACTACTAATCCTCTAACAATTGAACTTTGAGCTGGAAAAGTAAAAATAATGTTCATTAATAATTTAAATAATTATTAATGATATTACTTATACACATAATATTGTAGAACAATTTTGTACAAAGTATGTACAAGATATATTGAACTGTTAACGCTCTAACATTTTGTGCTACTTGGGCTGATATGTAGTATAAAAGCGATAATTATAATTTATGTATAAGGCTATTATTAATTTTATTTATATACATTAAAGAATAATCTTGTTCAAAGTATGTGCAACATAGATATATTTAACTGTAAAAGTTCTAACAGTTTTGTATTAAATGAGCTGGTATATAATATAATGGCTTTCATTTTTATTTTTATTATTGTACGTCTATATATATATATATATATATATATATATATATATATATATATATATATTATTATTTATTTGTTTCTCCCAATTTTGAGGTACACTAAAACAACCACTTTTTCATGTTCTGTGCCTTCCACGTAACCCAGTATTGCTTCATTCGTTGTGATCTTTTCTTTCTTCGTCAGAGATTTGGATCGTTCGCTTGGATTTGACTTTGCCTTGGAACCGTTGCTTCTTGTCCTTGGTTGTTTTGGCTGTTCTGTCCATGAGCATAGTGTCAGTGATTTGTAGTTCTGTTACGTCTTTCTCTCTTTCTCTAAACCAAAGTGGTTTGGCTCTTCTATTGCGGAAGTAGTCAAATATTTTTTTGATTAGTATATTTTTGTCCATTCGGAGGATGTGCCCATAAAAATCAATTCTCCTTTTTCGTATTGTGTCTGATAGTGTTTCAGTTTTTTGGTAAAGAGTTTCATTACTGATGTGGAGTAATTGGTTGTTACGGAATTTGTGGCCTAAGATTTTTCGTAATATCTTTCTCTCTTTGATCTCCAGCCTTTCAAGTGGGCCCTGGGTTGTGAGAGATAATGTTTCAGCTGCATATAAGGCTTCTGGTTTAATTACCGTATGATTATCTTTGTATTCCAGGAGAGGGACTTCTTGTTGTATATGTCCTTGGTAAGTTGGAAGGCTAATTCAACTTTATTTCTCCTAGATTCCATAGTTTTTTCTCTAGGGCTATGGAAAATAGTAATAATAATAATAATAATAATAATAATATTATTATTATTATTATTATTATTTGCGCATAGACCCTGTTGGATCACGCAAAGCACTCCGACTCATGTCTTGTTCCTTCTAATCCTCCACACCTCCCTCATCCTGTCCCCAGGATCCTCCTCCGCTCCTCCGTCCATTTTACCCCTGCTCTCTTTGGGATTTCATTCTCTGGGATTTTCCACCCGAGCATCTTTCTCCTGTATGCGTTCCTGTCTTCAATGTCTGTTGAGTCTATTTCTGCGTCATGTAGGTCTATTATGACTTGTGTGATCCACGACGTTGTTGATTTGACTCTTTGTATATACTTAAGGATTCTGTTGGCAAGTCTCGTTTTTGGGAGTCTACTGATGTGTCCATAGAATTGAAGCCTCCTTCTTCTGAAATCTGCAGCAAGATATCGATATCTTCTCTGTGGTCTTCCGGGAGTGCAACCTGTATCCGTCTTCTGTTAATCTTGGGCCAAGAATCTTCTTCAAGATTTTGCGTTCTTCCCTGAAAATTGATTTTTGAAAAAAACATTTTGCGTTCTTCCATAGTACCTTTTGTGTGGAGTGCCAGCGTTTCGCTTGCGTATAATGCCTCCGGGTTCACGACTGTGTTGTAGTGTCTGATTTTTGTGTTCGTCGACATACATTTCTTATTGTAGATATCACGCGTTATACCAAGAGCCCTGTTCATTCTCAGTAGCCGAACCCTTTGCGCAGCCTTCTCACCACCTGTGGGTTCAAGAATTTCTCCCAGATATTTGAAGTGCTTGACTTTGTTTATCTTACCATATTTTGTGTTTAGTTCTTGAATATTTAATTTTGAACAGAAGAATTCGATTTTTTTAAACGAGATCTGTAGACCGACCCTCTCTGCACATTCCTTTAGGACTTCAATCTGTTAAATCGCTGTTGTTTCATTATCTGTGAGTATGGCTAGGTCATCTGCAAAAGCTAGGCACGCGATTTCTGTGTTGTCCTTAGATTTTCTAAGTCGAACTGGTTTCCAGTGCCCTTCAATTTTAATTCGTTCTCCCATTCCCTGATAACTTTGTCAACACCAGATTGAAAAGGAGAGGCGAACTCCAGTTGTGGTCAGGAAGGGTTTGGAAATTTCCCCCATAAATTTCACCTTAGCGATTGTGCCTGTCAGTGTTTGTTTGATCAGTCGTAGTGTTTTAGTATCAAGTCTATGTTCTTCCAGGATATTAAACAAAGATTTTCGATCAATGGAATCTTATGCTTTTTTGAAATCTACGAACGTACAGATCACTGGGGTATTCCTTTTATTTGCAATATTGTTTTCAGGTTGAAAATTTGTTCTGTGCACGAGCGACCCGGACGGAAGCCTGCCTGGTACTCACCAATGTTGTGTTCTATCTGTTTTTGTGTACTTTGAAGAAGACATGTTGACATTATTTTGTAGGTAACTTGCAGTAAAGAAATTCCTTTGCATATATATATATATATATATATATATATATATATATATATATATTTATGCACTAGCTGTTACCCGTTGCGGCTTTGCCTGCAATTATAATTTAGGTAATAAAATTTAAAGTCGATTTTCAAAATCAGAAGAGCTTCATTTCAATTTAATATATTTCTATATACAGTACGAATTATGGTTTTCGGTCAAAACATATAGATTTTTGCTACTCGATACACTAGAACAGGATTCTGTTAAATTTTAATAAAATACAGTATTATTATAACGTCACTATTATACAATTAACACTTGAATACTAAATAACTAAGTTGAACTGGGTAAGTAGTAATTAAAATAATTTAAATATTTATTATTCACACCAATCAATATAGGCCTATAATAAACATGTAAAATGTCACTACTGTACACATAGCACATGTCACAAAACTAAATACTAAATAATTATGTTGGACTAGGTACTTAGTATAATGGTGTTTAAAATAATTTTAAAAATATTTATTATTCACATTTACCAATATAGGCCTATAATTAAACGCATAAAACGTCACTGTTGTACAGTTAACACATGCCACAAAATTAAATACTAAATAATTATGTTGGGCTGGGTAAGTATAAAGGCGTTTTTAAATTCGGGAATAGGCGTATGTTTATCTAAGGTACCTAAAGCATGTTCATACAAAAATTCATCTTATTTGGTCCAGTAGTTAAAGCATGATTGAATATCAAACCAACAAACACACAAACTTTCAGAAATATAATATGACTAGCTGTTACCCGTTGCGGCTTTGCCTGCCTTTATAATGTAAGCAATAAAATTTATAGTCGATTTTCAAAATCAGAATAGGTTCATTTCATTTTAATATATTTCTATATACAATATTATACGATTTATGGTTTTCGACCAAGACATATGAATTTTTGCTACTCGATATCCTAAAACAAGGTCCTGTCATATTTTAATAAAATACAGTATTATTAAAAAATCACAATTATACAATTAAACTGGAATAGTATTGGGTTTATCTCAGGTACCTAAACCGTGTTCATACCAAATTTAATCTCAATTGGTCCAGTAGTTAAAATGTGATTGAATAACAAACAAATAAACATAAACAAACTTTCAGAAATATAATATGATTAGCTGTTACCCGTCACGACTTTGCCCGCAATCATAATTATACATTAAAGATCATGCATCAACGTGTTAGGGCCAAGAACCGTGTCAGTTAGGTTATGGTGTTGTTTTTTTTAAATAAAGGTTTTTTTTAACGCATCACCGTGTTAAGCCTAACAATCGTGTTAGTTAAGTTATGGAGTACTTTTTTAAAAAATTAAGGTTTTTTCCTGCATCACCGTATTAGGCCATCAACCGTGTCAGTTAGGTTATGGAGTACTCTTTAAAAAAAAAAAAATAAAGGTTTTTTTTAATGCGTCACCGTGTTAGGCCTAACAACCATGTTAGTTAGCTTATGAAGTATTCTTAAAAAAAATATAAAGATTTTTTCACGCATCACCATGTTAGGCCTAACAACCGTGTCAGTTAAGGAATACTCTTTAAAAAAAAATAAAGTTTTTTTTCACAAATCACCATGATAGGCCCAACAACCATGTCAGTTAGGATATGTAATATTCTTTAAAAAAATATAAAGGTTTTTTTACGCATTACCGTGTTAGGCCTAACAACCGTGTCAGTTAGGATATGTAGTATTCTTTAAAAAAATATAAAGGTTTTTACGCATTTAAATCTGCACTCTTTTTTACATTTAATATTGAAAATTCAACACAAAGTAACAAATAAGAGTCAGTTTTGAAAAAATTTCAACTAAAATAATTGAAAATGTAATATTAAAAGCAATAATTTGGCAATAAATAAAACACAGATTAAGATTCTTAAAGTGGTATTAGATCTATGTCCATCTCAGGTACCTAAATCTCAGGTCCAGTAAACAGTATTTAAACATAACTACAGTTAACACATGCCACAAAACTAAATACTACATAATTATGTTGGGCTGGGTAAGTAGTATAATGACGGTTTTTAAAATGGGAATAGGCCTATGTTTATCTCCGATATTTAAACCATTTTCGTACCAAGTTTCATTTCAATTAGTCCAGTGGTTAAAGCGTTATTGAATAACAAACAAACACACAAACTTTCACAAATATAATATGATTAAGATATATGATTAAGAAACATAATATAGAAGATATATATTACATTAAATTTATTCTGCAAAATATATATATTTAACTGTAAACGCTATAAACAATTGTGTGTGGTAAACTGGCCGGTATGTGGTACAATGGCGTAATTTATAATTGCAATAATGATTATTGATATACATAATATTATACAAATAAACATGGATCAATCAAACAATTTAGTCAGTAGTGCGTTTTGAACTAACATCCTTTAGTTTTATAAGCAGAAAACCGCGTGATAATTTTTATCTGACGGGAGTTCAAAGTATTTTCTCTATCAAAATTAACTTGTATCATGTTTTAGGGCTGGTTGTGATGGATTTTGCCATTGCGTGATGCGAGTGCACGAATTTATATTGATACTAAATAGCGTATGTATTTTGCGCGTAACAAGTCTCATATTATTTTCATAAGTTATGAAAATAAAAACAATAAAATGAATATTACCGAAATTATATAAAAAATAACAAATAAATGTTTTATTAATATTGTAAAAAAAATTATTATTTAAAAATACAATACATATAATTATAATTGTTAAGAAAAAATACCAAATTAAGAGCAATTTTTTAATTACAAATTTCTGTTACTGAATAACAAATAAATATCATATGTCGTGTTTTATAACAAATTATCGTATTTAAAATAAAAAGGAAGATAAAACATGATATACGATTTTTATTTTTGGTTCAATAACAGAAATTATTTTTTTCGCCAAGCGCTCTGAAAGCGTCCGGTTCAAAAAAATGTTTGAAATAGTTTTCGAGAAAAATGTTCAAAATCAGATTTTTTTAATTAGCTTGATGATTTTGCAAAAAATATAATTCGTACAAAATGTATAAGACCTTACAGCCCAAATACCTGGTTCTGGAGCTTTAAGAAAACTACTCATCAGATTTCGTAGGTTAATAATTGAAGTCTGTGAGCAAATTTTTATTAAACAAATTTACGGTTCCAAATTAAACCGGAAAAGCGAAAATAAATCCAGGCTAATTTATGCAGATTTTAATGCCGATATTTGTTTTCAACCGTAGGTTATCCTGCTGTTTATGTGTGACTTAAATAAAATAAAAGTTTTTTGTTTTTCTTTAGGAAATATTAAAGACAGACCAGACAATCGAAAAAAGAAATCAGTTTCATGAATATTATTACTGGAAGTTTTTTTTTTTATTTTGACTAAAGGAATAATTTCCAAAAGTCTGAGAACATAACTTGTAATAAATTTTTATAATATGTTATGTTTGCAATATAATTCTTTAACTTTTTCCGTATTTTAGGATCTCATATATTAATAGAAAAACTGGATAGCAAAATATTTTTTTATCACTATAGTTTACTATGTTAAAAATCGTAAAAATGATATTTTTTATAATCTTGGTAACAACATGACATGTGAATATTAACTAGACCTAATTTCATTATAACTCCAAATAAAAAAACCTTTTTTTTCTAAATTTCATTTGGGTTCTTATTTAATAAACTAACATTTTGTTTATTTAATAGGACCGCACTATTTAAAATATTTTAGGAATAGAAATTATATATGTGATGAAATAAACAATGTTGATCCAAACTTGGCTATTTTATACAGTTTTTTAAAAGTTTTTATAATTCTAAATATTTAAAATGCATGTGCATTAATTAAGGTTCCACTAAATTTATTTCTACTATGATTTACTCAATTACTAAGTTTATCTTCTAAATTTATTAAATTTACTAAATCTACTAATTTTATTTATTCTAAATTTATTAAGGTTCTACTGTTAAATTTATCAAATAGTACTCAATAAAATATATAGTTCAACTTCAGAAAATAATGATGTCGTTGCTGTGGAAATAGTGGTCTAGGAATGGAAGAAAGCGACGTTTCGTAGGCTCACTGCTGTAATGAAAACGAAAGTTTAGGGAACTGCGACGTCACATAGAACAATTTTCGCTCAACCCCTCAACGGATTTGGAGAGGGAAAGATAGACAGACAGACAGACAGCGAGAAAGAGAAAGACAGAGAATGCCATCATCCCTACATCTGTCTTTCTCTGAGCTACAAGTGCAGGAAAAAAACATGCAACGCTGCCTATCGGCGGGGGATCCAAGTAGCGTTCTCGGCCGATTAAAATGTGCTGACTATTTCAGGCAAGAAGTGTCCTTCTTATAGATTTTGTATTCATTGTTATTACGGAGGTTTTGCTCCATTTGGTCAACCTTTTTGTTGTGCGGTTGGGTCCAGCTCATTCTATTTTACATTCTTACTTATGGGAACACCCACAAGTAGTTAAGGGAAAGAGGTCCGCATACATAGAGACCTGAATGCATGGGTAGGGGTACGGTACACTGTGAGATTCCCAGGGCTCCCAGGGCTCCGTCTGGTACACTATTAAGGCCGGTGACATTCACTCCATCAGCACGGATCGCTTTACACTTTAGATTTAGCCAAGCTATGTTGATTTGTGTGTGTGTGTGTGTGTGTGTGTGTCGTGAGTAGATCTAGAGGTATGGTGCGGATTGCTGAGCCCATCAGCTGCTCAATTTAGCTGCCTCTGCCAGAATGCGACAGCGTAATAATAAACATATTATCTTGTTTATATCTCAAGTGAAAGGACTTTTTTTTAATTTATGTGTATTTATCAAATCCCCCCGTGTCTATACATTTCCAATCTCTTATTGTTAATTCAAGTTAATGTAATAATCAAAACTTTTATTTTTTAAGTTACTTGCCTTTAATAGCAAATGTTTTAGATTTTTTTTTAAATTACAATAAAAGGTCGTTTTTACATTAAAGACGGATATTTTAAATCTAAAATTACATTTAAGGTGTGTTTTTCGCACGTTTACACAAACATAGTTGTGTGCAACAACTTGAAATGCATATACAGAAACGTGTTTAAATGTTGGTTTTATTTTGTTTAAGGAAGTTATTTTGTATCAGCTATAATATAGTTAAAGCGATACGAAGAGTTAATAAAACGTCTAAATTGATTAACCAATAGCTTTTTTGCACTAATTTCGCTAGGTTAAAATACAAATATTTAATACACATTAGACCACTATACAAACTCAGACTGTATTAAAAGATCTTTTTTTGACTTTCTCACAGTGACATATTTACTAATTACTATTAAGTAAAAATAGTTTTGTGATTTAAAAAAATTAATGTTATCATGATTTGATAGAGTTTTTGGGAGCAACTACATGGTTTTACTTGGATGATTGTCCGCGCTTGTGTGTTGTGTGTGTGTGTGTGTGTGTGTGTGTGTGTCTTTCACTTAAAAAAAAAAATTGTGTCGCAGAGATGTTTTTGCAAAGGTTTTCAATGTAATTCACAATTTTTCATTCGTAAAGGAATACAATGATAAAACACACACGCGCGCGCGCGCGCACACACACACACACACACACACAGATATAAAACATATAACATACAATGCAAAACATGTTTGTGTTAGGTTCAAGTGTGAAGTGTTTGTGTTACGTGTATTTGTTAAGTTTTAGTATGTAAGTGTTAGTTTTAAGTGTTAGGTGTAAGTATTAAGTTTATGTGTAAAGTGTAAGTGTATAGTGTGGGGTTAAGAGCAGACGTGAAATTATGTGTGGGTGTGCCTTTTTATCTGGGCCTTTTCAGCCGGGCTATTGGGAGTTAATTGCGGGTCGTTCTACATTAGTTGTATAAACATTCGGAGTTTATATAAGGAGCTGGTGGTGAAAGTTTCCTTCAGTTCGACTTCAGACTTAGAGCGAGAATAACCTCGAAGATGCCAGATACGCTTTTGGCGTGTGTTTGTGTGTGTGTGTGCACGCGCGCGTGCGTGTGTATTTGTGGGTTTGGATCTTACCATGATGGCACTTCAGTTGCTCATTTCGTAGGTTAAACTTGCTAATAAAGTCATGTCAGTCAGTCGGCGAGTTAAAATGCGTAATACAAAACAAAACAAAAAATGCTTTCAGAAATACAATTAAACATTATTGCTGTCAAAACCATATCTGAATTGACCGCAGAAACAGTAAACGCTCAACAAATATTTTATGAACGCTGGTGTAAAAAATAGAAAACCCTAAATGAAAACACAATTTTCATTGTTTTAAGTTATAGTACAAATATTGTTTCCGCTCGGTATAGCTTTAATTAAATTTGCACCGAATGAATCAAACTTTCTCGCCAATTAGCAATTAGTTAGGCGAGAATATATATTTATTTTGTTTAAGGAAGTTATTTTGTATCAGCTATAATATAGTTAAAGCGATACGAAGAGTTAATAAAACGTCTAAATTGATTAACCAATAGCTTTTTTGCACTAATTTCACTAGGTTAAAATACAAATATTTAATACACATTAGACCACTATACAAACTCAGACTGTATTAAAAGATCTTTTTTTGACTTTCTCACAGTGACATATTTACTAATTACTATTAAGTAAAAATAGTTTTGTGATTTATATAAATATAAATATATATATATATATATGTGTGTGTGTGTGTGTGTGTGTGTGTGTGTGTGTGTGTGTGTGTTCCTTCACGGATATTAAAATGTGAATCACATTGGAAACCGGTGTACATCCGTTCGACACAATTGTTTCTGGAAGAAACATTGTTCCGACGTTTTGCCAAAATCGTATCTAGCACCTTCGGGGTTATTCTCACTCCAAGTCTGAAGTCCCATCTCCATTTAGCGTCTAAGCCCAATGTTAAATGTGCATTACTGCTTCACACTAAAGTGCAAACTCTCCAATCTATAACTCGTTATAGCCGATCTTTACCTATGTTTTTTGTACCGTTAATAAAGTTGTTTGTCCCATCTCATTTAGCGTCTAAGCCCAATGTTAAATGTGCATTACTGCTTCACACTAAAGTGCAAACTCTCCAATCTATAACTCGTTATAGCCGATCTTTACCTATGTTTTTTGTACCGTTAATAAAGTTATTTGTCCCATCTCCATTTAGCGTCTAAGCCCTGTGTGAAATGTACATTCCTGCTTCACACTAAAGTGCAAAATCTCCAATCTATAAATCGTTATAGCCGATCTTTACCTATATTTTTTGTACCTTTAATAAAGTTGTTTGTCTTATCTCCATTTAGCATCTAAGCCCTGTGTGAAATGTGCATTACTGCTTCACACTAAAGTGCAAAATCTCCAATCTATAAATCGTTATAGCTGATCTTTACCTATGTTTTTTATACCTTTAATAAAGTTGTTTGTCCCATCTCCATTTAGCGTCTAAGCCCAATGTTAAATGCGCATTACTGCTTCACACTAAAGTGCAAAGTCTATAACTCGTTATAGCCGATCTTTACCTATGTTTTTTGTACTGTTAATAAATTTGTTTGTCCCATCTCCATTTAGCCTCTAAGCCCTTTGTGAAATGTACATTCCTGCTTCACACTAAAGTGCATACTCTGCAATCTATAAATCGTTATATCCGATCTTGACCTATGTTTTTTGTACCGTTAATAAAGTTGGTCGTCCCATCTCCATTTAGCATCTAAGCCCTGTGTGAAATGTACATTCCTGCTTCACACTAAAGTGCATACTCTGCAATCTATAAATCGTTATATCCGATCTTGACCTATGTTTTTTGTACCGTTAATAAAGTTGGTCGTCCCATCTCCATTTAGCATCTAAGCCCTGTATGAAATGTACATTCCTGCTTCACACTAAAGTGCATACTCTGCAATCTATAAATCGTTATATCCAATCTTGACCTATGTTTTTTGGTCGTCCCATCTCCATTTAGCGTCTAAGCCCTGTGTGAAATGTACATTCCTGCTTCACACTAAAGTGCATACGCTGCAATCTATAAATCGTTATAGCCGATCTTAAAATATGTTTTTTGTACCGTTATAATATCAACGGTATGCAATATTAAAATATCTTATATTTCAATCTACGATTTTATGCTATCTCCATTATCATAAGAACGTTATAATAGACATGACAAACGTGAATTTGTAGAGCCCACTTTTACATTTGAATAACGCCAAAAATGTAATTATCTTATTCTGATTTTTTTGCACTGCTGATTAAAAACTGTAATTTACCAGTTCATCATTTTCCAAATAATATTCCCCAAGATTTTCCTCAACAATTTTCTTCAAACAATTACGAGGTTTTACAAAAAAATACGACACAATATTAAGCTACTCTTTTATTGTTGAACATGATTAAGTCTGCCTTTATTGAAAATCTAATAATAACCGAGTTGTATTACACAAAAACCTTATCTTGGTAATCAACTGAAACAGAGCTTTTCTACACATTCTGAGATTTCAGTCTTCAGTATATATATTGCGCAACAGCCTTACACAAACTTTCTCATTTTCATTTAAGCGGTTCGGGAGATATCGATTGAAAAAACGCAAGTGCTAAAAAATTAATTTATGAAAACAGATGATCAAATGTTGCTAAAATTTTGGTCATGTATATAAAAGGCATATATGCATATGTCGCAAATTATTTAAAGCGAGGGTTCCAAATTTGAAAAAAATACAGTTTAAGAGTAAATCGGGAACAACTGAAAAAATGAAACCACTGTTAATTTTCGGTTTTTTTTCAATTTACACGGAGACTGTAAGTCTTTTATCTTAATATTTGACGTACTGATTTTTATTACGGATCTTCATAAATTATATGACAAAAATTTGAGAAAATTATAATGGAACGAATTTGAGAAATTTGATCAATTTTTCTGTCTCTTTATTATTTACCCAAAGAGGATTTTTGTTTTGTGACCCATATGTTCTGTTAAGGTACTTACGTACCTTAACACACTGTCAGGTACTTATTTCACACACACACATGAAATTTAAACAAAATTCATAAAAATCATTAGAGTCGATTTTGAGAAATTTCGGTGTTTCAGTATTTTGACAAAAAAAAATTTAATATTGACCTTCAAGTTAAATTTCACCAATAGGCTTGATGATCAACTCGTTCAGTCATCATCGATGCGAACAGGTACACACAAATCATAAATATATTTGTGTAAAAACAGGGTCCAAAACATGGTTTGGTATTCGAAATGCTAGTCCCGGCTTGTACGACGGGGCTAGGTAATTGTCAGTAGGGTCACAACCTATAGGCCTAAGTTTAATGACTTTAAAGTAAATATTGAAATTGTTCTAAACATGTTATGCAAAAAAGAGGCATTTTCAATGGGATTGTCTATTCGTGATTAATTAGATATACAAAATATTGTCTGATTTGTGATACCGTGCTAGCGCATCCAAGATGCCGTTTAGCCTATGACAGTTAATTAAAAGTGCCTTTTATGTTAAAATTTTCCACAGACAGTAAGTTTTAGCGCAAGGTTTTTAGGTGCTACAATGTAAAAGATCTCGATTTGAAAATGCTGGTTTTAGAGAAAATTTTCGATTTTAAAAATTTTCGGTTGTCAACTGTTAACTTAAACAAAAAGTCTTAATTTGCTTATGAGACAGACCCCACAACCGTTGGTACAATAGTTTTATTTTTAGCTTTAAGCCGTCAAAACGTTACTTCCAAACGATCGTGTAATGAGTCTCACAATTTCAAATTTTGCAGTGGCACCTGGGATATTATTCTTCTGAGACCAAGTTGCCGATAATAGGGTCTTTATTAGCCTTTGGTAAGCAAAAGATATATATACTTTTTTAAGTAACAACTGTAAATAACTTATTTATACACTGTATTATGTATACAAGTTAATATGATTAATTACTTTTGGTGCTATCCTATTTGATATTTACTGAAGGAAAAACACAGGTTATCAATTTTTATGAATTGTTTTAGAAGGCAACTCATAAATATAATGGGCGTGTCAAATCTTAAAAAATTTCAAAGCGCTTTGGATCAACGTTTTTCTGACGCGTAATTTAAAACGTATTTCACTATCCCTCACTAATTAACAGGAAATTTCAACTTTTACTTTAATCATAGAGTTTCCTCGAAGTATTTTTAATTAAAAAAATGACATCATTTTTGTTTAAGATCTAAAAGCCTAATTACTGGAAAATAATATTAAATCAATTTTTAAATTATTTCGAACAATCAGTCAAACAAAACAAACTTGAACATTAAAACTAACGGAATATTAATTACAAAGATTGATTTTATTTAATAAAATGAAGTCTTTAAACGAATTAACAAAAACAAAGAAAAAATGCTTTTTTTATAAAATAAATATACAAATTGCATTTATTGTTATTATTTTCGGTAAGAGGTATTTTGATTTCAATTTAAAACTAATTGATTGATTAGTAAAAATATTTCTTTAATTTCTTGCTTCCTTATAAAAAACCTTTCTTAATAATATCTAAAAAAATATTTTTTTTAGATTAATTCTAATATCTAAGCTTGTCAAATCGATCCATCACCAATAAAATTAATATATGCAAATATATCCTTTTAAAATAAATTCAAAAACTTAAATTAGAATAATTTTTCTAATTGAAATAACGCCTTGCATTAATAACTTATTGGGATAGAACTGGGCATTTTTAACATTTATTGTTGGCAGCACTGTGATGAGGTCGCTCTAAAGACTTCTAAGCTAGCCCTATGGGAGTTTAATCAACCTTTGACGGATAAACTGAAAATTCAGTTGATACAACATCCTTTCTGCTACCTTCATCATGATCAGATAGGTCTTAGACACATATACATACTTACACACAAACACACACACACACACACACACACACACACATACATACATACATACATACACACACACACACACACACACACACACACACACACACACACACACACACACACACACACAAGTGCGTGCATACACACACTCTAGCGTACACACACACACACACACACACACACACACACACACACACACACACACACACACACACACACATACACACACCGTTATTGCTGGATTTGTAACAATAACACAATAACAACAAAAATGAATTCTCATAATATTTTGTAAACCTACGATTTTATGTTACTTTAATTTTGAAATATTAGACGACCGCCATTTTGAAAATAGATTAAATACCTTTTCAATTTTCTTCTCCAATAAAGTTTTGTTAAGGTAAACACGTGTGAATTTTTTTTCGTAGTGTAGCGGTTAATGTGTAGTATTTAAGAAAACACACATACAGACCACAAGCCAGAAAAAAAGCATTTTAAGAAATACCTTCATAAGAACATTATTCTTTAGTTTTGCCTGTATAATTATGTCCTGAATTCTTTGCTATATATATCTTTGCTGGGAGCGCCTAGGTGTATGACAAAACCGGGCGCGAAGCGGCAATTTGGCCTCAATACCTAATTCCGCTTTTGTACCCATGTAAACTAATTTTAAGTGGAAACATTGCATTATTTTTTGTTATACTTTGTTTCTAATTGATTT
Source organism: Callitettix versicolor (assembly GCA_022606455.1). NCBI lineage: Eukaryota > Metazoa > Arthropoda > Insecta > Hemiptera > Cercopidae > Callitettix > Callitettix versicolor. The sequence goes on from CM040182.1 coordinate 25,508,632, forward strand.
ATTTTAATTTTCAGTTTTTAATAGTTATGTTTATTTAAAAAAGATTTAATATTTGAAACATAGTTAATGAATTCAAAAACTTGTCTGAAAAAGGATTTCATTTTATACAAAAAACATGACAAATATTACGGAATTCTTAGTGGTCACACTTATAAAAAAACTAAATTTATAAACAAAAATTTAAAAATTAATATTTACAAATTTAATCTGAGTCAACGTCCAACTGTTGCTTCAGCTTCGTGCAAACAGTTTGTGCAAATAACGGTCATCTGGCTGTGATTCTTAAAACATTCTTATTACATTCTTTGCGGACGATTTTGGTTCTGTTATTTTTGTGTGGTCCGCAAATATGTCAAATAGGTCTACGTGTTGCTACTTGAGCCTGTTGTTTTTCCAATAACTTATATTTGCCCAAAAAAAACTTGAAGACCTTTTGGAAGAGTTAGGATTGTCGCTCTAGCTTTCAAGTGTCCATTCATGAAACTGAGTGCCAATTTTTCAAAAAGTTTCGTCTTCGCTCACTGTAATCCAGACGGTTGAATTTGTAAATTATATTTGCATTTATTCCGACAATTTCTAAATGCCATAATGCGATAAATGCCGATAAAAAAGGGGCCATTGTCAAACGTCTCGTGCTTCGGGATGTCGAGTAACTGGCACACATTTGATCGACAGTAACAACGCCACATTTTGTAACGTTATAATCAAAATTTACAATAGACTTTTTGGAATCTTCGTCAATAAAATAGAAACAAGATAAAAAAAAATACTAAACTAAAACACTGAACACAAAACAAAAACAAAAAAGAAGGGTAAACAAGTGACTATGTATGCACAAATATAGTGAGATAACATTACGAAAGCAGTTACACGTTTGGGCGCGGGGCGGCAACTTGGCCGCAGACGTAACTATCTCGCATTCATGCCTTATTTCCAGACGGACTGAAAATAAGGTGGTATTATTTTTATACAGTTCGTGTCCCTCAAGGTGGTTTTGACAAATACTCAAAGCCCTGAAAACATTTCTCCATCGATACCTACCGTAAGACGTGAAAATAAAATATTGCGGCCAATTTGCCGCTGGAGCGCCCACTTAAGGGATATATATATATATATATATATATATATATATAATTTTTAAGGCGAAAAGCACACTGAGGCTATTATCGCCTTCCTAAATGTAAGTGTGAGTGTAAATTGTTAAAGTCGTAAGTGTAGTATTGTAAGTGTAATTGTGTGTTAGACTCAGGTACCACGAGGTCCGTCTAAATCCTCTCAATAGGTGCAGCTAGTCTGCACACTACCCTTCAGGAAGCACTATATATATATATATATATATATATATATATATATATATATATATATATATATATATATGTGTGTGTGTGTGTGTGTGTGTGTGTGTGTGTGTGTGTGTGTGTGTGTTTGTGTCGTAGTCCCTTAGCCATTCAGTCACATAGCTATGCGTCTAAAGTAAATCAGACACTTAGCTCGGGGTAGGTTTTCAAAGCCTGCAACATATTTTAAATATTTAATGACGTATCTGTCATTTGGATTTTTTATAAACTTTATTTTTATAAATATTTATTATATTACATATTATTTAAAACAGAATATCATTTTAAAAGCTATTTATATTACTTAATTTATATTGATCCGTCAATACCATTGTAAATTTTTTAAAGAATATTTCCCAAATATAATCAATAGTTTAGTAAATAGGCCTTTTTGTGTACAAAATATCACTTGTGCTTGTAGAAAACACACACTCATGCGAAAAAGTGGCATTTTGCGCGAAAGATTACATAAAATATAACATAAAAATGTCGACACTTTCGGCATATTTAGGTTCCTGTAGAGAAAAAATGCCGTACGTACATTTAACTCCCAATATTGAAAATTCAAATTAATACCACTGAATATAAATTTAATAATTTTCATGCACAAAGAACGACTAGTATGTCAACCTACATACGTACGTAAATATTGTTCAATTTATGTTTCGGTTGTGTTGGTACTTAGTATAATGTGAGAGTTTTGTGGGAATTTGTGTAATGGATTACATTTTGTGTATAAGGAATATTGTGTTATAATTTATGAGATAATGTGTTATATTTAAAGGATCAAATGATCCTTTAACAGTATTTTGTGTATTTTTTTGTAATTTTAATGGTAGGTTTTTGCAAGTACAAGACAATAGCCGGTTTTTCAGTGAAACTATTTTCACGAGATTGTACAATAAAAGCGTATAGTGCTTATTAGTTCGGCATAAACAACATATGTTTTTTGTTTTATTGCTTAGTTGTCTTTGTTTCTATGTTTTTGTTTTTTCTCTTATAGGTTTTTTTTTACTAAAACACCATTCTTACATTTGCACATATACTCGTTTCAAGTACAGATTATAAAAAGCATAAACTATTGATTACAATTATTATTGATAAAATATTCAATGTAAATGACAATGAAGTGATATTTTACTTAATGTGACAGACACAATTTTTTTCAAAGATCGATAGATTTATTTATGTCTTGAATTATTTAGTACTGGATCTTGGAAAGAAGCGTCTGTTTATTAGAAAATAAGTAATTGGGTTTTTATTGCTAAGAAATGTAATAAGTTCGTTTGTTTTGTAGGTTTTTCTTTTTAATAACAGCCAATTTTACATTATCTACCCATTTTCAGTTCGATGTTTGTATTCGTAGCTTATTTTGTCAGTTTGTATGTGTGTGTGTGTGTGTGTGTGTGTGTGTGTGTGTGTGTGTGTGTGTGTGTGTGTGTGTGTGTGTGTGTGTGTGTGTGTGTGTGTGTGTGTGTGTGTGTGTGTGTGTGTGTGTGTGAAATAATATTACATTATCCAATAAGTGTGCAAAAATGCAATTCTGGATACGAGTTCTGTATCATATGTTATGCAGTATATTTGCGCAAAAGTCACGTTTTTGCACAGAAATCAAAACCTATGCTTCATAACGTTACTCTAACATAAAAATGGCATTTGCAGACTTGCGAGTAAAAGTATCGTTCGATACATATGCTACAGATGTCTTTAATAGCGAATTATTGTATTAATTATTTTGCTACTGATAAAATATTAAAAATATTCATTAAAATTTTCTTATCAATACAAAAACTATGTTTAAAACATAACATGCTAAGCTTATTTAAAAATGTAATAAAGACAGTTATTTATTACAAACTTTTCCCTCATACAAAAATTTAGTTACATAAGAAGGACCTACAGGGGGCATAGAATACCAGTACATAGATTGGTCCTGCATATACCAACCTATATGTATTCGTATTGTATACATTCGTGAACACAATCAGGAGTGAGACAAACCTCACCAAATTATATTATATACAAAAAAATATAGAAAAATAATAAATGAGTTATTAGATATGCATATCATTCAGTCTATTACGTTAAAGTACTTGAGTTTGTCCTTTAATTTACTTCGCAACACTTCAGCACCAACTTCTAAACTTTTAAGTTCCACTAAAAGTTAATTATAATACTTTATTGCATAGTATGTGCAACTCTTTTGACCAATTGTTACATACTACATATACATATAAATAATTTTTCTAATATGTTCCAAACATGATGCAGGCTGTAAAACCCTATCCCGGACTAAGTATCAGACTTACTTTAGACGCATAGCTAGTGACTAATTTGCTCCAGTACATAGATTTCTCTCTCTCATTCTCTCTCTCTCTCTCTCTCTCTCTCTCTCTCTCTCTCTTTCTTATATATCAAGGTACTCGACAGCCACGCTTGAATCAAATAGAACATAAAATTGCGAACATGAGCGAACTAAAACACGCCCCCCCCCCCACCCATCAACCCCCCACGCGCGCGCGCACACACACACACACACACACACACACACACACACACACTATTACGTTCCCATAATAAATCTTTGTTTGCTAGCTACAGAGGAGAAGGGGTGTGGGCCATAGCTAATTTTGTATCTTATTTCAATGAACCATTTTTTGAGCGCCACGTTATCTTTAATTTTAATATAATTTATACCCCATTGTTTAGGCCAAGACAACGAGGATGTCTGTGCGAGGTTACAATGCACAGGGTGACCAAAGAAATCAAAGTTGTTGCTTTTCACAAATTTATAATTGTCTTGTTTTTTTTAATATGCCGCATTAAAAGTTAAAAAAACAAGTAGTGACAGGCAAGTAGTAATATGTAAATTAATTACTTCTGTTTTTATACAATATTGAAAAGGAAAAAATAATTAAAGAAAAGAACATTTATATTGATAAATTAGTTCAACTTTCAACAAGGCAAACAACAACAAAAATCAAAACTTAACTTAAACTTTAACTTAAACTCAAAAACTAAACTTATATCTTTACCAACCTTTTGGAATATAACTATAATCTTACGGATGTCAGTTAGCCACCATAACAAACTTTAGCAAAACAAAAATAACTCTTGAACTAAAATATATTCTTCTGGAAGATATAAGGTTCACTAAAAGTAACAAATAATATTATTAGTGACGTCACTATGACTAACTAAAATAATACGCCAGGCCCTTTACAAAAATATATTAGTGAAAAAAAAATGAATTACAGATACAGACTTTAATGGTATTAAACAGGTTGATTGTTTTTCCCAGCTAATGAGAGTTTAGTGGTTTTCCTCCTTAGGTTAGCCGATATATCTTTTCTTGAAAACGGAGCTGCAAAATCGGTGAAAACACCCAAGTTCGCACTGTCAACATTTTTTTATAAAATTCTCTCCTTACTGGTAATACAAAAAAAAAAAAAAAAATAGGCCTTCCGCATGAAATTTATGACGGTTTGCGTGTTCACGAGAATGTTCCATATCCAACAAAAATTGCGATGCACAATGTCACCTATCTAAGCGCAGTAGCCTTGCGCGAACTAGACTTGGCCTCACTAGTCGGACGCAAAAAAAAAAAAAAAAAAAATCCAGAACAGACTGGTCGTTCGTCTCAATCGTTCCTTCCGAACAGCTGTTTATTTAGCGTATCATACTTATCGATATTGCACAATTCAACTTATATTTACCTTAGATATCCAATTGAGGATCTGAGATGTCTCATTACACCCCTTCCTCGAAAAGAAAATTGGTTCAATTTTCTTGTTGTTCACATTCTTCACGGGAATCATAAAGAAGAGGCTTGAGATCCTGCGCATACCATCTCTCTTGAGGTCTTTTAAATCTTTAAGTTTATAGGTTAAATGTCCAACATTTATCTTGAAAATAATTGGTCCAAAGAACTTTGGAGCTAGCTTTGCCGAAAAATAATTAACAGTACTAGACTGTGGGAAATTTTTCCTCCACACTTTATCATTTACGTTAAAAATCACAGGTCGTCGTCTTAAGTTATAATGTCTGGCACTTACGTCATAAGCGTGCTGTAAACGTTTCTTAACGTCTTGATGTACAGAGACAAGTCGGTCGAACTGTTTAATGTGATGGCTTCTGTCTCCAATCAGAGGTATATCTTTGTAGTTTTCCAATTTTATCCACCCTATATCTGGAACGATCTGCAAGAATGGTCGTTGTTGGCCATGTAGAATCATTTCTTTATTATGATTTAGGAAATATGGGGTCCTTTCAGTAACCTCGTGACACGCTGTCCTAAAAGTACATCTCAACGTTGACTTTGTCCCAGTGCCATTGATTTCCTTTTACATACGACATTATCATCGTTTTGACCACTATATTTACTCGTTCTGTAGGATTGGCTTGTGGATGATAGTAAGCATTGTACAGCTTCCGTATTCCTTTAACAGATTCTTAAATTTATTACTGGTATATTGTGTACCGTTATCGCAAATTATTACTTTAGGTAATCCGAATTGCAAAAATATGTCTTCTTCAAGATGTTTCACTATAACATCCGTGGTAGCTGTCCTAAGTGGTTTAAATACTGTATATTTTGTGAACCAGTCGCAGCTGACTACTAGAAATCTGTTACTTTTGGTAGAACTGGGAACAGGTCCCATGATATACTGATCATCTCCCACGGCTGGGTAACTATCTTTGGAAGCCCATCAATCCAGCAGGTTTGAGCTGCAAAGGCTTATTTCTCAAACACGTATAGCATTGTCTCACATATTTCATTACATCTGTTTTAATTTTAGGCCAGTAATAAATTTTAGTTATCCTCTTTGTAGATATTGAACGCCCCTAAATGACCTGAAGTCTGAGAATCATGGCATTCCCAAAGAGCTTTTACCCTTAGTTCCTTTGGTAGAACGATTTTCCAGTTAGGAAAATTGATTCGTTAGGAAAATTCCAGTTAGGAAATTTTGCCTGTTGCATGTTCGGTATCTTTCAATAATCTCCCAGCTTGAACCATCCACTTTGGGTACATCTCTTGTTTAGACGTTACCTTCGAGACCATTCCATTATACCATTTATCTTCTACAACATCTGGTACTGTAATTAGGTTAATATCTGCATTTTCCAACTGCCCATCTTCCAAGTCTGGAAACTTGGTCTTTTAAATTGTCTAACCACTTTAGTGAATAGTGATCCATAACCACTTGGAAATGATTCCCTTCAAGGTAAGGTCTAAATCGTTCTACGGCTCACAATACAGCCAAACACTCCCTTCGGTGTAGAAAATAAACGTTCACCTTTAGTCAAACTAGGACTGCCATATGCGATAGCAGAGACCTTTTATTCGTCTCTGTGTTTCTGTGCCAGTACACAGCCTAAGCCAACTCCTGGGGCTTTGAGAAATCGGGACAGGTCAGCACTGGTGCAGTAATCAGTCTCTCCTTTATATTTTTAAAAGCATTTTCAGTTTCTTCACTCTATAACCATTTTGGGGTTTTCCTTGTCAAATTAGTCAAAGGAGTGACAATCGAAGAAAAGTTCTGAAAAAAGCGCCGATACCAAGATGCTACACCCAAAAATCTTCTCAGCTGCCGATCATTCTGTGACCTAGGGAATTCTAAAATGGCTTTAACTTTTTCTGGGTCTACGTGGAGGCCGTTGACGTCTACTACATACCCCAAATAGCGTAACTCATCTCGACAAAACTGGCATTTTTCTCTATTCAGTGTCAGTCCAGCAACAATTAACCTCTGAAATACCTTACTTAATATTTCGATATGTAATTCAAACGTTGTTGTTACATATATAATGTCGTCCAAATACACGAAAACATAAGGTGACACGTATTCTCCTAATACTAGATCAATAAGTCGTTGCCAGGTAGCTGGTGAATTATGTAATTCAAACGGTATCCTGACGAACTGACATAATCCACGTCCTGGTACTGTGAATGCGGTCTTCTCTTTACTTTTTTCTTCTAGCGGTATTTGCCAATATGCCGATTTAATGTCTAATGAAGTCAAATACTTAGCATCTCTCAGCCTATCAAGAATGGCACTAACATATGGTAGCGGATATGCGTCCTTTTTAGTGACTTTATTAACTTTTCTAAAATCAACGCATACACGGTTAGTTCCATATTTCTTTTTCACAAGAATCACTAGAGACTACCACGGGCTATTGGACCTTTCAAATACCTCATCTGCAAGCATTTGATCGAGCTCTTTATTCATAATATTCTGTACGAGCGGTTAGATAGGATAATACCTTTGCTTTATAGGTTCAGTCGCGCCTGTATCGATCTTATGTTCTATCAACGTAGTCACACTAATCCGTCCGTCATCTGACTGAAATTAACACGTAGCAATTCTTCGAGCAGTTTTCGTTAATTAAAATTTAATCGAGAGTAGTTTACAATTTCCGCAGTGGAAACGTCTATCGCAGGATTTTTAGCACTTGAAAAACACCAAGGTCAGATGAGGAACGATCTTCATTTTTCTCTAAAAATCTATCCCAAGAATCAAGTCATGCTGAAAGTCCGGGACAACTAGTGTCTCCACAAGTTTGCTGACATCTTTCAAATCATAAACAAACATCAACCACACCTTTAATCTTACACAATCTGCCGTCGGCAACTTTAACACAATCAAGTTCACTTTTATTCAACTAACAGTTTAATTTTCTTAATACTTCCCACCCACTTTTACCTACTAAAGTGTGTGTGTGTGTTGCACCTGAGTCCAATAATCCTATAAGCGCAGAGCCAAACACTTTTACTATTAAATAAGGTCGATTATCGTCGGAATGGTTCTTTAATAAGTCATTAATCTTGTTTTTATACTTAAAATTAGAAATTTTGCAGAGCCAGTTATCCCATTCTTCTTTATTTGTCGGTCTTCTCTGGACGTGGAACGTACGCTGACTTTTCGTTTCCCAACCTGTACTGTACACCTTGGGCACGTAAAACGCGTCACCTCATCTGCACCACACTTACAGCAGAACTTGTTTATATTTGTACTTTTGCAATCGCTTGTTTCCTTTACTTTTGTGTCCTTACTTTGTAAAACTTGTGTCTGTATTGCCGTTGCGATTATATGAACTTCTGGAACCCATAGTGTCCACCATATTTGCATGAGGCAAACCTTGACTCTTCTCTGGAAACCTTGATACGCTAGGTCCGGTTATAATACATCTCTGCGATTTGCAGGAGGTGGTTTGAATTTGTTGGCTATTATTCTGCTATGTTCAAGCTGTCGACCCAAAACAAGAAGATCTTTGACGGTGTTTACACTGTGTTCAATGAAATAAGGCGCAATGTTACGTCCATTGCCGCCTCGGTGGTCTAGTGGATAGCGTACTAGGCTTTCACCCCGAGGACCCGGATTCGATTCCCGGCGAGGGCTTGGCATTTTCATACGCTATAAATCATCCCATCGTATGTATTAGCCCAAGTGTGCAAAATAGTCGGACGTTAAAAAAAAAGCAATGTTACGTCGAATTATTTTTAATGTTTCTTGCTCGGTAGGTGGGTTTGGAAGTCGCGAAAACAAATTTTCCATTTCCGCAAGATACTGTCCTCTGTTCTCGTTGTGACCTTGAGATCTGGTACGAATTTCTTCCCAAAGTTCTTCATCATAATCTGGAGGTTGAAATTCTTCTTTGAGAAGTCTCGTCAAATCAGACCAATTGTTACAAAGTTTTCGAATAGCTCGAAACCATATTAAGGCTGGTATCTTGAATAAGTCAATTGCTGATTCAAACAAATCTGCGGAGTTCATATTTCTAGCGGTGCCACAATTCATTCACTCGCTCTAGAAACGCATTGACACTAAGACTTCTAAAATCACCCGAAAACGTAACACCCAATTGTGAAACAGGAATTTGAGGTTTTTTATTATTACAGGGACGGAATTATTATCATACTGAGCTAGGTTCAAACATGACGCTGTTTGGTCGATTATTGCTGAAGGCTGACTGCGTGGAACTGGCTGGTTCCACTGAAGGCTGGTTGCACTTTGGCTTCTAACGTCAACATTTCCTGTAAACTAGCTTTTAACAATTGGATCTTGCCTCTAGGATCTTCTGATCGTCGAAACTTATTCGCTCAGCACGAAGTAAAACATGTGATAACTTTGTATCAATTTTTAAAAATTTAGAATCCTGACGAGTTCCTTCGAAAGAGCCAATCAACTTATTTATTTCTGCTAACTTTGCCTTACAAATTTCTAACTCTTCTGAGCTCTTCAACGTGACGACTGGATATAAAAAAGCTACCTTCTTTTTCTAACTTTACCAAACGTCGCAAAGTAGAGCGCATTTGATCAACTGTCGGATCAACATCGATACCTCTAAGTTTCAATTCATATTCGAGCTAACCTGTCTATAAAAAACGCCATTTCACTGATTTCGAAATACACTAAAAACCACAGTCACTCTACGACGTAAACACACCATATATATATATATACACACACACACACACACACACACACACAAGGTGTGTTCAGAAAGTAACGAGAACTATTAAATTTCGAGGGCTTGGAGAGTCCGATTGTCAAACATTTTTTTTACTATGTTGGTATACATGCCCTTGTAGTATGATAAAACTTTCACTTGTTTTCATTGTTGACTTTGTCTGTGACAGCCACTAAGGTTAGATGTGTTTTTATAAGCTCGGCGATTTTCGTTTGTTAAAAGAAATGGGTCAAAGAATTTGTATCAAATGTTGCGTAAAAACTGGAATAAAGTATAACAAAATGTGTTAAATGTTAACAAAGGCCTATGGTGAGTCTGCTATGAGTAAAGTAAGAGTTTACAAGTGGTATAAGCATTTCCAAAAAGGCTGTGAAGACGTTGAAGTTAACGAACGCCTCCACGCTCCAGCACATCAACAACCGATGAAAACGTGAAAAAAGTGAAAGAAATGGTTATGAACAATCGCCGCATCACAATTAGAGAGGTCGCTGATGTTGTTGGCATATCGATTGGATCATGTCATGACATTGTTTCCAATGTTTTGTGTATGAAACGCGTGGCAGCAAAATTCGTTCCAAAATTGTTGAATTTTGAACAAAAACAGCGGCGAATGGAAGTTGCTCAGGAGTCACTAAATGAAATCAACGACGATGCAGAATTACTGAAACGTATTATAACAGGTGACGAAACATGGGTTTACAGATATGACATCGAAATTAAGGCTCAATCATCCAAGTGGAGGCATTGTGGCTCTCCAAAACCGAAAAAAGGCTCGACAAGTGCGGTCGAACGTGAAGGTTGTGTTCTTCGATATTAATGGCACAGTGCATCATGAATTCCTACCACCAGGTGATCGGTCAATAAGGAGTACTACCTACAAGTTCAACGCCGTTTGCGTGAAGCAATCCGAAAAAAACGCTCGGATCTGTGGGAAAACAATTCAAGGCTTTTGCACCACGATAATGCACCAGCTCACACTTCATTGCTTGTTTGTAAATTTTTTACCAAAAACAGAACTGTAACGATGCGCTAGCTTCCATATTCGCCAGACATGGTTCCGTGTGACTTTTTCCTATTTCAAAAAATAAAGAGAACCTTAAAGGGCGGTCGTTTTAAGGCCGTAGATGACATCAAAAGCGCATCGCTGAATGAACTAAAGGCTATCTCAAAGATCGAGTTTGAGAATTGTTTCGAGGATTGGAAGAAGCGCTGGCACAAGTGCATAATTTCCAATGGGGTCTATTTTGAAGGCGACAATATCAATGTAGAAGAATAAATAAATATTTTCTTCAAAAAATTAAAATTCTCGTTACTTTCTGAACACACCTCGTATATTCACAAAAAATATAGGCTAAC
>CM040182.1:25524799-25572299 GCA_022606455.1 Callitettix versicolor
TACGTTTTCCCGAAAGCATTGTTTTTTTAAGTACACAAAACACTTCTTTCGACAACTATTAAAAATATTCATATTACATTTTTTTGGCTTTCTTTTGTACTCTAATATGTACATTTTAAACAGAGGATATTTCAGAAATGTGTTTTACTTAAACAATATCCAACATTACAATAATATTTCTTGGAGAAATTTTGGTCTGGATTAATCCTACTAGGTAAAAAATCATATTTCGGAAAATACTCTGCTTTCAATGACCACTAGCCGCCTCGGTGGCCTAGTGGATAGCGTACTAGGCTTTCACCCCGAGGACTCGGGTTCGATTCCCGGCCAGGGCTTGGCATTTTCGTACGCTATAAATCATCCCATCGTCTGCATTAGCCCAAGTGTGCACAATAGTCGGACGTTAAACACAAAAAAAAATTCAATAACCACAAAGATCCGATCTTTAGAAGAAACAAAAAATCAGGCTTATGTAATCATTAGTTTCTGAGATCAGTTAGTTCATAAATATGGACAAATTAGCATTCCGGGGGTCACCCCCGGTCCCATTGATCAGTTTGTTATGAGGCTCACTTTTTCAGCAAGCCTGTCAAATAATATTATTCTAATATGTATATCTGTAAAACAATAAGTATTACCTCAGTAATGCTGCAGGGTATTTTTAGGCTAATTCAAACATTATGCGATAGTCACCCAGAGGTTATACGGATCTTTAGTAAATGTGCTGCATGTTGCCTACCATGCGCCTGGCATTTGGCTTTGGATTATTGTTACCTATTTTCTGTTGAAGCTACGGATGTTCCGATACTTTCGGTACTGATAGCTATCGATACTGATGTTTCGAAAGTATCGAGGTATCGATAACAGCGCCTAAACGTCGGTCGGAATTGTGTCACATTTTATCTATGCATTTCTTCCATAAATAAAAAGGTTAGTCAAGAAACAGGAAACAAACAATTTAATATTTATGCAGCAAAGTGTCACCTGTCTGTTTACATATTTATTACGCCTTATTGTGTCTTATTTAATATCAGTAACCATTTCTCATTGATATTTGGGTCATGAGTACATATGAAACTTTACAATGAAACTTAACTTCTTTTTCATTGTACTTTGTTGTGTTTGTACATTATTATATTAATTACGTATGTATGTAGCTTTTTCTCATTAGTTCAGTGATGTTTTCAAAAATTAGGTTCACACTGGGTTAAAACTCATAATCATTGTTTCCTTGGTTTTATCTGCAAACCATAATAAAAAGTTTGGGAAAAACATTTGAAACAGTTTCAATTCTTGAGAGTTAAAATCCAACGTGTATATATATATATATATATATATGTGTGTGTGTGTGTGTGTGTGTGTGTGTGTGTGTGTGTGTGTGTGTGTGTGTGTGTGTGTGTGTGTGTGTGTATAACATAAATTGTACATAATGTATGTCTGTTGGAATTATTTGTCATGAACCCTGCAGGGAGTGCATACTAGCTGCACCTATTGAGAGGATTTAGACGTCCCTCGCGGTACCCGAGTCTAAACACACTTACATTTACAACACTACACTTGCGACTTTAACACTTTACACTCACACTTACATTTAGGGAGGCGATAATAACCATAATGTGCTTTTCGCCTTAAAATTACAATAAAAAATTTTTAATCATAATAGCTGTGTTCATGTGCTTCGCTACGATATTTTCAGAGATTACATGAATACACAGACAGTCTGGAAGAGCTATGAAAATTTGCGTTAAAGAACATTTCACTTGTTGGAAGTACGAAAATAGTGACTCAAATTTTGTGAATCGTTTATTAGAATCTGGTCATTCTTTCAATTAAACAATACCACTGTAATCTGTAAAAATCAAAGAAGTATAAAACTAAATAATTTAGAAATTGTGAAAGTATTTATGTAATGGCATAATAATAATTTAAATGAACAAACTATCTTTAAACCCTCTCCCTTACTATTCTTTGGTGCTTTTCCCAACCTGCTACTCACTGACCTTACATTGTCAATCCTTCCTTTCCATACCTTCTCCCTTCCAGTTTTAACATCAACGGTATTAGTATATAAGCACACTTTATAATTTTTCGTCTCTCAGCGTAACATACGGCATTGAATAAAAGAAAATTGTGATATATTACTGTTCTAAGTTTCCTTGTTATCGTGGAGTTTCATCAAGTACCGATTATGTGTTCAATAAATAAAATAATAAGTATTATTATTTTATATTTAAAATTTTTTTAATAATTGTACTGAGAGATACAATTTGTAAAAATATTAACATTTAAGTAAGGAATTAATTTTAAGGACCTATATACTGGCATTTATGCCTCCTGTAGGTCCTTCATATTTTTTATTTTGAATAATAAGCAAAGTTTGCTCAGAAGGAATTTTAGGGTGGCCCTTAGTTTTCAGGTCACTACGAATCCAGGTTTAGTGTCATATCTTGAAATAAAAATGACACAGAAGAGGCTATTATTTGTACATAGAATCACGTGCTAGTGAAAAGAGGATGAAAACAATAACATTCCATACGGGAGTGCTTCGACTAACATTCTTTATTTCAAAAACAAGTTGTCGAGAAAATTCAATAGATGCATCCAATAAAATCTAATGTCATTATCTATAGGCGTGTACCAAAAAATACCAAATGTGTTCGGCCATTTTAAGACATTATGTTACAGCATAGTTACTAAATTGAATCAATTTTTATAGACGAGAAGTAACAAATTTCTTGTAGCCGATGTTATTATAAGGATGGATTAAAGGGGTCGGATGGGAAACTGCCCCTATCGATACAAAAGAAAAAAATATAAAATGTAAAAGATCCTATTTTACTTATATTAAATAGAAGTATATTCGCAGCTCATACGTAGGTATTACGGAGAAAAGTTGAAAAAAACAACAGAGGGGTCCGAAACCAGTCGCATAATCGCAACATTAAGTTTGTGTGTACACGAAATATTGTCCATATGTTTACATGTTAGTTTGTGCATTTTGTAATGCTTATACAGAGAGTGAGAACGCGGAAACTCAATTAAATTTTTTATGTTATCTTTTCTCTTCTTTGTTAAATGCAACAGCAGAAAAATAATTTATCGACTCCCAAAATTGTAGTCGTTGTAAAGTTTCAAATGTCTAGGAGTATCGGTTTTTGAAATACATGATTTTAAATGAAGGTCGGCACTGCTGGTTTCCGACTAGCTATGGTTAGGCGACATTTTACACGGGTTTAATTAACCGCTATAAAATATAAACCGCTCAACCGATTAACATGATTGAAACGCCTTTTTATATATATATACAAACATACATTATTATATATATATATATATATATATATATATATTATATATTAATTTTATATATATAAGGAATTTTGATTTTATATCGTATAGAACAATTAAATATTTTAGAAAATAATTCCGAAAAGAATAGTAAAATTTTAGTGACAGTTACATCCAGGATAATGTATTTCAATTTGCAAATATTACTGGTTTATTGCCAATGTATCGTTAACCTCATTGTAAAGTTTGAAATGTCTAGGCGTATCGGATTTTGAAATACAAGATTTTAAATGTAGGTCGGCACTGCTGGTCTCCGACTCGCTAAGGTGATGTTACATTTTACAGTTTCCAATTAACCGCTGTAAAATATAAACCGCTCAACCGATTAACATGATTGAAGCAACTTTGTATTGGTAAGAGATTATCTTTTCATATCGTTTATAACACTTATGAAAATTAACAAAAAATTTCTAAAATAATAGTAAAATTTTAATTACAGATATATCCGAGATAATTTATTCCTAATAATTTTAAAATATTTCTGATACATCGTCAATGTTTCGTTAACCTCGTTGTACAGTTTGAAATGTCTAGGTTTATCGGTTTTTGAAAAATTTTAAATGTAGATCGGCACTGCTGATTTCCGAGTCGCTAAGGTGAGACTATCTTTTACACTATTTTTTAATAACCACTATAAAATATAAACCGCTCAACCGATTAACATGATTAAATAGCCTTTGTATAGGTAAGAGATTATGTTTTCATATAGTATATACCTCTTGTAAATATCTAAAAAAATAATTGCGTAACGAATTGCAAAACGTTAGTGACAAAATATCCAGGATAATATATAGCAAACAATTTGCAAATATTTCTGGTATAACGTCAATGTTCGTTAACGTCGCTGTAAAGTTTGAAATGTCTAGGTTTATCGGTATTTTAAATGCAATATTAAAAATGTAGGTCGGCATATTTTAGCTTCTGACTCGCTATGGTTAGGCTACATTTTACACGGGTTTCTATTAACCGCTATAAAATATAATCCGCTAAACAGATTAACATGACTTTGAATATCTAAGGAATTTTGTTTTTATATCGTATAGAACAGTTATGAATATTTTAAAAATAAATCCGAAAAGAACAGTAAAATTTTAATTACAGATATATCAGAGATAATTTATTCCAAATAATTTCTAAATATTTCCGATATATTACCAATGTTTTGTCTTTGTAAAGGTTGAAATGTCTAGACTAATAGGTTTTTGATTATTATTATCATTATTATTATTATTTTTTTTTTTTTTTTTTTTTAACGTCCGCCTATTGTGCACATTTGGGCTAATGCAGACGATGGGATTATTTATAGCGTATGAAAATGCCAAGCCCTCGCTGGGAATCGAACGCGGGTCCTCGGGGTGAAAGCCTAGTACACTATCCACTAGGCCACCGAGGCGGCTTAGGTTTTTTGAAATAAAAGATATTAAATGTAGGTCGGCACTGCTGGTTTCGGACTAGGTAAGCTGAGACTACCTCTTACACTCATTTCTATTAACCACTATAAATATTAATCGTTTAACATGATTAAATAGCCTTTGTATAGGTAAGTGAATATGTTTTCATTTCGTATATACCTGTTGAGAATATTTAAAAAAATAATGCAGTAAATAATTGCAAAACTTTAGTGACAGATTTATCCAAAATAATAAATCCCAAATCAATTTGCAAATATTTCTGGTATATCGGCAATGTTTCGTTAAAGTCCTTGTAAAGTTTCAAATGTCTAGGCTTAATGATTTTTGAAATTCATGATTATTATGTAGGTCGGCACTGCTAGTTTCCTACTCTTTACGTTACGCTACATTTTACAAGGATTTCTATTAACCGCTATAAAATATAAACCACTCAACCGATTAACATAATTAAAACGCCTTTGTATAGGCAAGATATTAATATCGTTTATAACAGTTATAAATATTTTAAAAAATAATTCCGAAAAGAATAGTAAAATTTAATTACAGATATATCCGAGATAATTTATTTCAAATAATTTCCAAGTATTTCTTATATAACGTCAATGTTTCGTTAAAGGTTTTGTAAAGTTTGAAATGTCTAGGTTTATCGGTTTTTGAAACACAAAATTTAAATGTAGGTAGGCATTGATAGTTTCCGACTCGCTAAGATGAAGTTACATGTTCCATGAGTTTATGTATTAACCGCTATAAAATATAAACTAATAAAATGATTAACATGATTGAAACGCTTTTGTATATCCAAGAAATTTTGTTTTTATATCGAATAGAACAGTTATGAAAATTTAAAAAATAATTCCTATAAGAATAGTAAAAATTTAATTACAGAAATATCCCAGATAATTTATTCCTGATGATTTCTAAATATATCTGAATATTATCAAAGTTTGTTAACCTCGTTGTAAAGTTTGAAATGTCTAGGCATATCGGTTTTTGAAATACAAGATTTTAAATGTAGGGCGGCACTGCTGGTGTCCGACTCGTTTAGATGAAGTTACAATTTATACTGTTTCCTATTAACCGCTCAAGCGATTAACATGATTAAAGCACCTTTGTATTGTTAAGAGATTATGTTTTCATATCGTTTATAACAGTTATAAATATTTAAAAAAAATTCCGAAAAGAATAGTAAAACTTTATATAACAGATATATCAGGGATAATTTATTCCAAATTTTTTTTTTTAATATTTCTAATATATCGTCAATATTTCGTTAACGTCGTTGTAAAGTTTGAAATGTCTAGGCTTATCGGTTTTTGAAATACAAGTTTTTAAATGTAGATCGGCACTGCTGGTTTCCGACTAGCTATGGTTAGGCGACATTTTACACGGGTTTAATTAACCGCTATAAAATATAAACCGCTCAACCGATTAATATGATTGAAACGCCTTTGAGCCGCCTCTAGGCCGGTGGTCTAGTGAATAGCGTACTAGGCTTTCACCCCGAGGATCCGGGTTCGATTCCCGGCGAGGGTTTGGCATTTTCATACGCTATTAATCATCCCACCGTCTGCATTAGCCCAAGTGTGCACAATAGTCGGACGTTAAAAAAAAAAAAAAATGAAACGCCTTTGCATAGGTAAAAGATTATTTTTTTATATCGTTTATAACAGTTGTGAATATTTTAAAAAATAATTCCGAAAAGAATAGCAAAAATTGACAAGCAAAAACTTGACAAAACATTTTCTAAATATTTGTGGTATATCGTCAATGTTAGGTAACGTTCTTGTAAAGTTTAAAATATCTTGCTTTTCGGTTTTTGAAATACGAGATTTCAAATGTAAGTAGGCACTGCTAGTTTCCGACTCGCTATTGTTGGGCTATATTTTATATAGGTTTTTATCAATCGCTTTAAATTATAAACCTGTACAAAGATTAACATGATTGAAATGACTCTCTATATCCAACGAATTATGTTTTTATAGCGTATAGAATAGTTATGAATATTTTAAAAAACAATTCCGAAAAGAAATGTAAAATTTTAATTACAGATACACCAGAGGCAATTATTCCAAAATAATTTCCAAATATTTCTCATATAACGTCAATGTTTGCTATCGTCGTTTTAAAGTTTGAAGTGTCTAGGCGTATCGGATTTTGAAATACAAGATTTTAAATGTAGGTCGGCACTGCTGGTTTCCGACTCGCTATGCTGAAGTTATTTTTTACTTTTTTAAAATTGATTTCTATTAAACGCTATAAAATATAAACCGCTAAAACGATTAACAGGATTAAAAAGAATTTGTATATCTAAGGAATTTTATTTTTATGTCGTATAGAACAGTTGTGAATATTGTAAAAAATACTTTCAAAAACAGTAGTAAAATTTTAGTGACAGATAATATATCCCGAATAATTTGCAAATATTTCTGGCATATTGGCAATGTTCCGTTAACTTCGTTGTAAAGTTTGAAATGACCATTCTAATCCGTTTTTGAAATAAAACATTTTAAAAGTAGGTCGGCCTTGCTGGTATCGGACTGACTAAGCTGAGACTACCTTTTACACTGTTTTCGATTAACCGCTAAAAGAACCGCTCAACCGATTAACTAACCGATTATTAAATCGCCTTTTTATAGGTAGAGATTATGTTTTCATATCGTATATAACAGTTGTGTATATTTAAAAAAATAATTCCGAAAAGAATATTAAAATTTTAATTACAGATATATCCGAGATAATTTATTCCAATAAATTTCCTAATATTTCTCATATATCGTCAATGTTTTGCTAACGTTGTTGTAAAGTTTGAAATGTCCAGGCTTATCGGTTTTTGAAATACAAAATATTAATTGTAGGTCGTCACTGCTGGTTTCCGACTCGTTAAGCTGAAGTTACTTTTTCCATGAGTTTCTACTAACCGTTATTAAATATAAACCGCTAAAACGTATAACATAATTCAGTCTCCTTTGTATATACAAGATTGTTATTTTTCATATCGTTTATAGCAGTTATGAATATTTTAAAAATTAATTCCGAAAAAAATAGTATAACTTTAGTAACAGTTATATCCAGGATAGTATATTACAAATAATTTTGCAAATATTACTGATATATCGCCAATGTTTCGTTAACCTCGTTGTAAAGTTAGAAATATCTAGGCTTATCGGTTTTTGAAATACAAGATTTTAAATGTAGGTCGGCACTGCTGGTGTCCGACTCGTTAAGATGAAGTTACAATTTACACTGTTTCCTATTAACTTCTATAAAATATAACCCGATCATCCGATTAACATGATTGAAGCACCTTGTATTGGTAAGAGATTATGTTTTAATATCGTTTATAACTGTTATTAATATTTTTTTAAAACCCGAAAAGAATAGTAAAATTTATTTACAGATTATTCCGAGATAATTTATTCCAAATAATTTCTAAATATTTCTGATATATCGTCAATGTTTCGTTAACGTCGTTGTAAACTTTGAAATGTCTAGGCTTATAGGTTTTTGAAATACAAGATTTTAAATGTAGGTCGGCTCTGCTGGTTTCGGACTCGCATAATCTGAGACTAGATTTTACACTGGTTTCTATTAACCGCAATAATATATAAACCGCTCAACAGATTAACATGATTAAAACGCCTTTGCATAGGTAAGAGATTATTTTTTCATATCGTATATAACAGTTGTGTTATATACTATTATTAAAAAAAATAATTCCGAAAAGAAGAGCAAAAAGTTAGTGACAGATATATCCAGGATAATATATTCTAAACAATTTGCAAATATTTGTGGTATTTCGTCTATTTTACGTTAACGCCTTGTAAAGTTTAAATGTCTAGCGTTTTTTGCTTTTGAAATACACGATTTTAAGTGTAAGTCGGCATTGCTAATTTCCGACTCGTTATGGTTAGACTACATTTTACATGGGTTTCTATTTACCGCTATAAAATATAAACCGCTAAAACGGTTAACATGATTCAAACGCCTTTGTATATACAAGATATTATGTTTTCAATTCTTATAGAACAGTTATGAATATTAAAAAAAACTTCGAAATGAATAGTAAAAATATTATTACAGATATATCCAAGATAATTTATTCCAAATAATTTCCAAATATTTCTGATATAACGTCAATGTTTTGTTAACGTCGTTGTAAAGTTTGTAGTGTCTAGGCTTATCGGTTTTTAAATACAAGATTTTAAATGTAGGTCGGCACTGATGGTTACCGACTCGCTAACCTGAAGTTACTTTTTCCGTGAATTTCTATTTACCGCTATAAAATACAAACCGCTAAATCGATTAACTTGATTGAAACGCCTTTGTCTAGGTAAGAGATAATATTTTCATATCGTATATAACAGTTGTGAATATTTTAAAAAATAATTCCGAAAATAATAGTAAAATTTTAGTGACAGATATATCCGGAATAATTTATTCCAAAAAATTTCATAAAATATCTAGTATGTCATCTATGTTTCGTTAACGTCATTGTAAAGTTTGAATTGTCTAGGCTTATCGGTTTTTGAAACACAAGATTTTAAATGTAGGTCGGCACTGCTTGTTTCCGACTTGCTTTGGTTAGGCTACGTTTTACATTGGTTTCTTTTAACCACTTTACATAAACCGCTCAACCAATCAAAATGAATATTAAACCTTTTTATAGGTAAAAGAATATGTTTTCATATCCTATATACCAGTTATGAATATTTTAAAAAATAATTCCGAAAAGAGTAGTAAAATTTTAGTGACAGATATATCCAGGATAATATATCCTAAACAATTTACAAATATTTCTGGTATATCGGCAATATCTCGTTAACGCCGTTGTAATGTTTGGAATGTCTAGGCTTATATGATTTTTGAAATACAAGATTTTAAATGTAGGTCGGCACTGCTAGATACCTATTCGCTATGGTTAGGCTACATTTTACACAGATTTCTATTAACCGCTATAAAATATAACCCGCTAAACAGATTTGCATGATTCAAACGCCTTTGTATTGGCAAGATATGTTATCATATCATTTATAACAGTCATGAATATAAAAAAAAAAAATCCGAAAAGACTAGTAAATATTTAATTGCAGATATATCCGAGATAATGTATTCCAAATAATTTCTAAACATTTCTGATATATCATAAATGGCGTTGTAAAGTTTGAAATGTTTAGGCTTATCGGGTTTTAAAATACAAGATTTTAAATGTAAGTCGGCACTGATGGTTTACGACTCTTTAAGATAAATTTACTTTTTCCATGAGTTTCTACTAACCGCTATAAAATAGAGACCGCTAAAACGATTAACATGTTTCAAACTCCATTGTATATACACGATATTAAGTTTTCATATCGTTTATAACAGTTATGAATTTTTTTAAAAATATTTCCGAAAAGAATAATAAAAGTTTAGTGACAGTTATATCCAGGAAAATATATTACATATTTGTAATAATATTACACATTACTATGTGTAATAATTATTGATATATAGCCAATGTTTCTTTATCCTCGTTGTAAATTTTGAAATGTCTATTTTTATCGGTTTCTGAATTACAAGATTTTAAATGTAGGTCGGCACTGCTCGTGTCCGACTCGTTAAGATGAATTTACATTTTACACTGTTTCCTATTAACCGCTATAAAATATAAACCTCACAACCGATTAACATGATTAAAGAACCTTTGTATTGGTAAGTGATTATGTTTTCAGATCGTTTATAACAGTTATATTAAAATAAAATCCGAAAAGTAAAAATTTATTCCGGGATATTTAAAACAGATATATCCGAGATAATTTATTCCTAATAATTTCTAAATATTTCTGATATATCATGAATGTTTCGTTAACGTCTTAAAGTTTGAAATTTCTAGGCATATCGGTTTTTAAAATACAAGATTTTCAAATTATTTTAGCACTTCTGGTTTCGGACTCGCTAACCTGAGACTATCATTTACACTGGTTTCTAATAAACGCTATAAAAAGTAAATCACTCAACAGATTAATATGATAAAAGCCTTTGTATAGCTAAGAGATTTTTTTCATATCTTATATAACAGATGTGTTAATATTTAAAAAAATAATTAAGTTATTAATAGCAAATCGTTAGTGACAGGTATATCCAGGATTACATATTCCAACAATTTGCAAATATTTGTGGTTTATCGTCAATGTTAGTTAACGTTCTTGTAAGGTTTAAAATGTCTAGGCTTTTTGGTTTTTGAAATACAAGATTTTAAATGGAAGTCGGCACTGCTTGTTTCCGACTCGCTATTGTTAAACTACATTTTACATAGGTCTCTATTAATCGCTATAAAATATAAACCTGTAAAAAGATTAACATGATTGAAACGCCTTTGTGTATCCAAATTAATTTTGTTTTTATATCATATACAGTTATGAATATTTTAAAAAACAATTCCGAAAAGAATGGCAAAATTTAGTGACAGCTATAATTAGGGTAATATATTCCAAACATGAATATAAACTTTCTTGTAAAGTTTACAATGTCTAGGCTTTTTGGTTTTTGAAATACAAGATTTTAAACGTAAGTTGGCACTGCTTGTTTCCGACTCGCTATTGTTCGTTTACATTTTACATAGGTTTCTATTAACCGCTATAAAATATAAACCTGTAAAAAGATTAACCTGATTGAAACGCCTTTGTATATCCAAGGAATTATGTTTTTATATCGTATAGAACAGTTATGAATATTTAAAAAAATAATTCCGAAAATAATAGTAACATTTTAATTACAGATATATCCGAGATAATTTATTCCAAAAAAATTCCAAATACTTCTCATATATCGCCAATGTTTTGTTTGTAGTATCTAGGCTAATAGGGTTTTTGAAATACAAGATTATAAATGTAGATCTGCACTGCTGGTTTCCGACTCGCTAAGCTGGTTACTTTTTCCATGAGTTTCTATTAACCGCTAAAAATATAAACCGCTAAAACGATGAACGTTATTCAAACTCCATAGTATATACAAAATATTATGTTTTCATATCGATTATAACAGTTATGAATATTTTAAAAAATATTTCCGAAAAGATTTGTAAAAATTTAGTAACAGTTATTATATCCAGGATAATATATTACAAACAATTTGTAAATATTACTGGTATATTGCCAATGTTTCTTTAACCTCGTTGTAAAGTTTAAATTATCTAGGCTTATCGGTTTAATTTACAAGATTTTAAATGTAGGTCGGCACTGCTGGTGTTCGACTCGTTAAGATGAAGTTACAATTTACACATTTCCTTTTAATCTCTATAAAATATAAACCGCTCAACCGATTAACAAGATTGAAGCACCTTCTATCGGTAAGAGATTATGTTTTCAAATTGTTAATAACAGTTACGAAAATTTAATAAAAATTTCGAAAAGAATAGCAAAATTTTATTTACAGATTTTTCCGAAATAATTTATTCCAAATAATTTCTAAATATTTCTAATATATCGTCAATGTTTCGTTTAACGTCGTTGTAAAGTTTGAAATGTGTATGTTTCATGAATAGGGTTATAGGTTTTTGAAATACAAGATTTTAAATGTAAGTCGGCACAGCTTGTTTCCGACTCGCTATTGTTCGTTTACACTGCTGGTTTGGTTTGGCTAAACTGACACTACATTTTACACTGGTTTCTATTAACTCGTATAAAAAATAAACCGATCTACCGATTAACATGATTAAAACGCCTTTTATAGGTAAGAGATTATTTCTTCGTATAGTATATAACAGTTGTGTTATTTTAAAAAATAATTCCGAAAAGAAAAACAAAAAGTTAGAGACAGAAATATCCAGGATAATATATTTCAAACAATTTGTGGTATACCCCCTTTGTTACGTTAACACCTTGTAAAGATTAAAATGTCTAGGCTATTTGGCTTTTGAAATACAAGATTTTAAGTGAAAGTCGACACTGCTAATTTCCGACTATCTTTGGTTAGGTTACATTTTACATGGTTTTCTATTAACCGCTATACAATATAAACCGCTAAAACGATTATCATGATTCAAACTCCTTTGTATATACAAGATATTAAGTTTTCATATCGTTTATAACAGTTATGAATATTTTAAAAAATAATTCCGAAAAGAATAGTAAAATTTAATTTACAGTTATATCCAGAATAATATATTCCAAAAATTTGAAAATATTACTGTTATATCGCCAATGTTTATTTAACTTATTTGTAAAGTTTTAAATGTCTAATCTTATCTGTTTTTAAAATGCAATATATTAAATGTAGGTCGGCACTGCTGGTGTCCGACTCGTTTAGATGAAGTTACAATTTACACTTATTTACTATTAACCGCTGTAATATATCAACCGATCAACCGATTAACATGATAGAAGCACCTTTGTATTGGTAAGATATTATATTTTCTTCTCGTTTATAACAGTTGCGAATATTAAAAAAATATTCCAAAAAGAATAGTAAAAATTTAATTACAGATACATTAACCATAATTTATTCCGAATAGTTTTTTAATATTTCTGATTTATCGTCAATGTTTCGTTAACGTCGTTGTAAAGTTTGAAATGTCTAGGTTTATCGGTTTTTGTAATACCAGATTTTAAATGTAGGACGGCACTCCTAGTTTCCGACTCGCTATGTTTTGGCTACATTTTACATTGGTTTCTATTAACCGTTATAAAATTTAAAAAACTAATGGGATTAACATAATTAAAACGCCTTTGTATTGGTGAGAGAATATGTTATCATATCGAATATAACAATTATGAATATTTTAAAAAATAATTCCGAAAAGAGAAGTAAATTTTTAGTGACAGATATATCCAGGATAACATATTACAAATAATTTGTAAATATTTCTGGTATATCGGCAATATTTTGTTAAAAGTCCTTGTAATTTTTGAAATGTCTGAGCTTAATTATTTATGAAATACAAGATTTTAAATGTAGGTTGGCACTACTCGCTATGGTTAAGCTACATTTTACATCAGTTTCTATTAACCGCTGTAAAATATAATCCGCTAAACAGATTAACATGATTGAAACACCTTTGAA
The DNA here is from genome assembly GCA_022606455.1 of Callitettix versicolor. Classification (NCBI taxonomy): domain Eukaryota; kingdom Metazoa; phylum Arthropoda; class Insecta; order Hemiptera; family Cercopidae; genus Callitettix; species Callitettix versicolor. Next base: position 25,538,599 of record CM040182.1, read on the forward strand.
TATTCAAGATATTATGCTTTCAAATCGTTTATAACAGTTACGAATATTTAAAAAAAATCCGAAAGAATAGTAAAAATTTAATTACAGATATCCGAGATACATTATTCCAAATAATTTCCAAATATTTCTGATATATCGTCAATGTTTCGTTAACGACGTTGTAGAGTTGGAAATGTCTAGGATTATCGGTTTTTGAAATACAAGATTTTAAATATAGGTCGGCACTGATGGTTTCCTACTCGCTAAAATGAAGTTTTTTTCCATGAGTATGTATTAACCGCTATAAAATATAAACCGAGAAAACGATTAACTTGATTGAAACGCCTTTTTATATGCAAGGAATTATGGTTTTATATGGAATGGAACAGTAATGAATATTTTAGAAAATAATTCCGATAAGAATAGTAAACATTTAATTATAGATATATCCTAGATAATTTATTTCTAATGATTTCTATATATATCTGATATATCAACAAATTTTCATTAACGTCGTTGTAAAGTTTGAAATGTCTAAGCTTATCGGTTTTGAAATACAAGATTTTGAAATTTGGTCGCCACTGCTGGTTTCCGACTCGCAAAGCTGAAATTACATTTTACACAGGATTCTATTAACCCCTATAAAATATAATCCGCTAAACCGATTAACATGATTCAAACACCTTTATAAACAAGATATTAAGTTTTCAGATCGTCTTTAACAGTTATGAATATTTTTTTAAAATAACTCCGAAAAAAATAGTAAGGCTTTAATTACAGATATATCCGAGATAATTCATTATAAATAATTTCCGATCTATGACCAATGTTTCGTTAACGTAGTTGTAAAGTTTGAAAAGTCTAGGCTAATCGGTATTAGAAATAAAAGATTTTAAAAGTAGGTCGGCACTGCTGGTTTCGGACTCGATAAGCTGAGACTAACTTTTCCACTAATAACCGCTATAAAATATAAACCGCTTAACCGATTAACATGATTAAATAACCTTCGTATAGGTACGAAATTATGTTTTTATATCGTATATACCAGTTGTGAATATTTAAAAAAATAATTCCGTAAATAATTGCAACATTTTTGTGGCAGATTTATCGAAGATAATATATCCCAAATCAATTTGCAAATATTTCTGGTAAGTCGTTGTAAAGTTTGAAATGTCTAGGCTTAATGATTTTTGGAAATCATGGTTTTTAATCATGGCACTGTTAATTTCTTTCTCGCTATGGTTAGGCTACATTTTACACGGATTTCTATTAACCGCTATAAAATATAAACAGCTAAACAGATTAACATAATTCGAACGCCTTTGCTTAGGCAAGATATTATGTTTTCATATCGTTTATAACAGTTATAAATATTTTAAAAAATAATTCCGAAAATAATATAAAATTTAAATTCAGATATATCGGAAATAATTTATTCCAAATAATTTCCAAATATTTCTGAGATATCGTCAATGTTTCGTTAAAGGCTTTGTAAAGTTTGAAATGTCTAGGTTTATCGGTTTTTGAAATACAAAATTTAAATGTTCGTTGACAATGATGGTTTCCGACTAGCTAAAATGATGTTACTTTTTCCATGAGTTTTTGTATTAACCGCTATAAAATATAAACCGATAAAACGATTAACTTGATAGAAACGCCTTTGTATATCCGAGGAATTTTGTTATTATATCAAATATAGCAGTAATGATTATTTTAAAATATAATTCCGATAAGAATAGTAAACATTTAATTACAGATATATCCCAGATAATTTATTCCTAATGATTTCTAAAAATATCTGATATATCTTGAAATTTTCGTTAACGTCGTTGTAAAGCTTGAAATATCTAGCCTTATCGGTTTTTGAAATACAAGATTTTAAATGTAGGTCTGTAGAGCCAGTTTCCGACTCGCTATAGTTAGGCTATTTTTACATGGGTTTATATTAACCGCTATAATATATAATCGGTCAACCAATCAAAATGATTAAAATGCCTTTGTATAGGTAAGAGAATTTGTTTTCATATCGTATACAACAGTTGTGAATATTTTTAAAAATAATTCCGAAAAGAATAGTAAAATTTTATTGACAGTTATATCCAGGATGATATACATCAGACTATTTGCAAATATTACAGTTATATTGCCAATGTTTCGTTAACTTCGTTGTAAAGATTGAAATATCTATTGGTTTTTGAAATATAATATTTTAAATGTAGGTCGGTATTGCTAGTTTCCGACTCGCTATGGTTAGGCTACGTTTTACATGGGTTTCTATTTTTTCATATCGTATATAACAGTTGTGAATATTTTAAAAAATATTTCCGAAAAGAGTAGTAAAATTTTAGTGACAGATATATCCAGGATAATATATCCCAAACAATTTGCAAATATGTCTGGTATATTGTCAATGTTTCATTAACATTGTTGTAAAATATGAAATGCTTAGGCTTATATGATTTTTGAAATACGAGATTTTAAATATAGTTCGGCAATGTTTGTCTCCGATTCGCTATTGTTAAGCTACATTCTACACAGGTTTCTATTAACCGCTATAAAATATAAAAATGTAAAACGATTAACGATTAACCTTTGTATATCCAAGGAAATATGTTTTTATATCGTATAAGACAGTTATGAAAATTTAAAAAAATAATTCCTAAAAGAATAGTAATATTTTAATTAGAGAAATACGTGAGATAATTTATTCCAAATAATTTCAAAATATTTCTCATATATCGTCAATGAGAAACGTTGACATTAACGTCGTTGTAAAGTTTGTAGTGTCTAGGCTTATCGGGTTTTTGAAATACATGATTTTAAATGTAGGTCGGCACTGATGGTTACCGACTCGCTAAGCTGAAGTTACTTTTTAATGACTTTCTATTAACCGATATAAAATTTAAACGCTAAAATTATTAACAGGATTAAAAGAAATTTGTATATCCAAGGAATTTTGATTTTATATCGTATAGAATATTCAGGAATATTTAAAAAAATAATTTTAAAAATTACAGTAACCTTTTAATAACAGATATATCCGATAAAATTTATTCCTAATAATTTCCAAATACTTCTGATTATCATCAATGTTTTGTTAACCTCGTTGTAAAGATTGAAATGCTTATCGGTTTTTGAAATACAAGATTTTAAATGTAGGCACTGCTGGTTTCCGCCTCGCTAAGGTGGTGTTACTTTTTCCATGAGTTTCTATTAACCGCTATAAAATATAAACGGCTAAAACGATTAACATGATTCAAATTCCGTAGTATATAAAAGATATTAAATTTTCATATCATTTATAACAGTTATGAATATTTTAAAAAATAATTCCGAAAAGAATAGTGAAATTTTAGTGACAGTTATATCCAGGGTGTAACTGGACATGGGTGTAGTGACAAATATTTAAAAACAATTTGCAAATATTACTGGTATATTGCCAATGTTCCTTTAACCTCGTTGTAAAGTTTGAATTGTCTACGCCTATCGGTTTTTAAAATACAAGATTTTAAATGTAGGGCGGCACTGTTAGTTTCCTACTCGCTATGGTTATGCTACATTTTACACGGGTTTCTATTAACCGCTATAAAATATAAACAGGTAAACAGATGAACATGATTCAAAGGCACTTGTATTGGCAAGATATTATGTTTCATATCTTTTATAACAGTTATAATTATTTTAAAAAATAATTCCTAAAAGAATAGTAAAATTTTAGTGACAGATGTATCCAGGATAATATATTTCCAATAATTTGCAAATATCTTTGGTATATCGCCAATGTTTCTTTAAACTCGTTTTAAAGTTTGAAATGTCTAGGCTTATCGGTTTTTGAAATACAAGATTTTAAATATAGTTCGGCACTGCTTGTGTCCGACTCGTTAAGATGAATTTACATTTTACACTGTTTGCTATTAACTGCTATAAAATATAAACCGCTCAACCGATTAACATGATTGAAACGCCTTTGTATAACTAAGAGATTGTTATTTCATATTGTATACAACAATTGTGATATTATTTAAAAAAATAATTCCAAAAAGAATAGCAAAACGTTAGAGACAGATATATCCAGGACAATATTTGCAAATTGCAAATATTTGTGGTATAACGACAATGTTAGATAATAATCTTGTAAAGTTTAAAATGTCTAGGTTTTTGGTTTTTCAAATATATGATTTTAAATGTAAGTAGACACTGCTAGTTTCCGACTCGGTATTGTTGGGCTACAATTTACTATTTGTTTCTATTAACCGCTATAAAATATAAACCTGTAAATAGTTTAACCTGACTGAAACTCCTTTGTATATCCAAGGAATTTTGTTTTTATATCGTATAGAACGGTTATGAAAAAATTAAAAATAAATCCGAATAGAATAGTAAAATTTTAATTGCAAATATATCCGAGATAATTTATTCCAAATAATTTTCAAATATTTCTTATCGTCAATGTTTTGTTAAAGTCGTTGTAAAGTTTAAAATGTCTAGACTTACCGGTTTTTGAATTAAAAAGATTTTAAAAGTAGGTCGGAACTACTGGTTTTGGACTCGCTAAGAAGGTTACTTTTTCCATGAGTTTCTATTAACCGCTATAAAATATAAACCGCTAAAAAGATTAACGGGATTGAAAAGCTTTGATATATCTAAGTAATTTTGTTCTTATATCGTTTAGAACCGGTATGAATATTTTAAGAAATAATTCCGAAAAGAATAGTAATTATTTTATTACAACTACATCCGAGATTATTTATACTCAATTATATCCAATATATATGATATATCATCCATGTTTCATTAACGTCGTTGTTAAGTTTGATATGTCTAGGCTTATCGGTTTATGAAATACAAGATTTTAAATGTACGAGGTCTGCATTCCTAGTTTCCGTCTCGCTATGATTAGGTTACATTTTACATGGGTTTCCATTAACCGTATTAAATATAAACCGCTCAACCAATCAACATGGTTAAAACGTCTTTGTACAGGTAAGAGTATTTGTTTTCATATCGTATATTACAGTTGTAAAAATTTTTTAAAATAATTCCGAAAAGAGTAGTAAAATTTTAGTGAGAGATATATCCTGAATAATTTATCAAAAACAATTTGCAAATATATCTGGTATATCGTCAATGTTTGGTTAAAGTCCTTGTAACGTTAAAAAGTCTAGGCTTAATGACTTTTTAAATACAATATATTAAATATAGTTCGGCCCTTCTGGTGTCCACCTCGTTTAGATGAAGTTACAATTTACACTGTTTTATATTAACCGCTATACAATAGAAAACGCTTAACAGATTAAGCGCCGTATTGGAGCACCTTTTAAAAAATATTTCCGATAAGAATAGTAAAGATTTAATTACAGATATATCCCAGATAATGTATTCCTAATGATTGCTATATATATATCTGATATATCATTAAATTTTCGTTAACGTCGTTGTAAAGTTTGAAATGTCTTGGCTTATCGGTTTTTGAAATACAAGATTTTGAAATTTGATTGGCACTGCTGCTTTCCGACTCACAAAGCTGAAATTAAATTTTACACGGGTTTCTATTAACCCCTTTAAAATATAATCCGTTAAACCGATTATTAAGATTCAAAAAATGATTAATATGATTAAAAAATAATTCCGAAAAAAATTGTAAAAGTTTAGTGACAGATATATCCAGGATAATATATTTCAAACAATTTGCAAATATCACTGGTATATCGCCAATGTTTCTTTAACCTCTTTGTAAAGTTTGAAGTGTCTAGGCTTATCGGTTTTTGAAATATATGATTTTAAATGTAGGTCGGCACTGCTGGTTTCCGACTCGCTAAGCTGAAGTTATGTTATACTGTTTCCTATTAACCGTTAGAAAATAGAAACCGCTCAACCTATTAACATGTTCGAAACCCCTTTGTGTAGGTAAGGGATAATATTTTCATATCGTTTATAACAGTTCTGAATATTTAAAAAAATTCGATAGAAATAATAAAATTTTAGGTACAGGTATTTCCGAGATATTTCAATCAAAATAATTTCTAAATTTTTCTTATATATCATCCATGTTTCGTTAACGTCTTTGTAAATTTTGAAATGGTTTTTGAAATACGAGATTTTAAAATTAGGTCGGCACTGCTGGTTTCGGACTCACAAAGTTGAGACTACATTTTACATTGGTTTCTATTAACCGCTATAAAATATTAACCGCTCAACCGATCAACATGATTAAAACGTCTTTGTATAGCTAAGAGATTATGTTTTCATAGCATGTTTCATAACAGTTGTGAAATTTTTAAAAATAATTCCAAAAGGAATAGCAAAACATTAATGACAGATATATCCAGGATAATATATTCCAAACAAATTGAAAATATGTGTGGTATCTCGTCAAAGTTATGTTAACGTTCTTGTAAAGTTTAAAATGTCTAGGCTTTTAGGTTTTTGAAATAAAAGATTTTAAAAAGGAGTCGGCACTGCTAGTTTCCGACTCGCTATGGTTAGACTACATTTTACATTGTTTTCTGTTAACGGCTATAAAATATAAATCGCTTAACCGATTAACATGATTGAAGCGACTTTGAAGAGATTAAGTTTTCATATCGTTTATAACAGTTGTGATTATTTAAAAAAAATATTTTGAAAAGAATAGTAAAATTTTAGTGACAGATATATCAAGGTTAATTTATTCCAAATAAATTTTTTAATATTTCTGTTATATCGCCAATGTTCCGTTAACGTCGTTGTAAAGTTTGAAGTGTCTATGCATAATAGGTTTTTGAAATACAAGATTTTAAATGTAGGTCGGCATTGCTTGTTTCCGACTCGCTATGGTTAATATACATGTTATACTTTTTAGGTGGTTTATAACTAACCCGGTAGCAACGGTGCACAAATGTGGTTATAATAAAAAGTAAACAATGAAAAGTGTCAACAATAACTTTTTTTATTGGTTTGGCAAGTTTTGGGTAGCTTCAATTTTTCGCCTATACCAGCCACTTAGTTACGCATGTAAGAGAATTTCCCTCCATCTCTCTCCGTGTTCCTCAATCTACTTCCAACAGTCTGCCAGTGTGAGTCTAAAAACCGTTAGTATTCAGCGATAGCGAAGGAAAAGGAGGGAACTATACTGAGAGAGCGGCATTCGACCTCTCACTCACACATTTTTCTCTCCGTCCCACTGGTGTTCTTAACAAGCACTTTCCTAAACGGCTAACCAATAAATATGTTGATATTAAAGTGAAACCTAGTTCGACTTCTACCAAGAAAGTTTTGGAAGTTGGACAAGAACCTGAATAAAATAAGAAAAAAAGGAAACATTTGTATATATAACAGAAAATGTAAGTTCAAAAATTTAAAAATTATACACGATGAATTAGCTAAAAAACTAAAAACTACTGAATTTGATATCTTTTTATGTAATATGTGATTTTGTTAGTACAAAAATAGATATGATGTACATTAAAAGGTTTAGAAAAATAGCTGCCTTAAATAGAATTGTTAACCTATCTTACATTAATTTTGATAACAAAAGAAAAAATAATATACTAAATCACGGTTTAAAATACAACCCCAAACGTCCCATAGGACAAAATAATTAGAAGTAATTGTCAGTTGATAGAGAATTTAAAAAAAAATACAGACTTAAATACTAAACATATATCAGCAGATGCTATTGATGAGTTCAAGATGATTAAACCTTAAAAGTACAAACGAAGATACATACAGATCAGAGTTATTAAACAACTAAAACAAGAAGTGAACAGTAAAAAACTTTTAATCTCTAAAACAAATTCAATAGTAATTTTAGAAAAAAAGATTATATTATACAAATAGAAGATCTTTAAATCTTCCTAATTTTCAACAAAGGAATAACGATCCCACTATTCTTTTTCAAAAAACAAATCAGTAATGTAATAAAAACCAGTACTAATATAATACCTAATGATCAGAGTAAATTTTAAAAATTTATGAATCTTCAGCCTTCTTCCATCCCTGCTCGTCCGTTTTTTTTCTTTATGAATTATAAATTAGCACAAAAAGCTAATATTATTTTTAAAAATATCACTAACTTTCAATCTGCTTATAACATTAAAAATTCTTTGTATTTAGTTAATAAAAATAACAAAATGTTTTCTTACAAATGCCAAAATTGTTTCTTCTGTTTTTTTTATGCCAATTAAACTAATACGTACGAGGAATCAGTGTTAACGGTAAGGGAAAGCAACGGGAACAACTGCGGCTCGAGCTAAGAACCTTTAGGTGCGCAGCTGAGTGATGTATGCTTAGACTGACCGATGCTTTACCACTTCGACCACCGAATCCCTTTTGATGTCCGTAACCTCTTTACATGTATACCTGCCAAAAATTGTAAATTCATAATTCACGTTACACTAAAAGAGTTAAAATTAGAAAAATAATAACGCAGAGGAAATTTTTTACATTTTTGAAGTTTGTATTAACCAAATTATTTTAAATTGAACGATAACATGTATAAACAATCAGATGGTTTGTTCGTAGGATTCCCTTAATCCTCCCTTTTAGTTGAAATTTTAAGGCAAATTTTGAAAAATTATTGTTTAACAAAAACAATCTTTTCCTCAACAAAATACTGGCATAGGTATATATGATGTCTTATGCTTGTTTGATGGTATTAATAGACAGATTTTTTTAAAATTCATTAATACCATTGATAAAAACTTAACATTCACAACGGAAGGTGAACAAATATGAATCTTTTTGGAATTAAATGTAGATGTAAGAATTCACTTACATTCTTTCACAATTTAACGAAAACCGACAGACACAAACACTATAATACCAACTTATTCTAAGCACCATTTTTCCCACAAACATGCCACCTTTCATAGTATTATGCACAAACTCCTATCAGTACACTTAACTAACTATAACTTTAATTCTTAATTAAATACCATGAAACAGATTGCTGTCAACAATAAATAAAGTGTAGTTCTGAATAAAATTTTAATTAAAAATAAAAAATAATTACTAACTTTTTTGTTATACAATGTAGGCCTAGATACATCAACTAAGCAAACACAAAAATATTGTAAAACACCATTTTTAGGCAAAATATGTTATAACATTCTATAAATTTGTGCCCACTATTTACACAATGCAATTGGTGGAAGAGATATTTGTAGGTCAGTTATGGAACTGTCCTCTGACGATACAAACTTAATTTGTGTTTCAATTGCAAACACAAACATAATCCAAGACTCTACAGACTTAATTAGAAACATTATTAAATTTGATTTGCAACTGGTTAAACGTTCCAGGTCTGGCGTTCTGCTACAGTCTATAGCTGACGTTAATTACCGATTCAACAGTCTGAGTTATCAGTGATTTATGAAAGTCGCATAACTCAATCTGCTTCAGTTATGACAAAGTTAGTTAAAGCTTTACTAAAGTGAAAATGTACTTTGCTAGTTTTGCATGAGGTACTTCTAGCATGTAACCGCTACAATGTAGGGTTACAAGGGTTCGAAACCGCCTGGTTTCTTGTTCTTTTAAATTAGTATAAACCGTCTGGAAGTAAACACGAGTATTTTTAAGGACCAGCACAGTGGAAAATTTCCCCCAGAAACAAGTCAGAACATATAGACATACTTACTTGTATTTTGATGCTTAAGATGACTTAGTCATCAAAAATATAAGCTATTTACAAGAATATGTTTTCTCGTCTGCACTGCCGTGATGCGGTCTAGTTATATTGAAGCTCTCACACGTAAAACAATACAAATAAAGTGGAAAGAAAATAAATATGGTTTTTAAACGTATTGTATGCCCAAACATAAAACTGATTTGTTAACAATTCGACTTCCACAACAAAGGTTCGAGCGTAAAAAACCTTGTAAATTATAAATTATAAATTATAAATTATAAATTATAAATTATAAATTATAAATTATAAATTATAAATTATAAATTATAAATTATAAATTATAAATTATAAATTATAAATTATAAATTATAAATTATAAATTATAAATTATAAATTATAAATTATAAATTATAAATTATAAATTATAAATTATAAATTATAAATTATAAATTATAAATTATAAATTATAAATTATAAATTATAAATTATAAATTATAAATTATAAATTATAAATTATAAATTATAAATTATAAATTATAAATTATAAATTATAAATTATAAATTATAAATTATAAATTATAAATTATAAATTATAAATTATAAATTATAAATTATAAATTATAAATTATAAATTATAAATTATAAATTATAAATTATAAATTATAAATTATAAATTATAAATTATAAATTATAAATTATAAATTATAAATTATAAATTATAAATTATAAATTATAAATTATAAATTATAAATTATAAATTATAAATTATTATAAATTATAAATTATAAATTGTTGTAATGTTAGCGAGTTGTCAAAAATCTTCGGGCAAGATAGAACAAAACTTAGAAATATCAAGTTATTGTTAATTTAGGTTACGCTGATTAGATGTAAATTAATTATTTTTCCTAGTCCAGTTTTTTAATTATATAAATAAATAAAAGAGAATTATAAATTATGCATTTAATTATAACTTATAATTTATAAGTCATTATACCTTGCACTTGTATGAATAGAGTTATTGAATTTCAGGTTTTGGATATTACCTGTTTAAGTAACTGTGAAACCATGAAATCAATGCATTTTTTTAGTACAGCGAAAAGTTTCTATATAGGACATAGGCCTATTCCGAAACGAAACGTTTGAAGCTAGGAAAGGCAGACTAATGTACTCAACAATATAACAACATTCCTAACGGAAAAATATGATTACATTAAGAATTTCAAATCAAAGTTTGTGTTGAAGCAATCATTTCTGTGGCTTCGAGTGAAGACAGTACAATTAAGAATAAACATGAGAATTCAACTTTCCAATAATGAAGAGGCGAGACATTTTGTTGAAAACTCTTAGAAATTGACGATGGAAGTCACCCGTTTGATTGTGTAACTGGCCAAATTAAACTTACAAACGATTAATGTAATTTCGTGAACAGTCCAGGTGAATTATTTAGATAAAATTTATCCGAATATTGTTCAAAAATAACAAAAACTCAAATTGGTTATTTGAAAGAGCCGTTTTTCAGTAAGAAATGAAATAGTTGAAAATATTAATTATAATTCATATAAAGGAAAGAATATATAAATTAATCGATTCAATGGTTGATGTAAATGAAAGTGTAAATTTTCCCACCGAATTTTCGAATTCGATGCAATCTACAAGAATGCCTTTTTATTGTTATTTTTTTAAAAAATGAATTATTTTGTTGAGAAATTTAGATTCACCAAGATTATATAATTGATAATTACACATTTTTGTTGTTGTTATTTTAAGGTGAAAAGCACATTATCGCCTCCCTAAATTTAAGTGTGAGTGTAAAGTGTTAAAGTCGTAAACGTAGTGTTTTAAGTGTAAGTGTTTGTTAGACACGGGTACCGCGAGGGGTGTCTAAATCCTCTCAATAGATGCAGCTAGTCTGCACCCCCCTGCTGGGTGAAAATTATATAATAAATTATAATAATTATATAATAGATTCACCAAGGTTTATATAATGGAACAAGAATGACCGTGAAACATTTACCAGACAATGTAATAGAAGCAAACATAACGTCAGGAAAAGGTAAATGAAAACAGTATTTATTCAAAGAATTCCGCTCATATCTACTAAATTGTCGTGTCATTTTAAAAGACTGCAATTTTCAATTTAATGTCACTAAAACATGAAACAAGGGCAAACGTTATGATGTTGTGATATTATTTTAAAAGAATCATGCTTTTCTCACTGACAGCAGAGTGGATTATTTACCCAAGGAATTTGTATATCTACTGACTAAATAATAAGACTACAAATGTAGTTTACAAGCAAGTATTGTAGAATAATAACTATGAAATAAAGCGAACACAAAATGAAATAAAAGCAGGGTTTCCTCACTAAATTAAATACAACTGTATTGACAATATGATTTACTTCAGCTCCATAAATTCTGTATTTAAAGGTACATTTTTCTAAATTTACATTATTTGATAAAAGCGAGCTGGTTTTGTTGAAGCGAGGCTGCGGCTTGCTAAAAATTAACATTAGTAAAAATCAAATTCTAAATTGCTTTAGGAAAAGTAGATTAGATTAGATTAAATTAGAAACTACAGTAAGGGATTATAAAACCCGAGGTAATACAGTATACGGACCTATTGTACAACTAAACCTCTTTACTAGTTCAGTAGATTGATGCGCTTAGTAAGTCCCAACAATCCACTGATTAGTTCATCCGGCTGGAGGTCGCTAGGGTCCTGGAAAACAAAAGTCCTTAGCCTCGTGCTAGCAAGATCCTCCCGGTCAACTGCACAACCTACACACCGTTTCTCTGTAATACATACCTAATATGTTCATGTGCACTCAGACCACACAGTGCTCTGTAATGAGCCCCATGATTTTCCTGAGTTGTGCTTTGCCTAAGATGTCTGCTGCCTATCCTCCTCCAGGAGGAAACGTTTTTAAGAGGCGCTTGCTATGAGAAAATGGGCCGCCTCGGTGGCCTAGTTGGTAGCGTACTAGACTTTCACCCCGAGGACCCGGGTTCGATTCCCGGCCAGGGCTTGGCATTTTCATACGCTATAAATCATCCCATCGTCTGCATTAGCCCAAGTGTGCACAATAGTCGGACGTTAAACACCAAAATAATAATAATAATAATAATGCTATGAGAATGCCCATGAAGATTACCCCATCTTTATGTTAAGCTATTGATAGCAGATCTCCGGCTAACGTACAGAGATCCTTAAGGCAAGCTCGGGTTCGATTAACTCAGATGTAGAGCCCAGTACACCCAGTCGGTCTGCCTCCTCGTTACCCTTAACTCCCTTATGTCCTGGAACTCAGAATAGTAACCCGGTTTCCCAGACACTGAGGTTCTTCCGATACTTACAACAAGCAACTTATGTAACCAAATTCTTGATTTGTTTAACAGTTAGAAACCAAAATATTTTAAAAACATTTTCAACTTACAACCCGAACGAAGCCTGGATATACAGCTAGTGTTAAAAAGAATGATTAAAACCTATTTCTTCTAAATGCTTCCCTATTTTACTGAAGGTAGTAGATTCGCCTTTATTTCCCACACACACTAATTAATTTTGTTTTAACCAAAATGTTTGTCTCGGGAACACCAGAAGGCCGGGTGGCCACCAAACGCAGAGCGGACTACGCATTCAAAATCTAGCCTATTGTTTTTTAACGTAAGTTATGGCAACTGAAAGCGTAAGGGAATCGGTTTTTTGATTACGGAGTTTTTTGAAACTCTGCTTCCTCCATCACTTGACCACGCCTCCAATCTTATTATTTCTCGTTACCTAGGTTACCGTTGCCTAGGTTACCGTTTCTAAATACAATATTTTCCTAGAATCCATTACGGTAGGCATACATATTTAGATTTAAAAGATACAAATGCGTTCTTTAAACTGACTGCACTGTTACTGTCGTTCATCTCATCCGCCCGGCTCCGCTCAGTGCAACTCTGCATTGCATTTGGTGGCCACCCGGCCTAAAACCCTTAAGTATCGTAATATTCCGACTTAAGGGCCCTCGATAGAGTAACCAAAAAGCCGGACGGATAGCGTTTTAAGCGTGTTTTAAAAGTAACCCTAATTAAAATTAAATTAAATGTGATTGTGTGTGTATGTGTGTGTGTGTGTGTGTGTGTGTGTGTGTGTGTGTGTGTGTGTGTGTGTGTGTGTGTGTGTGTGTGTGTGTGTGTGTGTGTGTGTGTGTGTGTGTGTGTGTGTGTGTGTGTGTGTGTGTGTGTGTGTGTGTGTGTGTGTGTTATTAAAAATCATTTTAAAAAATCTGAAAATCGAATTTTTTACCAAAATTATCATCCAACTTAAGAGCTCTCGATTAGAGTAACCAAAAAGCCGGACGGACAGTATTTTAAGCGTGTTTTATAAGTAACTCTAATTAAAATTAAGTTAAATGTTTGTGTGTGTGTGTGTGTGTGTGTGTGTGATTAAAAATCATTTTTAAAAAATCTGAAAATCGAATTTTTTACCATAATTATCATCCTTGTCCCCTTAAGTAGATTTATTATTATTTTTTATACAGTCAGGGTTATTCCATTTATTACTGGACATTGCTTTTCTTCTTTGGAAAATGTAACAATAATGTAGGTATTAGTTAAGTGCAATTTGCGCGAGCGAGCGCGCGTGTGTGTATGCACCCGTGCGTTAGTGCGTGCATATTTGTGTCGCACACTTACATTTTTAAAGACCACTGAGTAATATTGAATGTCCAAGTCTTTGACTTCTCTTATTCTGAAATAGCCTAATTGTGTAACCCAATAAATGGACTTCATTCATTGTTGAGTTGGTTTGTATGCTCAATAGGAAGGCTATTCCTTTAAGTATTATTTGACTTACAATTTAACAGTTTAACGCTGCTCCCTCTAATTAATTATTGAATTATTTCGATCCTCTTTTCATTAACTTGTTATATACGTTCCTAGTTCTAAGAAAAACAATTTTTTTAAAAAAAACCTAACCTAAATTAATTGGTGTATTAAGCCTATTGTAAGGTATTTTTTATACTCAAAGTTTTTCTCCACTCGGAGGTTAAATTTTAAAACAAATTTTTGAGGCATTTTGTCGATATATGTTTTTTTTGAAACTTCGAATACATGCATAATCTAGGATGCAATTCATATTTTTTAAATAAATTTTCAATTAATCATTTATTGATTATAAATTATTACGATTTTTATATAGAAATTATTGTCTAGAATTCTCAGAAAACTTAAGAATAGCCGAAAAATACTTTTAAATTTTAACATAGAGTTAATATTGATTCTTTATTGCATATATTTTAGTGCTTATATTCAGTTGCAATTTTTTTTAGAGACTGAAAAAACATAGTTTTTCAATTAATCTGCCCGTTAAGAAAAAATAACTTAAACATATTTTTGATGGGGTAGAACGTTTTTTTACTCATTTCAAAAAAAAAATAAAGAAACTATAAATAGTCCTTATAAATGTTTTAGCAATTAACGAAGTTGATATGAATCGGTAGAGCCAAATTTGAAATTTTGTTGTGTTCAGCATTGGCGGCTATAGAGCGAAAATTGCAGGTGGATAGACTTCAGATAAATTTTAAAAAAGGGAACCAAAGAACAATTTTCTGGGAAAACACGATTTTTATCCATCGAGAGTTCAGTGTTAAAACATTCTTAACCGAATGAAATTATTCAAATATCGGAACAAATAGATTTATATAAGATTATCTTAATGATAAGGAAACATTTAATGATATGAAAATGCTATTAAAAATGAAATTGAATCATGAAAAGGGCACATGTTCTACGTTATGTAAGTAAAAACATTTTCAAACTATTTATTTTCTTATACGAGTATATTAAGCTGACTGATTTTTTAATCGAATTTTATTAACGATTTTCAAATAATTAAAAAAAAAGTCATTTTTAATACGGAATTAATAATATTACAAGAGTTTTTGGTGTCACTATGCTGTAACATTTTTTTAAGTTATAATATTTAAAAGAGGAAAAACGTAATTGTATTCACAAGCATATGCTTGCAAAATTTTAGAGTTATAGGTTAGCAGTGTGTTAAAATTCTAAAATTTTGTCTTTACAAAAAAAGGTTTTTTTGGTGTTTAACGTCCGACTATTGTGCACACTTGGGCTAATGCAGACGATGGGATGATTTATAGCGTATAAAAATGCCAAGCCCTGGCTGGGAATCGAACACGAGTCTTCGGGGTGAAAGCCCAGTAAGCTATCAACTAGGCCACCGAGGCGGCTACAAAAAAAAGGAACAAAGAACAGACAGTTAAGTTTAATAAACATTTTAAAACTGTGCACTTTATCTGTACTTGTCAAAAATTCATTATTACGTTTGAATAATAATTATTATTATGTTAAAATCATGTGATTTTAAACATTTGTTGAATACATTTGTATAACTAATTATATTCAGGAAGGTAATAAAATGAATATCAACTCGATTTAATTATATTAAAACTGTTTCATGAACTTTAATTATACTAGAGCACGGCTTCAATTACATTTGTAATATATGATATATATTAGGTCTACATAGTTTTAAGTTATCATGAAACTCTGTAATGCTGGAACATAATTCCACTAGTCTGTTCGGATCATCTTCAATTAGATCATGGATTAGGTGACATTTGAAAAATTTAATTTTGTTTCTCTCAGCAATTCTCTGTACTGAAGATCCGGGAACTCTAGTTTCAAGTGATGCGAGTTTACCTTGTGAGCGGAGTATTGAAGAACAGTTCTTTTTCTGATTTGTTGTTCGAGAGTACTTCTTCACTACACTTCCAATTTCTAACAACAAATTCTTAGATTTAATTATTGATGTTTTGGTTGGATTCCCCTTCCGGAAGTCTTCCAACTGATTCCGCAATATTATCAAAAGCAATTGTCATGCGGAACACTGCTTTTTGCTCAATTTTAAAAACACTTTTGTAAATAACTAATTCAGTAAAATGGCGCCCAAAAAATTAGGTTATATTTTTGTTTTATTAAAAACGTAATTTAACAGCTGTTAAAAGAATTAAAAGAATACTGTGAGATTTTCAAGAGTGATAGAATTTATTTATTTTGGCCGCCATTTTTTTTCTTTAAAAATCAGCCAGATGCAATTCTTACATACGGTATCTTCTTTAGACTGTAGTTTCAAAATTATCAATGGAGGAATGAGAAAATAATGGAGGATCAAACGAGTAAACCTCTTCGTGGGATACACTGTATTATGTATATATAACGAGTTTATATATATATATATATATATATATATATATATATATATATATATTAAAAAATGATTCAAATTTGTGTTGATATTTTTTCACCACTATTTAAAAACTAATTTTATTACTATTTTTTATTTTTATATTCTTCTTTTTTTCTGCTAGGATTATTATCACTGTGTTCAGTATAATTATTTGCCTTCCCTAAGCTTCGTCAATTCTACTTTCGTTGACGCGTTTCGGAGAACCTCCATCTTCAAAAACTACATCTATATCATATATATAAAAGATATAGATATAGTTTTTTGAAGATGAAGGTTCTCCGAAACGCGTCAACGAAAGTAGAATTGACGAAGCTAGGGAAGGCAGATCATTATATTGAACACAGTGACTATTTTTTTTAATACTTTTTAACAACTGGCAGTAATAGCTTATAAAATTTGAGTGTATATATTCAAGTGTTGATTTGAAAAAAGTTCAATTTAGTCTTAGAACTTAGAAGAACAATTGTAATTTTTTTTAGCATATTTCTAGTTTTCTTATTGAATCTATAATGTGTGGTAATACAGTATTTGGTAAGCTTAATTAAGGTAAGTTCTTTGTTCTTGTTTTTTTTACCCATAGAGTGATGCATGCAATAAGCATTTTATATGAAAGTATAAAACTTCCTTTACATAATAATTTTAGTTTATGCTCATTTTATATTATACTGCTGAAATGAGTCAAAAGCAGTTGGAGTATATTAATATAATAATTCTTATTTATGCGTGTATACTCATAGCTTAACGTAGATACACAGACTCAACCAAAAATCCCTCGAGCAAAAAATTTAACACACATGTCAACTTGGTAACTTTCAAAGAGGTTAACTTCAAAAGTTATATTTCTTCGTTTTCAGCCATAAAACAAAAAAACTTCAGATAAGAGTAAAATTTCATACTCTGCCTGAATTTAATGAAACTTGATATAATACAGTTTTTTACATTGTTTTTTCACAAACAGTTTTCTTCTTAATTTTATAATTTAGGGTTTGCAAATTTTTAAGCTTTCCAACCCTAAAATATGTGACATACTTTGCATTTATTTTCAGAATATTTTCAAGTCGGTTTTTCCTCTTTAATTTAAACTGAAAAATTAATAATATTTTTTTTCTACATTTAATAAATTGAGAAGAGTTAAATACGTAATGTTTCACTGAAATACGTGAAAGCAAAAATTCAAAATAAAACATGTTTTTGTGTTTGTAGGTAAAAAGTTTAAAAAGAATATTTTTTCGTTTAAAATCCTTGAGAAATACAACATTTATTTTTATGTCATCTATTTATGTTTTATGGCAACACAAAATTTATGTTTATAATGGCTATGTTAAGTTTAGCGTAGAACTAAGAAAAAAATATTTCATTTTTTCCCCGAATCAATAGAACTTTACACACACACACACACTCACGAGGTGTGTTCAGAAAGTAACGAGAATTTTTAAATTTCGCTGGGTGGAGTGTCCGATTGTCAATTTTTTTTTGTATTATGTTGGTATGCATGCCCTTAAAGAATGATAAAACTTTCAGCTGTTTTCATTGTTGACTTTGTCTGTGACAGCCACTAAGGTTAGACGTGTTTTTATGAGGTGAGACGTATATTTTCGTAATGGATCAAAGAATTGTATCACATTTTGCGTAAAAAATGGAATAAAGTGTAACAAAGTGTGTGAAATGTTAAAAAAGGCCTATGGTGAGTCTGTTATGAGTAAATCAAGAGTTTACGAGTGGTGTAAGCGTTTCCAAGAAGGCCGTGAAGACGTTGAAGATGACGAACAGCACAACAACCGATTAAAACGTTGAAAAAGTGAAAGAAATGGTTATGAACAATCTCCGAATCACAATTAGAGAGGTTGCTGATGATGTTGGCATATCGATTGGATCATGTCATGACATTGTTTCCAATGTTTTGTGTATGAAACGCGTGGCAGCAAAATTCGTTCCAAAATTGTTGAATTTTGAACAAAAATAGCGGCGAATGGAAGTTGCTCAGGAGTCACTAAATGAAGTCAACGACGATGCAGAATTACTGAAACGTATTATAACAGGTGACGAAACATGGGTTTACGGATATGACGTTTAAACTAAGGCTCAATCATCCCAGTGAAGGCATTCTGGCTCGCCAAGACCGAAAAAGGTCGACAAATGCGGTCGAACGTGAAGGTTATGCTCACTGTGTTCTTCGATATTAATGGCATAGTGCATCATGAATTCCTGTCACCAGGTGAAACGGTCAATAAGGAGTACTGCCTACAAGTTCAACGCAGTTTGCGTGAAGCAATCCGAAAAAAACGCCCGGATCGGTGGAAAAACAAAATAAAGAGAACCTTAAAGGGCCGTCGTTTTACAGCCGTAGATGAGATTAAAAGCGCATCGCTGAAAGAACTAAAGGCTATCTCAAAGATCGAGTTTGAGAAGTGTTTTGAGGATTGGCAGAAGTGCTGGCACAAGTGCATGATCTCGAATGGGGACTATTTTGAAGGCGACAACATCAATGTAGAAGAATAAATAAATATTTTGTTCAAAAAATTTTAATTCTCGTTACTTTCTGAACACACCTCGTATATACATATATATATATATATATATATATATATATATATATATATATATATATATATATTCTACAGTAACATTTAAGTAATGGTCTGCTAGAGTAACTGATTTAGGTAAATGATAAATGTGTAACCATGAAAAAGGCTGTCCTCTCGCCACAATTGACTCCAACTTGCTCAACATTAATTTGCCGTTTACTGAGTGAAACGCCTCAAGGAAAACACTTAAAACCTTTTCACTTTTATTTTACATACCAAGAAATATGGTTGGTATGCAAAGTCCTTGTTGCAACTGAAAGAATAATTTTATTAAAACTTATTCTAAATCCCACTAAGGCTGTAACGTGATCCAGAATTTTTCATACATTATTTCTCGAGTCAACATCACTTTTTCTCAGCATATACTATTCGTACAGGCATAAATGACGCATGTTTAGAAAGATTTTTTAACCGGCTTCTGACATTGCAAAACGATTTTGCGCTAAAACTTACTGTTTGTGGAAAATGTCAACATAAAAGACACTTTAACTGTCATACGCAAAACGGCATCTTGGATGCGCATACGCGGCATCAAAAATCAGACAACATATTGGATATTTTATGAAGCTAACTTATTAATCACGACTAGACAAGCCCTTTAGAAATGTCTCTTTTTTACATTTCATGCTTAGAACAATTTAAATATTTACTTTAAAGTCATAAAACTTGTAGGGACATTGTCCTATCCCTGCCCGTCGTACAAGCCTGGACAAATATTTCATTCGAAATGACACGTTTGGGACACTGTTTTTTACGTGTGTGTGTGTGTGTGTGTGTGTGTGTGTGTGTGTGTGTGTGTGTGTGTGTGTGTGTGTGTGTGTGTGTGTGTGTGTGTGTGTGTGTGTGTGTGTGTGTGTGTGTGTGTGTGTGTGTGTGTGTGTGTGTGTGTGTGTGTGTGTGTGTGTGTGTGTGTGTGTATTACGTAGAATGAACAGTTAAGAACAAGAAAATTTAGGAAAGTCGTCATTTAAAAGATATTGTACAAAAAGTTTTTACAAATATATAAGAAATTACTAAAAGTTCCTAGTCAAGTTGTGATTGTATCAGATAGTTAAAGTATAAAATTTGAAACAAGTCGTGGGAATTAAAGTCAATTCTTAAATAATTGTTAGCTATTAAAGAAATAAATTATCTAAAATATAATAATATAAATGTAAACAACGATCAAAAAAATATGGTTGATGTGATTATATTCTATTAACTGTAAATGGTAGAGGAAGAACGGAGATTACGATTTTGTTAAAACCGAAAAAATATAGTTTTGCAAAGTACTTAGTAACCAAAGGAGATAATAATATTAAACAAATTTTATATGAGGGTTTTAGGGTATACAAGCAATAATAATTCGAAATAAGTTCAGAATATTTTAATGATATGTAATAAAATTAATTTAATTAACCCTAGTAAAGATTAATTTTCTAAACAACTATTGTAAAAAAACAATTCAATCGAGCGACAATATAAGTAAAAATGCTAAAAAATGGTTAGGAAAACTTAAATCAAATGTCAGTTTTTTTTGTTTTGTTTTTTTTTTTTTTTTTTTTTTTTTTGGTGTTTAACGTCCGACTATTGTGCACACTTGGGCTAATGCAGACGATCCTCAAATGTCAGAATTTAATAGCACGATAGTAATAAAACAAATTCAATAATTAAAATATAAAAACCAAGTTATCTGGGGGGGGGGAAATGGTTTATAGAAAACAATGGAAGTGCTACAGATTCAGAAGGAAAAGCTGAACATAGCTAGTCCTGCTACAGGAAAATTGCTCCAGCCGTTCCAGATTTGTGAAAGCTACTACTAGGATGATAGTAATTGATAGTAATTAAGGGAAACTTAAACATAGAAAACTGATTACTAGTCTCTCTCTCTCTCTCTTTCTCTCTCTCTCTCTCTCTCTCTCTCTCTCTCTCTCTCTCTCTCTCTCTCTCTCTCTCTCTCTCTCTCTCTCTCTCTCTCTCTCTCTATATATATATATATATATATATATATATATATATATTGTCCCACCCCTGCTCCCAAACAGACAGACTGATGAGAAATATTTACGTTTTAATTTCCTAGTGATAAATTGCGGCAAAGGCAAATCGAACAGCTTGTAATTGTGACATTTGTGACTTATGACCTACAACGGCGCTCATCTCAAGGTCCCGTTTCTTGCTCTTACCACGACAGCGGAAATTAGCTCATTTTCCTGTGGAAATTCGCTGAAGTTATTTTCATGAACAACGGTTTCTGTAAATTTTACGAGTATTATTGTCTTGTTTATCGTCCATATGCGATTTAGATTTCGAACTCCAGCCTCGAACCTACTGCTGGCCAGTGCGTTAAGTACCTTGTCCACGCCGGCCTCGGGACGTTTCGATACGAAATTTGTTATCGATACTATATGATAATATCGGATGAAAATTATCGATACTCTTGATATCATATAATTTCTTTTATTTTAATAAAATATTTACACTAAAAATATTATTATTTATAATATATATATATTATTATTATTATTATTATTATTATTATTATTATTATTATTATTATTATTATTATAAATAATAATATAAAATATATTATTATTTTAAAATAATATAAAATATTTAGTGTAATATAATATTTACACTAAAAATATTATTATTTATAATAATATATATTATTATTATTATTATTATTATTATTATTATTATTATTATTATTATTATCATTATCATTATATTATTATTATTATTATTATTATTATTATTATTATTATTATTATTATTATTATTATTATTATTATTATTATTATTATTATTATTATTATTATTATTATTATTATTATTATTATTATTATTATTATTATTATTATTATTATTATTATTATTATTATTATTATTATTATTATTATTATTATTATTATTATTATTATTATTATTATTATTATTATTATTATTATTATTATTATTATTATTATTATTATTATTATTATTATTATTATTATTATCATCATTATCATTATTATTATTATTATTATTATTATTATTATTATTATTATTATTATTATTATCATCATTATCATTATTATTATTATTATCATTATTATTATTATTATTATTATTATTATTATTATTTATATTATTATTATTATTATTATTATTATTTATAATGTTAGTTGACAACTAACAATGTGAAAAAACTAAATACACGCTTTATTTAATACAGCACTTTACAACTTTTCAAATAGGCTACAAGAAATGTGCTACATAAAAAAAAGATATATGTACTACAAAGTATAACAATAATCACTATTATTTAAAAATCTGAAAATTATTACGACTTTTAACCCAGTGTGAACCTAATTCTTGAAAATACCACTGAACTAATGAGAAAAGCTACATACACACGTAAATAATACAATAATGTACAAATACAACAAAGTATATTGAAAAAGAAGTTATGTACGCATGACCCAAATGTCAATGTGAAATGGTTACTGATATTAAATAAGACACAATAAGGCGTAATAAATATGTAAACAGACAGGTGACACTTTGCTGCATAAATATTAAATTGTTTGTTTCTTGCTTGTTGAGTAACCTTCTCTTTCTTTATGGAAGAAATGCATAGATAAAATGTGACAATTCCGACGGAGGTTTAGGCGCTGTTATCGATACCTGGATATTTTCGAAACATCGGAAACATCTTCATAGAAAAAAAAATGTATGGAAACAATTTTGGACCGATTTGTTTAATACTTGGTACAAATTGGTTCTTGTGATGCCTGCACAAGTTTCGCAAGAAAAAAAAGTTTAATAGTTTAAATTAAATTTTACAAACGTTCATAACGTTTTTTTCTTATATTTTGAAATTCTCGTTTCACCATCTTGATCGGCGTTAAACTCTGCATAAATTACCATTCGTTCAATGTAATTTGATTTTTTTAAAGGTATTCATGCAGTTTAGGTTGTTTTATTTAAATAGTGATTTTTGAATATTTTCTTCTTTTATTACATAAGCTAACGTATTACCAATTAACACATAGTCACCGGCGGAGAATATTTTTTTTAATTACTTATGATTTCAGACTATTTTTACGGAACTATATTATGACGTCATTACTGTTCACATTGCATGGAACATACTAGATTTCCTACACAGACTTAATCATGCGCGTTATCACGTTGTAATTGGCACGACGTATTTAATACTTTAATTACTTATTAATACTTATTACTTATTTAATACTTATTACTTATTTAATACTTATTACTTATTAATACTTATTACTTTAATACTTATTACTTATTAATACTTAATACTTATACTTATACTTAAGTACTTATACTTATACTTATACTTATACTTATACTTATACTTATACTTATACTTATTACTTTGTTGTGAAAACGTTGTTAAAATGGCGTCCGTTAAATTAGATAAGTTTTTATTCAACAATCTTGTCAATTAGGTTCTTCACCCAACAAACGTGTTAGTTAGGTTTTTCACCCAGCAAACGTGTCAATTAGGTTTTTCACCCAACAAAAGTATCAGTTAGGGTCTTCGCCCAACAAACGTGTCAATTAAGTACTTCAGCCAACAACCGTGTCAGGTGTTTGAGTATATTTTTTAATGACGGTTTTTATATCGTTTTGAAAATCAAAAACACGTTACCTACTCTCAAGTTGTAGCAATTTTTAAGTTATGCGGGTCACTTTTATTTTCGGTTTTTATCGTAGGCTTAATTCCGGTACTTTCCGCGCTTTTATATTTTTGATTATTGCTTTTGGACATGTAATAAAGCGTTTCAGCGAAAAAGTTACCGTAAAATCGAAAACAACCTACACTGCATGTTTACCGTAAAAAGTAACGCATTGAACGCCGTAAAATAGGGTTTTCAAAAAGTGTAAAGACAAGAAGAATATATTGCTGGGAATTCGCTTCGAGCACTGGGTTGTTCCGAATAAGGTGAGAAATGTTGAACTTATAGACTTCCTAATATGGTTACGTTGTGGGGCAAGAAAGGATGAGGGGACGCGTTCTCTGTGATTGAGGAAATTGTTTTATAAGAACCTTTTACCGTTGTATGCAAGGCAATTTCGTTATACGGTTTTTAACGTTACAGCAATGTTTAGTGTAGCTAACAATGTAAAACACAACACTAACATACTGTGAAACAAGTAAAATTAGTTTTACTGATCACATTACTGAATGTAACTACCTCCCCCCCCCACGAAGCTCAAGAACACAATGGAAACATTCACGTTGCTACTAGAGACAATAGGTAAGTCCTATACCTACTGACGGCTAACAACGTTACATGGTTTCGTTAGATATCCCACCCATTGTTATTCCATAAATAACAAAATTTACAAAGAAAATCTTTTGTTTTTTGTGAGGAATGATGAATAATCTCAAGCATCTGTCTCGTTCACATGATTGAAGCGACTTTCAACAATATTTTCATCTTATATTTTTTTGAAAATATGATTTTACTATTGTAATCGGCATTAGATGGACCGAGGGAGGGGTCAATAAATACCAAAGAAAGAATGGTTCAAGCAAGAACGATCGAGACGGTGGATGCACATTCCTCTCGACCTGCCAATAACGCGCAACGGCATTCTCAAGCAAGAGTAGATGAAACATTTCTGTCTGTTTGTTTGTGTATCATATAAAATTAATTTTCTTTGTTTCTTGTTTTTATTTTCTAGGAAAATAACAAAATATTTCTTGTATTATTACTGAAAAGCATGATATAATTACTTTAATAAATTTTTTTTTCAATTTACTACGTTTTTAAAACGGACTAAAAAGTATAAATTTCACCTAGCGACATACAGATATTGTGGTATTGTCCAGAAAATTTGTGATTATGAATTTTTAATAGCAAATAAACGTTGGGCGCATTGAAATGGATTAAATGCTATAATTCCTAATGGAGGTCAAGCTCCTAATTAAATAGACGGAGATAATCTTCTTTTACTTACTGGATGCGCCCCAAGTTTTTCTTTTTAAATCTTACAAGTATTACCACAGCTATTAAAAATTCACAATTACAAAAGTTTTAGAACAATACTACAGTTTCTATAAGGGGCTAGGAGAAATTATTTTATAATTTTTAGTCCGTTTTAAAAATGTGGTTTATTAAAAATTTTCTTTTTCTTTAAATAATTATTTATATTTTTGTATCAGATATATATTATGGCAGGTTAAGGGTCAGAAAGGATCTCATGGTCCTAATTTCACCCCTTCAAAATAAAAACAATGAAATCGGAAACAAAAATCTTATTATATATATATATATATATATATATATATATATATATATTTATTTATTTATTTATTTATATACTATTTACGCCTGTATATAGGCCTGTACTATTTTTAGCTTTGTAATCTACGCTATAGTAGAAGCGACTGTATCAGGTATTGTCATCAATACTTTTTATTGCAGTAAAGTAATGGATATTTCTATAAACTACCTTTCAATGATTAACCAAAGATAAGGGCAAAGGGTGAGTGGGGAAGGGCGGAAGGGAAGTTAGACAAGAAAACGGATACAACGTCGTATTGGAGCCAATCTCTATCGATCAGAGGTTATCCCGCTTACAGGAACTGTTGTGAAACCCACAATACTATATCTAGAGTCTTATTACGGTTTGTCGCTTTTAAAATAAAATTATTTGATATTTTACTTTTTAGCAATTTTTTTAGTTAAAGTATTGACGCGGCCTTAAACACACAAATACACACAGTACCTTGAAATTACATTACTTTTTGTGGATAATTTAAAATTTGTATATATATATATATATATATATATATATATATATATATATATATTCGAACAGTGAATCGGCGTGAACTAAAGGGATAAACTTAAGCCAGTAAGTACTGTAACTTCAATTTCGAACCTACCAGAGATGCCAATCCCCGTCAAAACTAATGGAGCGCGTTCCCCCATAAACGTTATTTATCCCCCCCCCCAATTAATTAACCATGCCAGTATATATAATACACAGACTTTGATTTCGGTAATTCACTATTTAAAGTGTCAATCCCCACTGCGACTGAATAAAAAATCTAATGTAATTGCTTTGTTGAATAATTCAACAGTACAATTGTCTTGCACAATTCTTTTCTCCTTGAATCGATACAAATTTTCTTTTCAAATATTATTCTCTTAAAATCATAAGTGAAAATTTTTTCCTCCTTCAAAATTTTCGATGTGGCCACTTCCCCTCCCCCGTCTAGGCACCTACGCTTTTAGGTGTGCAAGTAAAGATAAATCTAGTAATCTAGTAAAAATGGAGCTTATAAAATACTGTAAATGCAAAGCAACGTATGTGGTACAAACGGGACGAAAATTTAAAACTAGACGTAACAAACGCACAACATCATTCAAATATAAAAATAACGACTGAAATTACTCTGCACATTTAGTAAGAGAAGGACGTACTATGAAGAATGAAAAATCACCAGAAGAAATGACAAAATCTATGAAGGCATTATGAAGGCGGTTAAGCGTTTTAGAAAATTTAGAAATATATAAGCTAAAATTAAAGGGGGAAATATAACAAAAGAACATGTATTTTTACATACATTAAAAAATATAACAACACAAACAGACGTTATTTTTAAAAGCCTGGAAATTTTCGCAAATTATAAGGATTAAGTAGACCATAAAGAGAAAACCGATTTGGGGACCAATCGGAAGCGAGCACATCAATAAACAGAAACAATGAATACAGCTTTTATAAGGACACACCTGAAAAAGTCAGCCCATTTTAATCGGCCGACAACCCTACTTGCAGCACCTACCGATAGGCATGTTTCTGAACTTGTTGCTCAGAAAGAGACAGATATAGGGGTGATGGCATTCCCTGACTTTATCGCTTTCTGTCCGTTTATCTGTCTGTCTGTCTTTATCTCTCTCCCTCTCCATATCCTACCCTAATGCTTGACCTACGTTCGGGTAATTATGACTACAGGGTCAACTTGTGGAAGTTATATTTGCAAACAAGTAATGAACATCTTCCCGCCAGGCACCATCGGTTCTATCATTGACCAGTAAGTTATATTACTATACAGGGTTAGTAAAATGTTGTCGTGATCAATAATTTTCGTGTTTATTTGTGGAGAAAAGCCAAACTTATGAAATGTTTAGAAGATATAGTGTACATTTTAGTGCATGGGGCAACTTTGTCTCGGCCTCCAAAATCTCCCATTTTAGGGGAAAAGGCAAATTTGCCTATATTACATGTACTTAAAAGTGCATCTGTATGCCTTATAAATAGACATTTCATGCAATTAATTTTTTTCCCTTTAATAAACTATAACGTCATTCGGGTGTCCCGATATTTTTGAATAATATTTTATATTTGTATTTAAATATTAAAAGCTATGTGACAGAAATTTTTAATATATATTAATAATTTTTAAATAAATATATATGTATATGTATGTATATATATTTAAAACTTAACTTTATTATGCAATTTATTAAATTTGCATTTAACTGTAAACGCTCTAAACAATTTTGTGGTAGATAGGCCAGCATGTGGTATAATGGCGTAAATTATAATTGCAATATTTATTATTCAAATACAAAATTTTAAACAAATAAACACTGATGTCAAAAAAGTTAAATTCAGTACCGCGTTTTGAACTCAAGTCGTTTAGTTTCATAAGCATAAAACCGCGTGATAATTTTTATCTGATGAGAGTTCAAAATATTTTCTCCATCAAAATTAACATGTATCATGTTTTAGGTCTTGTTGTGATGGATTTTGTGCATTGCGTGATGCGAGTGCACAAATTTATATTGATACATAATAGTATATTTTGTCGGTCACAAGTCTCATATTAAATAAATAATAATAAGTCATGAAAATAAAAACAAAAAATTAATATTACTGATAGTGTAAAAAAATTAACAAATAAATGTTATTATGTTCAGTATAATGATCTGCCTTCCCTAGCTTCGTCAATTCTACTTTCGTTGACGCGTTTCGGAGAACCTCCATCTTCAAAAACTGTATCTATACTCACTTAGTATAGATATAGTTTTTGAAGGTGGAGGTTCTCCGAAACGCGTCAACGAAAGTAGAATTGACGAATCTAGGGAAGGCAGATCATTATACTGAACATAGTGACAATAATCCTAGCAGAAAAGAAGAAAAATATAAAAAGAAATAAATGTTATATTAATATTGTAAAATAATAATTATTTAATACAATACATATAATTATAACGTTTAAGAAAAAAAGAAAAAATCCCGTGAGCAAGTTTTATTTTGACTTACGAAATAATTTTCCAAAACTCTGTGGATATAATTTTCAGTCAGTCTTTATAATATGTTATGTGTGCAACATAATTCTTTTTCTTTAATGTTTTTCAGGATATTATTAGAAAAACTGGATAGCAAAATAATTTTTTAGCACTATAATTTACTATGTTAAAAATTGTAAAAATTATATTTTTATGGACTTGGCAACAACATGCCATGTGAACATTAACATGTAATACTCAAACAACCTTTTGTTTGTTATACTTAATAAGGAGCGCACTACTTAAAATATTTTAGGAATTAAAATTATATATGTTATAAAATAGGCAATGTAGTAATTGATCAAAACTACGCCATTTTATAATTTTTTAAGTCTTAATGTTAAATGTTTACAATGCATGTGCATTAATCAAACTTCTACTAAATGCACATGCATTGTAAACTGAATGAATGAATGTTTGTAAACATGCATTGAACTGTTAAATTTATCAAATAGTACCCAATCAAATATAGTTCAACATTCAGAAACTCATGATGTCGTTACTGTGTGAACTGGTGGTCAAGGAAAGGAAGAAAGCGATGTCTTGTATTAAACAGATAAGCTCACTGCTGTAATGAAAACGACAATTTAGGGACGTTGACCTGCGACATCCACACAGAACAATTTTCGCTTCAACCCCTCAGCTGTTGGCAGGAAGAGAGAGACAGAGAATGCCATCACCCATATATCTGTCTCTCTCTGAGCTACAAGTTCAGAAAATAAACATGCGGCGCTGCCTATCGGCGGGTGCTCCAAATAATGTTCTCGGCCGTAAAATTTGCTGACTTTTTCAGACAAGAAGTGTCCTTATAGATTCTGAATTGACTGTCAGTAGAAGTAGGGAGGGGAGGGGTTAAGATAATATAAAAGAACGAACCTACACTTGGGGGGAGCAGTGCAGCGAACAGTTTTGAGAATAGAAGTATTCGGAAAAGCGTCAACAAATATGTGTTTGAAGCTAGGAAAGGCAGAAATATGTACACAATTACAACATTCCTAGAGGAGAAAAGATGATTACATTAACTTCTATATAAATTAAGTGTTATATCTAGCTTATTGTAGCAAATATCTATCTATATCTATATCTACCTATATATATCTACATACTATTGCGTAACTTTCGAATATTGCTAACAACTTTGGACAAACCAGAGGGTAATCAGATGTTTTGTGGTTCTGCAGATATTAACCAAGATTTCGACTAAAGGCATGTTCAGGATTCAAAACAATACCGACTGCAAAATCCAAAATGAAAATAAAACTTGGAATTTGAAAGAGGGTTAAAATATTTAAAAGTTAAAATCAAAAGCTTCGAATAGTCAGCTAGAAGACGATAACTGATGCGTTACTGTCAGATGCAAATCTATAAAGGACCTAGGTATTTTTTAAACTTGGGCAGAGCTTAACCCTTTAGTTTGCTCTTGGGCTTTGTCCTTGAATTTTTACTTTGCTTTCGGATTGTCCTTTAAGTCAGAGGTGAGAACCGAGAAAGAGGACTAGTTGGCACAACGTGGAAGAAGGAAATGGACTCTTGTTTGGCACCAAATCATTGGAAGAAGGATTTGACAAGTTTGCACGTGCAGTAGTTAGTGTTTCTTACATAGAATCAAAAGTATTTTCGTCAATTAACTGACCAATTTTGATAATATTTATATGTTCGTAATTTTTAAACAAAAAAATCAACTTTTTTAAAGATAATTTTGTAAAAAAATATGTCTTAAAAATAATATTTTCTCTAAATCAATGACTGTTTTGAAAATTTTTCCTTAAATATTGGTCACAGATATTCGAAAAAAATTTATGGGTCGCTATAACTTTAAAAATCGGGTTAAAAAATTATCGAAAAAACCAAAAAATCAACACAATTTCTTAAAACATTCATCGGATTTTTGTTCCAACTTCAATTATAACTGAATTTATATTCCAAATTTAAGGAACAACCGCTGTAAAAACGATTCAATTATCGCATTCTTTTGTTTTGTGGAAAGGGCTATGCACGTCGGCAAACGATCTTCTAATTGAGAATAGAGCAAAATTTAAAGGTTAGGCAAGCCAAGTCGAATCATCAACACATTTATTGAGAAAGTATTACTGTAAGGTTTCCCAAACGTCTTAACACTCTACCGAAGCTCACCAAATGCCAGTTATCGATGGGTATAAAATAATTCGTTTTTATTTCACTAATCACTACTATATTTTTTAGTGTCCATGTGTGTACGAAATGTACTTAAGTACTCGAGTGATTGTTTGGTGGTAACTTACAATACCGTGTTAACAGTTATGAAATTTAACAGTAACTTTCAGTTTAATTAAATTGTAAAACTTGTAATTTACAGTTTAATAAAATTGTAAATTAAGTTGTAATTAAATTGTAATCAGGTTGTGTTGTGAAATTGCCGCACAATTTATTTGCAAACGTGTTACAAAAACACATTATTTCGGCTCGTTTTTTGCGCATAACACATTGCGTAAACTTTTTTAAAAAATTTTATACTCGTTCTGAAACTAACGGATTTTAACTCTCAAGAACTGAAACTGTTTCAAATGTCTTTTCCCAAACTTTTTATTATGGTTTGCAGGTGAAACCAAGGAAACGCAGGTTTCGGTACTACAAGTAGCTAAGTCACCGGTCAGTCTGCTGCGTCTCTAAACTGCGCACCTTGTAGTCGTAAGGTCAAGGAGACTGCAGGTTTTGCCCCTTTCGGTTAAAGCAGATGTCCTCATTAGTCTAAGTGGTATAAAGTATGGACTTCAAGAAAAAAAATCAAGTGATCATTCTCGTAAACGATGTGACCGATCGTCACATAATTCGGAGAATATATATATATATATATATATATATATATATATATATAGAGAGAGAGAGAGAGAGAGAGAGAGAGAGAGAAAGAAAGAAAGAAAGAAAGAGAGAGAGACTATATATATATATATATATATATATATATATATATATGTGTGTGTGTGTGTGTGTGTGTGTGTGTGTGTGTGTGTGTTATTTTAAGGAATAAAGGACATTCAGGCTATTATCGCCTCCTAATAAATGTGTGTGTAAAGTTCTAAAGTCGTAAGTGTAGTGTTGTAAGTGTGTGTGTTAGACTCGGATACCGCGAAGGACGTCTAAATCCTCTCAATAGGTAAAGATAGTCTGCACTTCTGCATGGGTATATGTATGTGTGTATATATATATATATATATATATATATATATATATATATATATATATATATTATATATGTTCTGTAAATATATAAATTGGAGAAAATGATCTTTCTATTGACCCGAAACCAGGGATAATATTAGGGTTGACTACAAAAATTAATTATTGACCCAAAATTCAATGAATAAAAGATGAAATAAGACTTCAATTTTTTAAAAAATGGTCAGATTTTCTTGATACTTAGCGGTACCCTACAACAAATAACGAAAAACGTGGTTCAGTATTTTCTAGAATTCGAACACTATATAAATAAATAAATATATAAATAAAATATACGAAAAAATCATGGAATAGGTTTTGGAGTATAGGCGTGCCTACTATTAAATAATTTTGCTAATGTGATAAGTATATTTACTACAGATTCAAACTTTCAAGAAATATTACCCAGTCGAACGAGACATAGTAATAGTGTAACCGCAAAAGACTTATGTTACAAAAGCTAGAGAGCTGACATTTTGGAGGTTAGGAGATGTCATCTTATATCCATCTTGTAGAATTTTCTTGTTTATCGCCGTCATCTTGGATCCATCTTGCAGAATTTTGTCGGTTATGACCGTCGTCTTAGATCCATCTTCTAGAATTGTCTCGTTTATGGCCGTCATATTGGATCCATTTTCTCGTTTACGATCGTCACCTTTGATCCATCTTGTAGAATTTTCTCGTTTATGGCCGTCATCTTGGATCCATCTTGTAGAATTTTCTCGTTTAGGACCGTCACCTTGGATCCATCTTGTAGAATTTTCTGTTTTATAGCCGTCATCTTGCATCCATCTTGTAGATTTTTCTCGTTGATGACCGTCATCTTAGATCCATCTTCTAGAATTTTCTCGTTTATGGCCGTCATCTTGGATACATCTTCTAGAATTTTTTCGTTGATGACCGTCATCTTAGATCCATCTTCTAGAATTTTCTGTTTATGACCGTCATCTTGGATCAATCTTGTAGAATTTTTCCGTCTAAAGTTTTTATTTTATGCAAATTATATACTAATAAAGACGGAGGGAATCGATGTAATACAGATGAATGCCAAAAATAATTACCGAATTTGCACCAGCGTACAAGTCTGAGATTTTGCGAACTGTCCGCTGTACCGAACTAGCTAAAAGCGCTCCTCTCTCCGATTTTGGATTTATGTTATTTCTTTGAAATGTAAATGAATATTATTATACATGACTTCCTAATAATTTTATACCTGACTGGAACAGTTACTGTGCAGATAATAACTGTCTCATTTGGGTTTGCCGGTGTAGCTTACGTCCCTTCGGATTCCTCCCTGAGATGTTAAAGGCTTGAACCACGTGCATGAATGAATGCTTATAGGACTTTCAGTAAGATAATAAAGATAAACGTGGGTCGTGCCTAATCTGCAGCAATCCCTCCTCGAGGCGAGGCAGGACTACCCGATCAAACTCTGTTACTGTATTATTTTCTTCTTATTCGAAGTAATGACAGTACTGTCGGGTCTGTTGAAAATGTGGTGGCCGTGCGAAAAGTAGTGTGTGTTTGTGTCTGTGCACATTCAAGGTCCTGGAATCTTGAAATGTCCGTCAATAGTCCATTTATTTATTAATATCTATTATTTATCAATCAATCTCTTTCTCTCTCTTTTTCTCCCTCCCTCCCCCTCTCTCTCTCTCTCTCTCTCTCTCTCTCTCTCTCTCTTTCTCTTGGTGAATGGGAGTGATGAAGAGTTGTTGCTGTATACATCAAAACGTAACATAAGAACTCATCAAGAGAACTTTTAGCTTCTCA